>JAMWET010006632.1:12500-25000 GCA_024036415.1 Prochilodus magdalenae | reverse complement strand
GAGAGAGAGAGACAGAGAGAGAGAGAGAGAGAGAGAGAGAGAAAGAGAGGGAGAGAGAGACAGAAAGAGAGGGAGGGAGAGAGAGAGAGACAGAGAGAGAGAGAAAAAGAGAGAGATAGAGAGAGAGAGAGAAAGGGAGAAAGAGAGAGACAGAGAGACAGAGAGAGAGAGAAAAAGAGAGAGAGAGAGAGAGAGAGAGAGAGAGAGAGAGAGAGAGAGAAAGAGAAAGAGAAAGAGAAAGAGAAAGAGAAACAAAAAGACAGAAAGGAAGAAGGTATGAGAGATAGAGAGAAAGAATATATATAGAGGGGGAGAGAGAGAGAGAGAGAGAGAGAGAGAGAGAGAGAGAGAGAGAGAGAGAGAGAGAAAGAGAGAGAGAGAGAGAGAGAGAGAGAGAGAGAGTTGAGTAATTCATCAGGACACTGGTGGTCACTACTGTACACCACAGGAGCTCGTCATGTGCCCGTGGTGCTCATTGGGAATCCAGCGTGGCCCGGTCTGGGAGGCCTGGCCTGCACTGTGCTCAGGTGTAAAGCTCTCTGCTGGGGGAGACGCTGAGGTGCGGAGACTCTCCCAACACCGAGAGCGTTTTGTTGAGAGCTATAAATGATTGAACTGGTCTGTTCTAAATGTGAATCAGAGCAGCCACTTTCTGACCGCAGGACTGGAGCTGCGGACAGCAGCAGGGCTCGGGTCACACCGTCACGGTTATAACGCGGCCCTCCGCTGACTGTGCAGCCTGTCTCTGGAGAAATCTCAGTCTGAACAAAACACATTCGTCCCCACAGCTCTCCACAGTCCGCACAGAGCTGCACACACAAGCAGGTGAAGTCTGAGCACAAGCGTCAAGAGAAGTATGTGCACTTATACCACACTCCCTGGCACAACTCCGAGGAGAATTCCCTGTAGACTGGGATTTTAGCCACTGCTGGTAGACCCGTACGCTTCCACACACCTGCAGATCCAGCTACTTCCTCACACTATGGTCTTTGGCCACGCCCACATGCAGTCACTCCCTTTAGCCAATCATTAACATCTGCTCTGGAGCCGCTTACCACACACGGATCAGGTTACTGTCCTGCTGTCCCTTAAAATACACTCATCATCAAAACAACAGCTGCACCCAGTAGGAGGTGTGGGAGTGCGGTGGTGTTGGGAAGGAAGATAAAGGTCACCAGGATCAATAACTGATGATACATTTAGATGTCTGGCCGCCATGTTTGCTAACCCAACACGCCAGACGTCTCGGCATGGAGCTGTAGAGGTTCCTAATGGTGTCCGGTGATAATCCGTCCCATGCAGTTTGAATACCCTCACACAGTTCCTGCAGATGGAGCATCATGGGTGGAGGTGGAGGCCTTCTGGACATGTGATAATGAACCGTTCATCTTGGTGCTGACCACGGTGCCTCCACACACAGACTCATTGGACGTCTCAACCAAGACTAACGCGGGACTCATCACTGAAGATGACCCGCTGCCATTCGGAGTCACGACACCATCACAGTCTCTGGTGACGGTGACGTGGTGTTAAGGACAGTCGTTGTAACAGTCTGTGTGCATGTAGTCCTGCGTGATGCAGCCGTCTGCCAATGGTGCTGCACTAACAGGACGACTCATGGAGGACTGTCCTTGCTTACATCGCATGCATGGCTGAGCGTGAAACTCGAATCATTTGAACATCTCACAATGTCTGACCCACCATGGTTGCTTCCTGTCGGCTGATTCCCTCTGAGAAAAACAAGTATCTCCAAAATGGTAACTTTACAGGAGAGGGCAAAAACCTAATCTGATTTGAATGTAAGTCAATGGAACCAGACGTCCTCCCGAGCAGAATTGGGCCACTTCTGTTGGTTCATCCGTCATTAAATTTTTACACTATGTAAACAACAGCTGGTGTGATCAGGGGATGCATAAAAGTAAAAATCGACAAAAATGGAGATACATGTTTTTCATTGGACGGCGATGATATACACACACACTCGTCCTTTTAAAACTAGCTACAGTGATTTCTACAAACTCATACGGCTCTTAAATAAATGAGGGCTGACTTCAGCTTGCTGCTGTACAGTACGTACCAGGCTGAGTCTGCTGATGCAAAGCATGTAACTACATCTGACTTCCCCCATCAGTCTGAGCAGCCTCAGAGGAGTGGTGGAGATGGAAATTGCCGGTAGACCCACGCAGCAAGCTCAAGCTGTGGCCCACTGGCTTGTGGAAGTGGGTCCTTCCCGTCGAGCGCTGGCAGCAAAACGCAGAGACATTTTCTCGCGCCCGCTCCCGGAGATGCCACGCCAATTACTCTCTCTGTGGGGGCAGCCTATTTGCGGAAGCCTCTTGGCTTTACATAAGCTGGGGACAGTAGCAGCGCTTACAGCGTCCACTATCGCACCTCTTCACCTCACACTGTGGCACTCTGAGCCCCGGCCAATCGCAGCCTCGAGCGCGCCCTGACATCACAGCCACGTGACCTGCAAGCAGATGCGCTGGGTTCGGCATCCCAAGGTGTGTTACGGCAGGTCTATTTTGGGCACCTGGAGAAGTGGTCAGGACACGGTTCGGCTTTTTCTGGGCCGAGCAGGTCGTGGGTGGCTCCAGCGATTGCGCTTCATCCACGGAATGACACATCTGAGTCATCTTATAGACTCAAAGGACAAACAGCTCTCGTTCATCATGCCGTCTCAGTTTAAAAGGGCCCCTATCAAAAAACTACAGAAACGATGTTGAAAGTTTAATGCCTACCAGTTTATGAACCCATAGGAAGTTGGGACATTCTAACAGTGCCCCACCCACCAATCTGCGCTCAGTAACAGTAAAGTCAGCCAATCAGTAGTCAGTAGCAGCAATGTCAACCAATCAGTAATCAGAGAGCGAAAATTACAACCAATCAGCACTTGAGCACATGAGTGTCGGTGTTGATGAGTGTCCGATGATGAGGGTCAGTGTTGATGAGAGTCGGTGTTGATGAGTGTCCGACTGATGAGGGTCGGTGTTGATGAGTGTCCGACTGATGAGGGTCAGTGTTGATGAGAGTCGGTGTTGATGAGTGTCCGACTGATGAGTGTCTGTGTTGATGAGTGTCCGACTGATGAGTGTCGGTGTTGATGAGTGTCGGTGTTCATGAGGGTCGGTGTTGATGAGTGTCTGTGTTGATGAGGGTCGGTGTTGATGAGTGTCGGTGTTGATGAGTGTCCGACTGATGAGTGTCGGTGTTGATGAGTGTCGGTGTTGATGAGTGTCGGTGTTGATGAGTGTCCGACTGATGAGTGTCGGTGTTGATGAGTGTCGGTGTTGATTAGTGTCGGTGTTGATGAGTGTTCGACTGATGAGTGTCGGTGTTGATGAGTGTCGTGTTGATGAGTGTCGGTGTTGATGAGGGTCGGTGTTGATGAGTGTCGGTGTTGAGTGTCCGACTGATGAGTGTCGGTGTTGATATGTGTCGGTGTTGATGAGTGTCGGTGTTGATGAGTGTCCGACTGATGATGGTCGGTGTTGATGAGTGTCCGACTGATGAGGGTCGGTGTTGATGAGTGTCGGTGTTGATGAGTGTCCGACTGATGATGGTTGGTGTTGATGAGTGTCGGTGTTGATGAGTGTCGGTGTTGATATGTGTCGGTGTTGATGAGTGTCGGTGTTGATGAGTGTCGGTGTTGATGAGTGTCCGACTGATGATGGTCGGTGTTGATGAGTGTCGGTGTTGATGAGTGTCGGTGTTGATGAGGGTCGGTGTTGATGAGTGTCGGTGTTGAGTGTCCGACTGATGAGTGTCGGTGTTGATATGTGTCGGTGTTGATGAGTGTCGGTGTTGATGAGTGTCCGACTGATGAGTGTCGGTGTTGATATGTGTCGGTGTTGATGAGTGTCGGTGTTGATGAGTGTCCGACTGATGAGTGGCGGTGTTGATGAAACCACCGTTCAGGGAGCGCTGGCGATAGTTTGGTGCCGTTTGGGTTTCGTTCCTCGTTAGCTTCATTAGCTCCAATCAAAGAAATGATTCATCAGTCAACACCAAAAACATCTGGACCGACTGACTGAGCGGGTGTGCGGATGAGGGAGGAGGAGTGTGCGGATGAGGGAGGAGGAGTGTGCGGATGTGTGTACATAGATGTGGTGGAACTGTCGATTTCCGCTCTCCTGTATTCATACAGAGCATTCTTATTCCACCACAGTCAGAATGAAAGGAGACTGGCGAGGTGCGGTGTAGGAGAACGTGAGGGTAATGAAATGTGGAGGAAAGGGGAGAGTGCTATAGGGAGAACAAGAAAGAGAGGGAGAGAGAGAGAGAGAGAGAGAGAGGGAGAGAGGGAGAGAGAGCAGAGGCAGTGGAGGATGAAAAATTGGAAGATCTGCAAAGCACTATGCAGGGAGAAGAGGAGGTGGAGAGGGGGAGACGGCCAATCCAGCCTGAGCCATGGACGAGGAATGAGTGAGAGACAAGAGTGAAAGAGAGTAACTGAAGTGAACAGATGATTACGCAAGAGGAGAGAGAGAGACGGAGGGGTGGATGGAGACATTGGCATACAGAGTGGCAGACTGAGAGACAGTAGAGCAATAGGGAAAGTAACAGAGAGAGAGAGAGTGAGAGAGAGAGACAGAGAGAGAGATGGAGGGGTAGATAGACATTCACAGAGTGGCAGACTGAGAGAAGACAGAAGGGAGAAAGAGGGAGAATGAGAGAGAAAGGTAAGCAGGAGAAAGAAAGAGAGGGAGCTGGGGAGAGAAAGGAGAGAGAGGGAGAGAGTGAGAGAAGAAATGAGAAAGTGAAGGAGTGCGAGAGAAAGGAATGAGATGGAGAAAGAAAGGGGAAAGGAAGAGACTGAGAGAGAGAGAGAGAGAGAACAGGAGACAGAGAGAAAGAGAAAGAGAGTAAGAGAGCGAGAGGGAGACAGAGAGAGAGAACAGGAGACAGAAAGAAAGAGAAAGAGAGTGAGAGAGCGAGAGGGAGACAGAGAGAGAACAGGAGACAGAGAGAAAGAGAGTGAGAGAGTGAGAACAGGAGTGCAGAGAGAAAGAAAAAGAGAAAGAGAGTGAGAGAGCGAGAGGGAGAGAGAGAACAGGAGACAGAGAGAAAGAGAGTGAGAGAGCGAGAGGGAGACAGAGAGAGAGAACAGGAGACAGAGAGAAAGAAAAAGAGAAAGAGAGTGAGAGAGCGAGAAGAAGACAGAGAGAGAGAACAGGAGACAGAGAGAAAGAGAGTGAGAGAGCGAGAGGGAGACAGAGAGAGAGAACAGGAGACAGAGAGAAAGAGAGTGAGAGAGCGAGAGGGAGACAGAGAGAGAGAACAGAAGACAGAGAGAAAGAGAGTGAGAGTCAGAGAGCGAGAGTGAGATAGAGAGAAAACAGGAGACAGAGAGAAAGAGAGTGAGAGAGAGAGAGACAGAGAGAGAGAACAGGAGACAGAGAGAGAGAAGGAGAGTGAGAGAGCGAGAGGGAGACAGAGAGAAAGAGAGTGAGAGAGGGAGACAGAGAGAGAGAACAGGAGACAGAGAGAAAGAGAGTGAGAGAGCGAGAGGGAGACAGAGAGAGAGAACAGGAGACAGAGAGAAAGAGAAAGAGAGTGAGAGAGCGAGAAGGAGACAGAGAGAGAACAGTAAGAGCGTGAGAGAGGAAGACAAAGACAAAGAGAGAGAGGAGAGAAAGAAAGAGAGTGTGAGAGAGAGAGAGAGAACAGGAGACAGAGAGAGAGTAAGAGCGAGAGGAAAACAGAGAGAGAGAGGAAGAAAGGAAGAGAGCGAGGAGACGGAGAGAGAGAGTGAGAGCAAGAGGAAGACAGAGAGAGAGGATGCGCAATAGTCAAACAGTAAAGATTGTGTGTGTGTGCGTGTGTGTGTGTGTGTGTGTGTGTGTGTGTGTACTTGTCTTTAGCTCTTTTGGAGGACCTCATAATTGTAGGACAATGTGGGGACATTTTTGGTTCTCTTAAGAAAATCTGGAATAAATTTCCGGAACATGGAATTCTGTAATACACAATCCCACCTGTATGTTCCACATTTAAAACCGTCACAGTGAGCAGTGTGGAGTTCTGAGAGATCAAAGAGTCATTAGTAACAAACACCAGCTTTCCACGGAGCCCACCGAGAGTTACAGTAACTGGTCCTCTGGTGGACTGGACAGGACCCTGTGAAACGTCTGAGTGACCATTCAGGGAAATCGATAATAGGTGCATCCAGAGTGATCTGTCCCATGGGTGGGGGGGGTTGCTATGGTCTCGACTCTTTCCTATCTGGAACGTGTACGAATTGTGACAGACAGTGGTCCCGTAAACAGCATGGCTGCTGTAATCTAGCCTTGCCTCTCTCCCTCTCTCTCTCTCTCTCTCCCTCTCTCTCCTGCAGATGGCCCTCAGAAATCTGGGCACCGGCGCGCTGCATTGTGCTAAATCCAGCCGGAACACTTAGGAGCAAAAATAAACACGGAGAAATGATTTCAGACTCCTTTCAAACGAACAGTTAATTACCGCCGACTTCATCTGCGCCCGCTCTGCTCGGGAAAGCGGCTGGGAGATTTGTGGGTCAGAAACTTTAATAAGGTTAGTAAATAAAGGCCTGCTTGCCACACCGGCTTTCACTGCCGAGGCATTTGCCTGGATTAGCGGAGGCTTATGGGAGGATTTCTCCATGATATTTTGTCCCAGATAAGAATGGCCTGTTAACTTCATTAGGTTGTGTAACTCGCACTCGGAAGCACGGAATACCGAGTCCATTCAATTAGGCCGGGTTAGATGGTTTAGGATGCGTGTTTCCATAAAGTGGCAGGTTCTCCGGTCAGCCTTGACGGGATTTGAAGTATCTGGGAGTTTAGGAATTCCCCACAACTAGAGAAAGGTGCTGTTCCTTTCCTGATCTTAATGTTGAGTCGCCTGATAGGACATCTGGGAGTTGATGGATTGCGGAGAGATTGCAGAAGGTCTGTCACCTGTAGTCCCGGGAGTAGGTTCCGCCCCCTGCCATCCATATCCAGCAGGAACCGCGAAGGTCTGTCACCTGTAGTCCCGGGAGTAGGTTCCACCCCCTGCCATCCATATCCAGCAGGAACCGCGAAGGTCTGTCACCTGTAGTCCCGGGAGTAGGCTCCACCCCTGCCATCCATATCCAGCAGGAACTGCGAAGATCTGTCTCCTGTAGTCCTGGAAGTAGGCTCCACCCCTGCCATCCATATCCAGCCGGAACCGCGAAGGTCTGTCACCTGTTGTCCCGGGAGTAGGCTCCACCCCTGCCATCCATATCCAGCCGGAACCGCGAAGGTCTGTCACCTGTAGTCCTGGGAGTAGGCTCCACCCCTGGGCCGTAAGGTTGTCCGCCCTAGCCACCCATGCCATCCATATCCAGCCGGAACCGCGAAGGTCTGTCACCTGTAGTCCTGGGAGTAGGTTCCACCCCTGCCATCCATATCCAGCCGGAACCGTGAAGGTCTGTCACCTGTAGTCCCGGGAGTAGGCTCCACCCATGCCATCCATATCCAGCAGGAACCGCGAAGGTCTGTCACCTGTTGTCCCGGGAGTAGGCTCCACCCCTGCCATCCATATCCAGCAGGAACCGCGAAGGTCTGTCACCTGTTGTCCCGGGAGTAGGCTCCACCCCTGCCATCCATATCCAGCAGGAACTGCGAAGATCTGTCACCTGTAGTCCCGGGAGTAGGCTCCACCCCTGCCATCCATATCCAGCAGGAACTGCGAAGGTCTGTCACCTGTCTTTAATGGGATTCAACGTACGTTCCTGTCCTGCTGCTTTCAGGTGCTGGTTTTCCAAAGTTCGGCCCCTTACTGGACCCCCCAAAAAGTTGGTCCTGTTGTCCAGGGAGTAGGCTCCACCCCTGCCATCTTTGTCCAGCAGGAACTGCGAAGGTCTGTCACCTGTCTTTAAACGGATTCAACTTTTTTTGTCTGGCTGCTTTCAGGTGATGGTGTACCAGCATTCCCCACCTTCCTGAATCCCCCCCCTGCAAAAAGTTTGGTCTTGGTCCTGTTGTCCAGGGAGTAGGCTCCACCCCTGCCTTCCTTGTCCAGCAGGATCTGTGAGGGTCTGGCACCTGTCTTTAAACGGATTCAACTTGCGTGTTTTTGGCCGGACTTCTTTCAGGTGACGCCGTACCAGCATTCCCCACCTTGCAAAAATTGTGGTCTTGGTCCGGTTGCCCAGGGAGTAGGCTCCACCCTTGTCATCCATATCCAGCAGGGTCCAGGGTCTGTCACCTGTCTTCAAATTATTCAACACAAAGTCCTGTTCGGCTGCTCTCAGGCATCGGCGTTCCGAAATTCTTCACTCTACTCCCCCACCGCCCCCCCCAACAAGTTTATTCTTGGTCCCATTGTCCAGGGGGTACATTCTCCACCTTCCTGAATCCCTCCCTGCAAAACGTTTGGTCCTAGTCCTGTTGTCCAAGGAGATAAGCCATCCATATCCATCTGTTAGGGGTCTGCCACTTGTCTTCAAAAGAATTCAACTCAAGTGTCATTTTGGCATTTCCAAAGTTTGGTCCCGGCCTTGTTGTCCAGGAATAGGAATGGCTCCCTGCCATCCACCTCCAGCAGGAACTGCGAGGGTCTGCCACCTGTCTTCAAAGGATTCACTCACATTCCTGTTTGGTCTTAGTCTTGTGGTCCCGGGAGTAGGTTCCGCCCCCTGACATGCACATCCACCAGGATCTGCGAGGGTCTGCCACCTTTCCTGCCAGGATTCAATGTACATTCCTGTTCTACTGTTTTCCGGTTTCAGCATTTCAAAGTTCTCCACCTTGCTGCCTTCCCCAACAAGATTGCTCTTGGTCCCGTTGTCCAAGGAGTAGGCTCCGCCTCTGCCATCCAGGATCTGTGAGGGTCTGTCATCAAAAGAATTCAACTTATATGTCCTTTAGGCTGGCTGCTTTCAGGTGCTGGCATGCCAACGTTCTCCAACTTCCTGCGCCCCATGTTTTCCTTCTTGCCACCCAACAAGTTTGGTCTTGGTCCTGTTGGTTAGGCCCCCTGCCATCCATATTTCCAGGACCTGTGAAGGTCCATCAGCCGTCTTTAAAAAGACTCAGCTTTAGTCCCTGTCCTGCTGCTTTCTGAAGCTGGCATTCCTCAGTTCTTCACCTTCCTGCTTCCCCACCTTCCATCAATATCCGGCATGTCCAAACTCTTCAAGAACTGGGCCTACACCCAGGACTCCCTAATTCCTAGGGACTGTTATCCCTCAGACTGCACACCCTATCGAGGAGTAACGTATTGTCCTCCATCATGCCCCTTCGAGTCCTTCTGGCTGATTTACAGTTCTGTGATGTCCTCCAAGTCTTGATGTAGTCTAAGTTGGAGTGATGACTGGCCTACAATGGATGTCTGTTAGCGAGACTAGCTTGGCTAGCACAGGATGTTTCTTTTCACATTACGGACAACTGATCCAGAGATTAACGCGCTTGAGCATTCGTATCCCCGGTCCCAGCAGGGAAGCTCCATATTTCAGGTTTCCATTCACTGAAGCCGAGCCGACCTGCCATTGCGGGGCAGAATTATTGGCTGTTCCACGCGCCGCACCACCACAATACGAACTGCGTCCTGGATAAATGTCTTAGTTTCCCCATAAAGCACAGTAACATTGAGTAGCTCTCTTCAGTGTGAGACAACCATAGCGAAAAAGATGTGGTCACGCCCACCACGGCAGGAACTTCAAGTGAGTGTCTCTTCATCTCCGTAGTGAAAGTGCTGGCGAGGCTAAAGAATCACGGGTGTAAATTTCCTGAATGGATGGATTTTGGCTCATCAGTCTCAGAGTCTTTAAACCGCAAGCCTGATCCAGACCATCTGGATGGATCTAGCCGTAATGAGGAGGGCTCTGGAGGAAACTAATCCTCGGTCAGCACTGCAAGGCAACCGCAAGCTAGGGCTGCGAAGTGCACTGTGCTAATCAGTATCATGATGTTGTCTTTTGGAATATTGATGCCGCTGAAGGCTACGCTATGCAGAGTAACGTATCTATCTACCCATGACTATTTTCTTCAGCCTTTGCCGGGAGTATCCTGACCAAACACACTTCCAAAAAATTATAATAATAAAGGCACATCTTGAATCGTGTCATATTACATCCAGTACGTTCTTAGCTGTGTTGTAATCCTAACACGTCACAATACAAATTAAATTTCAACACTGCTGTTGACATAAATGGCTATGTGTGAAATCTGGTGGGTAGGTTTGACCTCAGCACTACGTCAACGTCACCAAAGACTGCAATTGTGCTGTGTCAGACTGATGGAACGGCAGCGGGTTCTCTTCAGTGACGAGTCCCGCTTTTGTCTTGATGGAGACGACCAACCAATCCGTATGTGGAGGCACCGTGGTGAGTGCGCCACATGACCAGAAGGACTGGAGGACTCCACCTCCAACCCTACTCATTATATTCAGTATTCAAGCTGCATGGGATGGATTATCACAGGACACCATTAGGAACCTCTACAGCTCCATACCGAGACGTCTGGCATGTTGGGTTAACAAACATGGCGGCCCGACACCATACTAAGAGACAGACTTCTGTATGTGTAGCTCAGTAAATATTGATCATATCAGTCTAAATGTATCATCAGTTATTGATCTTGGTCACCTTTATCTTCCTTCCCAACAGCACCACACTCCCACACCTCCTTGTTTGGAATGACCTGGAAAATTTGGCACTAATTACAATTAAAATGTGGTCACAATAACTGAACACCTGAACGCTGTGTTTGGGTGTGTGTTATTGGTGTAGTTAGACTGTCTTCAGTCGTGACGTAGATCAGTGCAGCATTCCATGGTATTGTGAAGGGTTCACTCACTATCCCTTGCATCTGTAGAGCCAGTGGTCCCCCATTGGATTGGTATTATGTCCCCGTTCACCTCAGTGTCCTACAGTCCCTGGGAACCAACATCATGTGTACCTTTGGGGCTAGAACGGAAGAAACCCCTAGGCCGGGGCCACTGAGCACCCTCAATTCTGTACTTTGAGCTGTAGAACAGAAAGAGCAACACTGACCTCACATCGCCATCTGCTGGAAATGATGTGTACTGGCAACTGGTTTCACTTTCTGTTCCCCACATTAAGATCGATGGAACCCAATACTGTATTGGGAATACAAGGGCCAATGGGAAGCTTATAGTGCAGGGAGGTGATCAGACCCCCTGAAATCTTTACTGGGCCCACTGAGACACAACTGTTCACCCATGACTCGTAATGTATGGCCCAGCGCTCCAGAATTGCTCCCAGTTAAATCACTTTGCATTCAAATTGCTGAGGCTCTTGAGGCATGATGCTAACAAGATTTGTTTGTTTGGGTTCCTCGTGACTGTTCAGCTCTTTATGAGCTGGCAAAGCCGGGCTTTATATATTCTGTTTGTTGCCACATCAGACGTAAACTGGAAACACGTTTAAATAAACATTCATCGTCGACAGGAAATCAAAGGACACGTTATTTGCTTTCCCAAATCAGGAAAGCTAACATGTTCTCACACACACACATCAGGGAACCGACGGCGGAGCGAAGCAAGCTTCTTTTTATAGGCTGCGCTCTTTAAGCAGCGAGCCAAGGAGTTGATGAAATGTGTACAGTCTAAATATCAGAGTATACAGAGTCCCTCCATCCAGGACCCCAAAAATAGCCCACTGTAAAGGGCTAAGCAGCCGACCTGACAATAAACAACAGGCAAACGCGTCTCCCAGTCCAAATATTCCGATATGCATCTTCCCACGAGAAAGTCTGGAGAGGGACGGGAGGATGGGGGGGGTACCGAGGATGACGGAAGAGGTCGTTAGCCGTAAATACATTAAACACAAACAGAGGGGAAATGTGATATTCAGTCACTCACTGCTGCTGACCCCTGAGTGTCCATACTGCATTCCTCACTACGGCCGCCCTGAGCTACTGGAGTCTTCCTCCGTGGGAGACGATTTATGAGTTTATGACTCATTTCATTTTTTTAGTATTTCAATTTGTCATGTTTAGCATGCGATTGGATGATTACTGAAGTGATTAATGTGATCCAGCTGACCATTCTTTCACCCCGAACTGTCGCAGCGAGTAGCTTCCCATTTCTTCATATCCCGGATGATCAAGGAAAAGATGTCCCTGTGTTTCAGAAGGGTCAGATGAAGAGGAGAAGACAACTAATGAGAAGTCTGGAACTGGGGTCAGGACTGTCCAGCGTATTATCAGAACATGGATGGACATTGGAGAACTGGCACCTTCACGGAAGAATCTTAATGATGGACAGTAGAATTCCCAGCTGTGCTTCCACATGACAGGGCGGAACGTTCATCTAGACGCTGGCCATGGTGCCTCCATACACGGATTCATTGGTCGTCTCCACCGAGACAAAAGCGGGACACGTCACTGAAGATGACCCGCTGCCATTCTGAGATTGCAGTCCTATTCTGAGATTGGACAGTCATTTACGGCCTGTGTGCATGTAGTCCTGGGACAGCTGGTGGTGGTGCTGGGATACATGGAGGACAGGAAAGTCTGCACTCGCTCAGTAAGGCAAAGGTGTGAGGAAAGTCA
>JAMWET010006632.1:5000-7500 GCA_024036415.1 Prochilodus magdalenae | reverse complement strand
TTTCTTTCTCTTTCCCCTTCTTTCTCCCTCTGTCCTCTCTTCTCCCTTCTCTCTGTCCTCAGCTGCTATTACCCGTTGGTCCCCTGTGGAGCTGCTCCGTCTCTCTGTGAGGGAGCAGCTGTTCGAGGTGTGTGTTGGTTGCCGTTTGTTCAGCTGCAGCTCACTGACCCCTCCAGCGGTCACTCACAGACAGAACCCATGTATCATCAGACTGTGGGCTTGTCCAGGGGTTACAGGCGAGGCTGATGATTCAGCGTGAGGGTCTGGTGGAGGACGTGTGGGTGGACATTAGGAGTGGGGAAAAGGACTGACTACATCCGGATCTTCTCCTGAGTCCTGAGAACGCAGGGTCACCACGTCTACCACCCTGACAGAGCCATTTTACCGGCTACCCCAAACCAGCAGTGAACCCACACACGTCTCCTCACCGCTTTCTATATGAACTCACCCAACACTAACTTAGACACCTTGTGTGTGTGGTAACACGTCACTTGAAGGGTGTCTACTTAACACATTCATAACATCTTACATGAACCCTTCATAACATATTCATGAATGTCTAATCCAACATTCATAACGTGTTTCATTTTTCTTTTTCAAAATAAAAGCCCACATTTATTAATTTAACACACTTTATTAATTTTAGTGAATTGTGTAATTTCTGGACAGGCAAAAATCAAAATAAAAATAAAATAAATAAAATTACGTAAAACTCCATATTTATATTATTATGTTGGTTTAAATGTTTATGAATTGTTATAAAGTGTTTGTACACCTTCAGGTAAAGTGTTACTGTGTGTTTACTGTGTGTGGGGTGTGAGTGATGGGACCCATAGCTTGAGAGGAGGTGCTACAGTGCAGGGAATGTGTCATTCCATGTGTGGTAAATGGCTCCAGAGCAGATGATAGTGATTGGCTAAAGGGACTGACTGCATGTGGGCATGGCCAAAGGCCATAGTGTGAAGGAAGTAGCTGAATCTGCAGGTGTATGAAAGCGTGCGGTCGTACGGGTCTACCAGCAGTGGCTAAAATCCCAGTCTACAGGGAATTCCCCCCAGAATTGTGCCAGGGAAGGCATCCACCAAATCTTACACCAATACGTTGATGTAAGAGTGTCTGAACACTGATGTGGCCTACATTCAGAAACTTGTCCGGTCCATGCCCGATCCCATCACATTATTGGTTATTGGTCCTTCCTGGTTACTATTAGGTACGTGTCAGTCACAGGTGACCGATCTTCTGACCGGTGAGCTGATATGAAGTCTTTATTTGTTGAAGTGGAAAAGTGGAACTGTACTCTGAGGACTACATTTTGCCTTGCCACATCCTGCATGTATCCCTCCACTGTGAATGGATTTCAGAAATGGTTTTTGTGCGTCAGAATATTTAAAACCGCTTTGTGTGAAGAGATTCTGTGAGGAGCTTTTAGAGACACCCGGTTCACCAGTCATTTCAGGGTGAGCCGACACGATACTCAGTACTGATTTCCTCATTCTACAGCTGTGAACCTGGAAAAGAAGAAAGAGTCTTTACTGTAGGGCAGACACATGAAGGACACGGCAGAATGAGACATCGCGGCAGTTCTGCTCAGAGGCATCATTACTTTAGACTAAAACCTGCCAGGCGTGCAGCCGTACATTCCAGACAGTCAGTAGATATGAGCTAAAACGGCAGTAAATATCAGCTAAAAATGGCAGTATATATTGGTTAAAACGGCAGTAGATATCAGCTAAAACGGCAGTAGATATTGGTTAAAACGGCAGTAGATATCAGCTAAAACGGCAGTAGATATCGGCTAAAACGGCAGTAGATATCGGCTAAAAATGGCAGTATATATTGGTTAAAACGGCAGTAGATATCAGCTAAAACGGCAGTAGATATTGGTTAAAACGGCAGTAGATATCAGCTAAAACGGCAATAGATATCAGCTAAAACTGCAGTAGATATCGGCTAAAACAGCAGTAGATATCAGATAATATGGCAGTAGATATCGGCTAAAAACGGCAGTAGATATCAGCTAAAACGGCAGTAGATATCGGCTAAAATGGCAGTAGATATTGGCTAAAACGGCAGTAGATATCGGCTAAAAACGGCAGTAGATATCGGCTAAAACGGCAGTAGATATTGGCTAAAACGGCAGTAGATATCGGCTAAAACAGCAGTAGATA
Source organism: Prochilodus magdalenae (assembly GCA_024036415.1). Lineage (NCBI taxonomy): Eukaryota > Metazoa > Chordata > Actinopteri > Characiformes > Prochilodontidae > Prochilodus > Prochilodus magdalenae. The sequence continues at coordinate 5,332 of JAMWET010006632.1, read as the reverse complement.
TCAGCTAAAGAGGCAGTAGATATCAGCTAATACAGCAGTAGATATCAGCTAATACGGCAGTAGATATCGGCTAAAAACAGAAGTAGATATCAGCTCAAAAAAGGCAGGAGATATTGGCTAAAAACGGCAGTAGATATCAGCTAATACGGCAGTAGATATTGGCTAAAAACAACAGTAGATATCGGCTAAATGGCAGTAGATATCGGCTAAAATGGCAGTAGATATCAGCTAAAACGCAAGTAGATATCAACAAAAAAATGGCAGTAGATATCAGTTAAAAAAAGGCAGTAGATATCAGCTAAATATGACAGTAGATATCAGCTAAATATGAC
>JAMWET010006631.1:787500-804232 GCA_024036415.1 Prochilodus magdalenae | reverse complement strand
GACCTTCAGTGTCATGAGTGTCAGACAGTAATGTTTCTTTATACAGAATGATGTGCTAACATATTTGTGATGTATTGATGTTCAGTATCATGGAAAGCAACATGTTGTTTTGATGTTTCGGTGGTTTCGAATGCTATTTATTCATCAAACTGAAATCACCGTCCTGACTATAAACATATAGGAATATCTGTATATTTAATAAAATCCACTGCTTTATTTCCTTTATTACTGTGCTACTCAGTTTTGTTCCCGAGACACCAGTGGTTTTGGTTCCCAGTTGGAAGGCCCTTCTGTTGACTTTAGGTGGTTGTGTTTCTTGACTAAAAGATATGATGTCAATTATGTCATACTGTTTACGATTAGGCTGGTTCAGGCCAGCAGTAAATTTACAAATAGGCTCCAGTATCGGCATTCAAAGTCACACCTTTGTCTGACTGCCTGCCTGCTTGTTGACATTCACACCTCTAGTATTTAGTGCCTGTTATCGGCCAGTTCAGCAATTAGACTGCTTGCGTCTTCGTCTGGTCTCTTTCAACCTCCCTCACTCTTCTGACACGTCCATCTTACAGATGGCCTCCTGGTTGGTTAGGAGCTATTATCAGAGCCTTAGCCATGTGATGAGCAAACGTCTGGGTTCGTTCAGACGTCTAGAGGAAATCATGAGATACCTCAAAATCAATCAGTAAGTTTTAGTGGGACGCATCCTTAAACACCACTAAATTCTGAATTTGCAGGGAGACGTTATTCCATCCATCATACTACAAACCTATTTAAACAATTCAGGGTTAACTGAAGTGAATAACATTAGCAGTTTGTCAGAGTTCTGTAATATGAATTGACATGTAAGAGTGTAAAAATGAAGTCAGAATTTAAAGACTGGAGGAGTTTAAGCTTGAATGTGTAAACTGAAAAGTGATTTAACCGAACATTGACCTATTTTAAATTCAGTGGTAAATGATGTATGTAATGGAACGTTCCACAATATTCACCTCGCAAGCTATTTTTATGAAGTTATTTCTATCACATCATTTCATTTTTTTCTCTCACACTGTCTCACTGTGTTATTAGCTTGATGCTGTTTACTCAGACAGAATTGTTTATGGAGTGATGCTAGCTAGCATTTGACTTGAAAACAAATTGATAAGATGAAAAGTCAACAGGAATGGCTGTGCAAAATGTGCAGTCTGCTATATGTACTAATAGAGTTATTATTTATACATAGCCTTTAATAAACTTAATAAACACTTAATAAAAGAATCAGTTCACTATTAGATGATCATCCAGCTGGAGTACAAGTTTATCTCTGTCTCTTTACAACATTCCAAACATACCGCCTTACACCAAGGTGTGCGGGGGGGTTGGGGAGGTTAGGGGTATCCTCTTGGTCCCCCATCAAATTTCTGTGAGGATCAATCAAAAAACTGGCCTGGGATAAATGCCTTCTGAAAAAAATTTCCGTTCATGCAGCAGCATTTTATAAATTTAACAACTTGCCCTATTTTTCTCAAGATTCTGGTGGAGTGATTGTTACTTGTTTGTCGTGATTGTGTAAGATCTAAAATGTTGAAAAGCTCTTAGAAAAAAGCACTTCTGGAACAAACACCATTAAACACCATAACAACATTTTGTTGCATTCGATGCACTATTATGGTGAGGAAGCACCGTCAGCTAGATTAGCAAGTCAGCATGAGCCCATTTGAATACCAGGAGGATTTATCACACAGTCTTACACACTATTAAGGTGTATGGGTGGTTTTACCACACCGGCTGCCTTTTACATTCAGCTAACTCAGATGGAAGAGTGTAAAAACTTGAACACTAGCAGCTAATTATACTAATTTCATTAACTACAAATATTAGAGTTCATTCCTTTGGTAGCACGGCAGCTAGAGGTTTTGCAGAGAGGGGCTATGTTAGATTTGCCGGTGGTATTCTGGCTAGCCCGCTCATAGCAGGTTACTGGAGTTTATATTTATTCTTCTTATATTTCCTTTTCTTATTTTTTACGAAACTATGAGTATGCCAATAAAAGTATGCAATTTTGCCAATTTTTTTAGATTCCCAAGACACTCATTTGAACCTGTTAAAAAAAAAAAAAAAATCACTGATAAAAGCAGACCCACCACTACATATTCTTTACTTAACTGTTGTTGTGCTATGGGGATTTAAAAGAGTGAGGATTTATTATAAAGCCCAGCTGTGTTTTTTTCTGTAACCCCCTCAGGTCAAAGATGATGACAGAACAGTTGGAGCAGAGTGATGAGATGGGCCTGCTGACCCACCCGGAGATCAGTGAACACCCAAAAGAGGACGACCCCCACTGTCCCCCACACTTCAGACAAGGCATCATGTGAGACATGCGCACACACACACGTCCTCTCTCACTCACTAGCCATAACAGCTCCTTTCTGTCCGATAAGCAGACCAGTAGGGCTTTTCCAGAAAGGTCTAGTATTGTTTTATAAGTCAATGCAGGAACTCTTTCACGTGACTTCTGCCTGGTTACTTCTTCATTCCTACAAGCCCGAGCCTGTACCACACTGACTGGTTCTGCAGACAAGGGCAGGGCGATGGAGGCGTACTATAAACACTAAACACAGTCATCCCCACTAGCTGTTTTTTTCTCTTACGGGCTAGTCACCCTGCATGCATTATAGTTAGTTATTACTCTTTTGTCTATGCGTAAGGCCAAACCGGTTTGGGAAGGACAATATTGATTAGTTTTCCGTGTGATGTTATGTGTCTCTGACCATACCCACACACCCAGACTATAAGCAAAGAGGACATGTTTAATGCCTACCTGCCTTGCTTTAGACACAGTGTAATTAATGCCACAGCACATGAGTTTGTTTTCCAGTTAAAGCCATAGCGAATGATCTCATTGTAATCACATGGAAGCAAGTGGCTTAAATAAGCGTTTTCGAGCTTAAAGGGTTTTTCTTTGCCTTTATCCCTTTATTTATGAAAACCATTTTGACGTCACTCTGCTCCTTCCTGAACCTGGGTAAATATTGGCTTCTGTTTCCCTTACTGGCCCTGCGTTTCATTCAGTCACTGGTCCAAATGTGGTTATTTCATCTACCAGAGCGAGGCAATAATACAATAATTAGACTACTCTTCTAAGCGTGTTTATCACAGAGAGAATGCAGTACTGTGCACAGAGAGCACCTCTTCTGTATTTGGTGTCCAGTCAAAGTGCTTGTTATTCATATTTCAGGGCATATTTTAAAGGAGATTAGATATTAGATCATTTATTTATTATTTGAATCCTTTGTTGATCCCACAGTGGGGAAATTTTGTCTCCGCATTTAACCCATCCCTAAAGTGAAACACCACAAACACACTCACTAGTGAACACACTAGGGGGCAGTGAGCACACTTACCCGGAGCGGTGGGCAGCCCTATCCACGGCACCCGGTGAGCAGTTGGGGGTTGGGTGCCTTGCTCAAGGGCACCTCAGTCGTTACTGTAGGCTCAGGGCTGGTTCCCTAACCTCCAGCCCACGACTGCCCATAAAACTGGAGTTCAAAGAATTTTTGAAAATACAGAGAAAATGGAACTCAGCATTGTGGCAGACCACCAAAACTGTCACCATCAGATAAAACAGCATTTGAAGTTTTCATCTGTGAGAGAGAGCTCCACTCTTGGTTCAGACATTCACAGCTCAGCTCTGAAAACATCCATAGCTCAGCAGTGTGGGCTTGAAAGGATGTGTAGCTGTTACTGAGAAAAGAAGAACGTTGCTGCTGTCCTCAGAGCAATGAACTGACCACCCCAGATACCACACCTCAACATCCCTAAATGTGCTTGGGATAACTTAGATGCTGAGAAGCAGAAAATGCAACTTCTAAGACTGAACTTGAAAATATCTCTGTAGTTTCACATGAGAGCAGGCGTCCTGAGGATATTTAGTTCGTTTCTTTTTTTAGTTTAGTTAGTTTTTTCCTTTTTTTGGTTTTTTGAACATGTACTTCAGGACTGTTTTACCTGGGAATTGAGTAAACGAATGGTGGTCTCAGAATGACAGTACTGTAATACAATAATAGAGTAACAGCTCACCTCTGGCAGGTTGTGATTGTGCTGTGCTACACATGCCAGTAGCCAAAAACACAACACTTGTAATATGTCTTACTGTACAATCACACATTTACAAGGGCGTAAATCTTATCTGCGGTCCTGTTCAATGTCTTTTATGGTGTTGTGTGCTCTGTTTGGCGAGAGCTGGCGTGAGCAAGAAATGGGGAAAACAAAGAGGTTGTTATGGATGGAGATTAGTGTGATGAGGGTGTGCGGTGAGAGACAAAAGACAGAAAACACAGGCCTCATTAGATGTGAGTGCCATCCTTGTTCTGCTTTAGCTCACAAAGTCTGAATAGGCGTCATTTGATCTGCAGAGGTGAAAATGTGATTACACCTTTTCTTTCCCTGTTAGTAGTAGTCCATTCTTATCAACCGTGATGAAATCTTTGAAGGGATTAAATGTAGTGCAGTTAAAAGGGTTGTTTAATTTTTCTTCCTGACTTGAGGAATATCAGCACCTCTTCCCAAAACGGTTCAGTGCTAATAGAGTGGGGTGTTGTAGAGAATAAGAGCGAGAGCGAGAGAGAGAGAAAGAAAGGGCTGCTGCAGCATCCTGCACGTGCCCACTCCTCACGTTTAGTGGCGTGCAGCTCTGGTTGTGTAACGACACAAAGGAGGTGGAGTCTCACTCCTCACACATATTCTCTCTCCACCAGAGGCGAGCCGTTACTATTAGAACTAGTATGGCTTTATTCAGCTCATAAATGTCAAAATATGCAGGAATTTCATCATTTCTAGCACATATACACTTTCTGTTAGCATAGTAAAGATGGTTCACATGAATATTCTTTGGCAGTTCTGGGTTTAACATGCACATTTACAAACAGTACATGCATTATTTAAGGCTTGTAACAGACGTATTAACTTTAAGATGACTGAAATCTGGTTAAGCTACCGTTCGTTTTGAACAAGTGACTTATCTAGAACTTCCAGAAAGACTACAGTGATGAAATTGGTCCCACCCATTGAAGAATCAAAACACAGTTAGTTGATTCCTTCCTTGGTTGACTTCCATATCATGCTAGTGGTTAAACTACCCCACTAGGCCTTTTTCCAGCTCGTGTAGTCCTTCAAATCTGGACCTGATTGGCCAATAAGTGTCATAGCAATGGCCAATAATTACAAAATCTAGGACTGACAACCGAATTTAAGATTTAAAAATCTCTGCAATAAACGATGGGTGAACTCACTTGGCTGTATTTAACTAAATGGCATAGAGATAAAAATCCTGTTTTGTCTTCTTTTTTTTTTTTTTGAAGACTGTAACCCTTTAGTGCCCAACCAAACCTCATCGAGAAACTGGAGAAACACTACAAAGTTTAACTTCAAGCACGTCAACAGTGAATATGAACTAAAACTTGTGCTCTATTTAGTTCCCACAAATCATTAGGCCACCTCTGGGGATTCACCTGTCATCTATCCAACACCACTAGTGAACCTATATACCTCTTTGAGTCTTTAACATTATTGATAGTAATGAAAAAGAAAACAGCAGTAGATCTGAAAAATAAGTTTTCCTATTTTTCTTCCTATTTAGCCCTACAACACCCTGCATGTGCTTCTCTGCTATGAAAACCAAATACTTGTATTGCAAATTATTAAAAACTATGTGTAGGAAAACCTTTTTATGGGGAGCCTTTAGAGGCACTGAACACTCCATCATTACTACTATAGATTGTACCACCTTTAACATCTGATCAACATTGTTTAAATTTTTCGTGATGTAATTATGCAGATAGTTTGAAAATATGTGGAATTCTATTTTACATGTATGTCTCAATCCAGCTTCCAGTTCACCCAACTGTTATATACTTGGTCATACTACTGGGATAATAATCATATCGCTCACTTCAGCAGGTCCAGTGTCACTGCATACTCTGCTGGATTCCCTAATCTAATTTAGCAGTGTATTAGTGAATCTGGTGACTGGACTGATGAAGTGAAGCACTGATGTGTTTTATTATGTCAAGGTCTCTATAAGTATCAGCTGTACAGTGCACAGCTATTGCTGTTAGTATTGCTCAGAGGTTTGTTCTGTATTTTGCATGTTTGGGGATTCACTTGTATGTATCACTCATGTAGCTTCTCTGAGGAGTCATCTCTATGCAACTACTCATTTACTGGTTCAGCCTGACATCAGATCCAATGATACCAATTCACTTTGATGCAGAGTCTGGTCTGTGTGATGCAGGCCTAATAAGCCGTTTTCACGCCGACTGATTCAAGATCGTTTTAAGCATGTCGTTACAAGGTTGCATGGTTTCAGGCAGCTTTAGGCAATGAATTTACTGGAGAATCTGGCTCCTTAATTAGTGCAGCATGTGCACCGTTTTATGATGCTGCAGCAGTTCCGTCCGTGTGCGTGTGTGGCTGTGATCTAGTTAAGTCCTTTTCTGGCCTACTCTTGTGTCACTGCACTAGAGACTGCTGAGCTATTTCAAAATGCATGAGACCGAAATAGACAAGAACATGACATCACGGCTCTCTCCGCTGTCAGTCAGACACCAGCTCAACTGACCTTTACCCCAGCGAAATTAGTTTCACCTGCCGTATGTTTAACTAGATCAGCCCTTGTTTTCCCACTCACTTGAGAAGGCTGTCTTACGTTGAGAAAAAAAAAAACGTAGAACTTTCAGTAATGAATTGTTAATTTGACTCCTCGCTTTGAAGACAGTCTTAATTAAGCAGCTGTTGATAAGGACAGGCAATACAGTGCGCTCGTCCCCATGGAGCCTCTGTATTTTTCTATTACCGAGTGTGCGGGGGTGCCATGGGAGTGCTTTGGCACAGAGTGGCCTGTTTACAATGCAGGAGATCACACGCGCACACACACTCACACACACAAGTGTTTCTCACGGAAAAGCTTCTCACACACACACATCTTATAATGCAGTTAGTATAGAATACTCACATGCGTATTCTGCTGCCTGACATTTTAGGATCTGGCAGACCATATGTATCTCTCTCTCTGTTTCAGAGTGATCGTAATTGGTGTGTGTGATGAGACGTCCTTGGTGTAACTGATGGGTTGTTATGACTTGTTCTCTTCATGTCTCATTTGTATCTGCCAGCTCTTTGGACATTATGTGTGTGTATGTGTGAGCGCACTGACACAGCAAAGCACTAATGTTGTTTTTTTTTCATCTGCTTGTTCCTAATGAGTCAGTCATGTTGATGTCAACAGTCGTGTACGTAAACTGAAACACTCCTGGGCAATAAAAAGGACACATAAAACACAATGTTAGCACAGCTACAGAAAACACACAGAAATACACACCTGCCAGCAGTGGGCTGTGAAAAAGAGTGTGGTTTCCTGAGTTTATCGCCAAATGGCCCACCCTCAACTCCGCCATGCCCATCTAACCCTACCACATTTTAGTAGAAAAGATACAAGGAGGTGAAAGTGAAACCATGTCTTTAATTCATGTATCATGTTAGAATACATAAAATAACAAGGTGTGCGATAAAGGTGTTCAAAAGTCTGCATCTAAACTTTACATCACAAATAGAAATATCAAGTGCAGACATTGTGAGAGAGGGATGAGTGAGTGTGTTGAGGGGGAGGGTGCACTCAGTGCCGTGATAAGTGATGCACGTCACACAGGGTCGTTTGTGCATGCTCTCCTGGGTTGGGTTGCCACGTACCACGACATGTATCCCACACAGAAAATGATTCATTCCATTTGTATCACTATAAAATGATCATATTATAAATTTCCAATCAGTAATGCAGCAGGAAAAAGGGTATTAATAATAAAGAAGACATACGTGACAGCAGTTGTGTTTTTAGGTTAGCATATTAGGGAAAAATATAAATATAAAATGTAGCATACAGTTTAAACAGGCCGCATTTTATGTGTAATTTTCCCTGTTATGTGTAACTGAATTCACACTGGAATCAGTTTAACATTCAAAAAGTCATTTGACTAGAAGCTTTTACATACAGCTGTACATGTCGTGTGTAAGGTATCACACTTTCATCTAATGAACTGAACGAGACGCTAAACTGTATATACTGAATTTTAGTATCAGTGTAAACTTAATAGTTTTTGCAATGATAGATCCGTAGTTCCTAACAGCACAACTCCTTTCCCTAGCACACTCAGCAAACAATAGCTCTATTCAGTGCTATATACCTTCATCACACTGATACAGATGTATTACCCACTTTATGACCCGCAGCCTACTTAATATGTGTCACATATGTCACACAATCAGCAACACAGATGCATCCATTTTATTTACTATCCAGCACCAGTAGTAAACCTATATACCTCTTTGAGTCTTTAACATTATTGATAGTAATGAAAAAGAAAACAGCAGTAGATCTGAAAAATAAGTTTTCTTTTTTTTCTTCCTACTTAGCCCTACAACACCACACATGTGCTTCTCTGCTATGAAAACCAAATACTTGTATTGCAAATTACTAAAAACCTATGTATAGGAAAACCTTTTTATGGGGAGCCTTTAGAGGCACTGAACACTCCAAACATCTGGTTCCTATCATCACTACTATAGATTGTACCACGTTTAACATCTGATCAACATTGTTTACATTTTTCATGATGTAATTATGCAGATAGTTTGAAAACAGGTGGAATTCTATTTTACATGTATGTCTCAATCCAGCTTCCAGTTCACCCAACTGTTATATACTTGGTCATACTACTGGGATAATAATCATATTGCTCACTTCAGCAGGTCCAGTGTCACTGCATACTCTGCTGGATTCCCTAATCTAATTTAGCAGTGTATTAGTGAATCTGGTGACTGGACTGATGAAGTGAAGCACTGATGTGTTTTATTATGTCAAGGTCTCTATAAGTATCAGCTGTACAGTGCACAGTTATTGCTGTTAGTATTGCTCAGAGGTTTGTTCTGTATTTTGCATGTTACTAAATGTTCACAAACAAGAACATCAAAGAGATTTTTCATCAGTAGGCACCTCAAGCGAAAGCAACACCAGAGAAATATGTGCAGCTAATGAAAAACTATACAGTTATGTAATTATCAACATTGAAATTTGACGCAAAGGGCAAACAAATTAACAGTTATTATTTCCGCTAAACCCGTCAGAGTTCTTTTCATCTCATAGAACAATTTTCATTTGACAGATAAATGCTGACAACCTACATTCCATCAGATCACAGCAGCTCCGTCTTCCAGAAATACAATACAGGAGAAAGTTATAATGACTGAACTATGAAGCCAATGTGTCTCTATGTATATGGATTTATGAGTGTGCTTTATGCTGTTTGTGCGCATGCAGTGTATGCAATTGTGGGACTTTCTACCGTTTATGTATGCAAATGAGCTCTGTATGTGTGCGTGTGCTCATCTGAACACAAGGTCCACACACCTGTGAGAGCTACATCTGTTCTTGTGACCTACTTTATGAGATCCTTTACTCCCTGGTGCCGCTGGCTTTCTGTTTTTTGTCACTATCGTGGTTGCAGGTCTCCTCCTGTTCAGTGTATGTTGCTGTGAAAGAAGCCCTTGATAGTGCAACCATACTTCATTTACTTCCTTGTTGTCCAGGATGTGGTTTGATGCTTAAAGGCGCCAGATCCCAATTTTCTTTTCCCCAATAATCTATTGTGTTTGTAGTAATATGTGTGTGGATTAAAGGAGCACTATGTAAGATTTTAAAACATTCCAAAATGAACTGAAATGATTAACTATCAGTTACCAATTATCAAGGTGAAGAAATAACGGATTTGGTGATATGTTAAAGATGTCTATGCATTGTATTGCACACATAACTGTTAGCATGCTAACCAGCCAGGCCCTGTGCATCCTGCCTGTAATACCATGATGCATGACAATGGGTGGTACTGTAGCATTGAGTAATGAAGAGAAGAGTAAACACAATAATGGCTAAAGCTCCTGGCAATCAACCGTTATAATGAACATTGCCAGCCACAATAAAGGATGTGTTATTAAAAGAAACAACTGTATTTCTGTATTTCTCTGTATTTCAGTAAAGTGAGAAAAGATTCAGTTTTTTCATGATACAGACCCCTAAATGCAGAATACATACCCTATACCTCTAAACCCTTGACTTTAATTGTTATTAAAACCCTTATAAATGTATTTAAGTAGAGCACCGACAGATAATTGAAGAGATGAAATACAGTGTCACTGTTAAACACTGCTCATACGGTTTCAAAACTGCAGCTGTTTTGTTGTTCATTTTAAGTTCTGGCTTTATAAGATGAAGCGAACCGTCTTTCGAGAGTAATATCTGAGCTGCACCTTTTAGACGAGCTCTCTGCTGCCGAGCATCCCTGTGTGGGAATTCATAGTTGTGTGAAGTGCTTTTGAGTCACTGAAGATCAACAGAACTAATTGGGGGCTGTGTTCTATTTTGCAGGCCTCCGGAAAGGAGGCTGTTTGTCAGACCGGACCTGTAACCCTCCACATGCTAATGACCGTGAGCCACAATGGTGTTTTTGTGGAAAGAATATTTGCACATGGCCGGCAGGGAGGGGCTAGTTCACGGACTCTGAAAGTTTTGCCTCGACATGCACCATTAGCTTACACTAGGATTGGATTTGCGTACATGGGCAAAAGGACCAAACCTCCTCACACCCTAAGAACATAACTTCCAGAGGAATTCTGCCAGTTTGTTTTTTGTGTTTTTGTTTTTCATTTCTGCATTTCTGCATATGTTAAAGTGATGTGTTAAGATTGTAAACAGATAGGTAGGTCCAGAAGTGTTTTGGCAGTGACACAGTTGTCATCCTCTGTACACCACAATGAATTGTATGAATGTGGTTGAAGTTTATTCTCGCTAATAAAAATTTTGCATGAATCGTTTAGGAAATACAGCCATTCTTTTTCATGATCCCTCTATTTTCACAAGCTCATGAGTAATTTGAGAGTTGACTGATAAGTCGTTTCATAGACAGGTATTTCATAGATAGGTAAACTGTTCCCTTGTTATTTTATGACAAATGAGGAAGGTTAAAGTCCTGGAGCTGCTTCTAACACATGAAGATGCATTTGGTAGCTGTTAATGGGAGCTCTTAATATGTTCTCCAGAGAGGAATCAAGGTAAATGAAGGGGCTGTCATTAGGCTGAAAAAGAAAAAACCAAAAAGCCAAAACAAACCAGTCAGAGCAAAAGCAGAAGCTTGGGAGTGGTCAAATCAAATGATGGGTGCCTTTCAGAGAGACAGTGTACGCTGTACTGTTAGGGAAAAGCAGGGTTTGTGTAGATTCATTTTTGGTTGAAGGCACAAACAGTGTCACTGTATGCTCAGAGGTACAGCAGTGGTCTCAGGGTATATGTACCTTAGATCAAATAAACATGCGATCTTGTTTCTTTTCATAACCAAATATCTTAAACCAGAGCAATAAAAGCCTGAAGGCCGTAGGGTAAAACATATGAACGCTATCATGTTCTGTTTAGAGCTACATGATCTTTAGTGAGGTCTGATTATCGGTTTTAACTATGAGTCAGTCTCAGTGCTGTACAGATTTCTCAGTTATCATGGTATCACCTCCAGCTCTGCTTATCATTACGTGTCTTCATTTCTTCAGGTTCCTACAAACTGTTTGATCATATATTGCTTCAAGTCGTCTCATTTTGACTGATTTATTCGTTTATAGTTCAGCATCATGCTGTTGACTGTCCAACCACACAATTTGGTGTCTGGCCACTAATGCAGTAACAAGAAGACTCAAATGAGACCTTATGGATTTGTGTATGTTTAAAACGTGTTTTGAATATTTGCAGTAATTTGAATTTTTGCTAACACTTTTCAGTGGGAGAAATTCAAATAAACAGCATAGACAGGAGATTTACATGCACTCCCTACTGTATATGGTGGGTGAGACAAAGTCATTTTGCCTTTGTGCACATGAACAAACAATTGTTACCCATTAAGGTATTCATTTCTCTACATACTTCTGGTGATGACAGTGTTGTTACTGCAGTCATTTGGTGGGTAAAATGACATAGTGTGATAATTTACTGGGATATTAACTTCTACTAATATCTCTTATTCTTTGTGTTTCTGTCTCTGTCCGGGTTTGTGATTTAGGTTGCAGCTGATAGATGATCTGTCTTATGAAGATGTGAAAAAATGCTACCGGGGATCAGTGAGTCCATCTATTTTTGTCTCATCCTCATAATTAATAAAGGAGATACCATGCTACACAAACCCTCTGTTTCAGTACCTGTTTTAACTGTTAGCTAACAAGAACAGAAATACAGGCCCAACAGCAGTTCAGCACGGTTCAGCTCCCAGGTTTACAGCCAGACTTAAAGGAGCAACACGCACAATTTTTAGTTTAGAAATTTCAAAACAACAACAGAATGTGAAGACATGAGAGTTTGATGGTATGTCAAAAACAACTGTGTGTTATGTTGAAAAGATATCTACTGAAGTAAGTGCCAGCTAACCAGCAAGCCTGACTGGTCCTGGCAGGTAACCAGTGAAATAATAACAATGGCTGAAGCTCCTGGCAAATAACTGCTGCTCCCAGCTCTAAAAAAGAAACCACATTCTGTAGTTAACTGAGGAAGTGATAGAAATGAAACCAATTTAGGAAGGGGGTAGAGACTGTGCAGTTTCTGGTATTTTGTTGCACCATATTGATGGATTTTGATGCTTAATCTTACTAAGTACTCGGTTAGCAATTTCTCACACACAGTGAGTATTTTAATTTTTCAAAGGTACTGTAACTATTTTACACAATTGAGCTTCAGATTACTGTTCAACACCTGGGTTTTTCTTTCTTGTACAAATGGGCTGCAATGTATGTCACATACTCCAATGACACAGTCATAAGGTTAACCATTAAGAAAGGGGGAGAAAGTATGTGTCAGTGAGGTCCTTTTATTCATGTGGAAGTTTCCAGTTGAGTGCTACTTGTGAGACTTCCTGACTGTAAGTGGTGGGACGATGAATGGAGGAGAGGAAGGAGCTTTGACGTGAGAGGGAAAAGGATGTAGTTCCGCTGTTTTGAGCTGGTTTGTGAAATGTTGGAAGATCAATAGAGTTACAAGTGGAGTTACAAGTTTTACTATTATTTTTTATTGTTATTATTTTAATACCACTTGAATATTGTAAGTGTTCTTTGCATTGTATAAACATTTCATGATGTATGGACCAACAGAAATGGCCCAAAATGAACTGGGATACTTCACTGGAAAATCACATAGATTACAATGTAGCATATAAATGTTCTGTCATCCGTAAAGCTAACATATTGGAGATACCATTAGATGAAAAAAAAATTAAACCTTTTTTTTTGTCTTTGTACTACACTATTTATTTATATACATATACATGTATTCTTATAACTGCACTGGAGAAGGAGCCTGACTGGGGTACAGCAACCCCATTTAAAGTGTGCGTTCCCTTTATCCAAGATTTTATATGCACACCTGTATATGTTGTGGAAGAGAGTCGCAGAGTATAATTGAGGAGATGCCTAGTCTGGTCCAAAAGCTGAGTTTTTCGAAGAGAAGACAAGCTGCGCCAAATCAGCCGTCCCTCTAACCCAACCGGCATCTCTGTTTCACAGACTGTCAGCAAGTACAACTCTCAGTACCACAAACTCTTCCAGAACGTTCCAAAAGAGGAGATCCTTATGAAAGGTAGGGTATCTGTTCCTGTATTCACTCGTCCAATGAGTCCACGTCTGTTATTCTTCCTGCATGAGTAGTTCTGGTTTAGCTCCTAGTTTACTTTAATGTTGAATAATGTCTTTATCTTAATTATACTCATCTTGTATCTGAACTGGAAGCTTCATAGGAGAAGCGTACAGTCTTCATTTCAATGTATGCTAATATACAGACACTAAGCTTCTATTGACCATTTCTATTGGTCCACTTATTGTTAAATGTCACGCATTTTAAACACTAGATTAAAAGGTGTAAACAATAAACAAGTAAATTATTGGGTTACCGAGTTTTATTATGATGACGATGATGATGAAGGCGGTTGACATTGTTTGTACGCTTGTGCAGACTGGTGCACCTGTGGACTGTTGGTTTACTGTTCAATGTTATGGGGTTATTAATTATCAATGCATAAGAAACTGCTCTGATTCTTACTCTTAGTGTACTCGTGCGCTCTCCTGAGGGACATCCTGCTGCAGGGACGACTCTACATCTCCCGCAATTGGCTCTGCTTCTACGCCAACCTGTTCGGCAAGGACATCAAGGTTAGCCCCTTTACTGTTAGGGAAGTAGGCCTCCTACTTTTACATCTAACTGAACTTTTTATCTTTGGCTCCCACTCACATAGATATTCTTTGTTTAAAAGATTAAATGGACTGTAGAGCATGAATGCAGAGCCACTATTCCCAGCAGCTCATTCCAAATCACACTGTTATAAAGTTAAAATGTGGTGATGTTTGAAAAACACACTGACATCTGTTTATTATATTTGTATTTAAAGTCATTTAAATTCACATCAGGTAGCTGGATGTCAAATGCAGCTATAGTTGGAAATTGCACTGTATTTTTGACACTGATGTAGGACAAGCAGACTATGTCCTTAGCTTTATCATTTTAAGGCATTAGCAGAGATGGTCTCAAATTCCACCATTATCTAGAACTTGCAGTCCTGAAATTTGCAAACTTGCACTTTGTTCTGCTCTGCTGTTTCCAACAGTTAAGCGAGTTCTTGCCAGCTGGGATAGCAGTCCTTTATTGCCTTTTATTACCACACACTGCCACGGCATTTCTTATTGCTGTCGTCACGTTCCTTCCCGGCTCGCCTCAGAACACTCACACGTCTGTACAAAATACCTACAGAAACAAACACGCACTGTGGTTTCTTACAGGACTGTAAAAGCAGAGCCCATGTTTGTCAAAAAATCTGTCTGACTAAATGTTTATTAAAAGCTAAAACCTGATCCAAGATCATTGTTGATCAACAGACTGGCAAATATGCATTAACAAACACAGGTTAGTGTAATGCCTTTCGAAAGGTCCAGTGGCCTGCTGCCTGTTTGGCCCGAGAGGTCCTTTCGACTCAGTACACCCTAAACTACTGACCTCTTGCTGTAACTCTGTGTCTGTTTACTCTTTTGCTGAACTAAGCTTTTGTTTTTTCCTGTTTCTCTTTTTTGGCTTTTTTTCACTCTGAGTGTACAGCCCAAAGGTCTGACACAACTGGACTACAGGCCATTGCCTGCATTTCATGTGGGATATTTCTACAATATTAACTAGGAAAGCTAATCAAATCGATAAAAATTTGGGATGATTATTGGTTAGCTTGTACGTTTGTTTGTTTGTTTGTTTGTTTGTTTGTTTGCTTGCTTGTTTGTCAATATTGCACTTTTAATTTTAGTTACAGACAAAACACAGGCTAATACATATATTAGTAGATGATAAATTAGAATTAATTAATAAGTCCTACTGCAGATTGTAAAATATAAAGTAAAAAATAAATGTGTTGTATTTACATTAATAGAAACATCATTGTTGAAATTATTTCTTGTTATTTATTGTTTTTGCTCTGTAAGATAATAGATGACCTGTAGTCCATTTTGTCTGTTTCCGAATAACGTGTGCTTCCAGGACTCCATAAGATTCTGAACCTGTTGTTGTTCATAGGGCACAAAACAGCATCATGTACATCTACTGTATATTACAAAGCTGAGGCAACCTGATACTGTGACAGTTGAATGGCTCTGTATGTAATGTGGAACCTTTATTTGGTGGAAGGAAGGGCTAGAATTGCCAGTATTCAGGCACTTATACTTTTCTGGGAAAACTGTGCTAATCATTTCTCTTCTGTCTGCCTCCGTTTCAGGTGGCCATCCCTGTAGTCTCTGTACGTCTTGTGAAGAAGCACAAAACAGCTGGACTGGTTCCTAATGGGCTGGCCATCACTACAGACACCAGTCAGAAGGTAGTGTTAAATGCGCACGTACACTGTACACATACACAAACAAACACATCGGCATATCTGCTTCTTCATACAATAGAACAGCAGGTGACGTCCACTGGGCCTTTGTCTAGTATGCTGGCTATATAAACAAGGTCAGTGGAGGTAAAAGGAACAAATTATTATCAGTCAAAACACTGATGATGCCGTGTGTAAGGTTCAAAGATGCAGTACATGACACAAGTTTAATCATTCGCCTCAGCTGTTCTATGATATCCCATAATATCTTTGAAAAGAATCATTGTGCTCCCCAAGGTCGCTGAAATGCCAGTAATGCATTTCCTATGGACAGAAAATTCATTTCACACTCTTGTGATGGTGGCACCAGTTAACATGCTCACAACATGGTCGCAGTGGAAAGGCAGTAGAGGCTTATGATAAGGTTGCTGTCAAATAAAAAATATGTATCACCACTTTTGTCCATTTTTACTTTTATGCATCTTTTGAACACACCAGCTGCTGTTTACACTGAGTGAGAATCTCATGATGAATGGACCAACAGAAATTATACAAAACTGTTTGGAAAGACGTCTGATTCCATTGACTTACATTAAAGTTAAACAAGGTTTTTGGCCTCTCCTGTAAAGTTGCCATTGTGGAGATACTTGTTTTTCTCTAGACACCGACGATAAGTAATATCTGTGTCTTTAATATCTCTTTACTGTGTTTCACAGTATGTGTTTGTCTCACTCCTGTCTCGGGACAGTGTCTATGATGTCCTCAGGAGAATCTGCACTCAT
>JAMWET010006631.1:370000-782500 GCA_024036415.1 Prochilodus magdalenae | reverse complement strand
TTAATGCCAATAATAAAGCCCTCAAGATAATGCTTTAAATGCATTTTCTATCTTTTTAGTTTTTAGTTAAATATTTGGTTATGCTTAGATCTAAAGTTTAAGCTTAGCTTTTAGTTTAGAACGAATTTATGTAGTTACACTAATATCAAGATCATCACTTGGTCTTCACATGTATGCCAATGCAAATATGTTTGTGTGCATCTCCACAGTATTATCCTGCTCATCTTGTCATCATGTTACCTGGCCTTCCGTGTGTGCAGCCTGGAGCAACAGCTGTCCTTCCTCAACACACAGCCTACCTTACCTATGAGAGAGAGGTGAGAGTTTCCTATGGATTTTGTGACCCCTGGTTCCAATCACCACCACTGTAAAAATATCCATGTTTCTCCATGTTTGTATCCCATCATACTTAAACCTGCGCCAGCCAGTGTTAGCTCCGTGCACCCTTAAAGAAAAGATATGGAGTTGCCAGTACTAATTATACATCTGTATTTGTTTCCTGTCTATTTACAGGTAACACAGGTTGGAAGACTGTGCTTCTGTTATCCATCTGTTAATGGGTGCGAGGAGTTACCCATTTGATGAGTGCTGGAAAGAACAACCTACTGAATTACTATAGGAGCCGTAGTGAAGTAGCACTTAGCCGTTGGGCCAACAGAGGGCGTCAGGGACCTCAACCGAACCTGCACTATGGACCAACCGCACACAGGGAAATAACAAGAATGAAGACTGTTGGTCATGAAATACCATTTTGCTTTGGGTTGTACAGCACCACAACTAAAAGACTCAGGATGATGGGGCACACAGTCATTTCCTTTAATATTTCACATGCCAGTCATTTCTAGGTTTTGCAATGCCACCATGGTGCCAGCACATGTTTACTTAACTGGAGAATTAACACAAGGATCTTTGCTTAGGAAACCGCATAGTGAAGGAAAACATTTCAGATAACAATGTCAGTCATTCATTTCACCCCTAACAATGGATTTGCCTTATTCATACGAGCGTCTCAGTTCACTAGCTCCATAGAGACTAATACGGACGGAAAGCTAATGTGTTGTGTCTATTGAATGTCTTGTGAGATTTGGAATGTTTCTTATGACTGACTTGAAATGAACTCGGTCGACCTTTTGAGCGGACAGAGTTACAGTGTGGTACCACTGTGAAGACACAAAGCATGAGGTGTCAAAATTCATGCCAGTCATGCACTTAACAGCAAAAGACGTTTGTCTGGGATTGTATGATTGTGCCTGTTAACTTGATGGTCCTGGTGTACTAAATGTTGTTGTAGGAAATGGTTACGTGCAGCAATGTACTTGAAATATGCATTTAAAGCATGGCAAACATACAAACCTAATTCCAAAAAGTACAGATACTAAACAAAGTGTAAAAAACAAAAACGAAAAGCAGTAACCCTGTTTTCATAGGTGTTTAACTGAAAGTCTTTCTTAAGTTACCTTATTAACTTATCATCTGTAAATATACGTTAATTCACAGGTCAACAGGTGCTATGGGAATTCACAAAAAGCTCACTATATGCATGTAAGACGACACAACCTGCCAAATTCATACTCTAAACAACACGGGGCAACATATCACCTGCCCAGTCCCCCCTCCTCCTAATTCGCTTCATACCAGTCTAGAAAAAACCTTATCCATTAACTCACCAGGAGCTCCTCCAGTGGTGGAAAGCAGCACCACTGTAACCCTTTAGTTTTGCTTCTATTAATGACAGGTCTTTAGTTTACCGCCAAACATACACTCTAGGTGTGGCAGTGGTCTTTATAGTGGTCTCTCATCAAGAACTTCAGTCATAATTGCATTTACTGATTCCTTCTTTAACTTATCTAACAGAGAGCACAACCTTTAACGCTGCCGGGCAGTGATACCTCTTCATCCTCTCATTACTGATTCAACTGGACATTAGAGTGACTCACTATCGCCTCTGGAGGTGCAAAGTGGCATTACGAGCCAGGACAGGTCAGGGCTAGCTGGCTAGTGTGCTGTGCAACACAATACACAGAGGTTTTTTTTGACATACTGTCAAAAGTTACTGGTGTCCTCATTTCCCAAACGATTACTGAAATATTTTATGGATACTGTGGCAGCAATCAAATGCAGGCAATGGTTTCCTTTACCTTTCTCCTATCGTGCCAGTCTTTTTGGAATTAGGTTTGTACTAGAGGATTCGTGGATAGATGAATGGAGAGTTGTACAGTATGCGTTCTGGTGCACATTCACTGTATTTATTTGTGTGATATTTTGTACAGAAAAGTAGAGAATATTTGATCTCAGTGGAAATATATCCTCACAGTGTACAGAGTTTTATAACTGTTAAACGCGCATTGTTTAGACAGCAATGACTAATAAACCGCTTTAACAAGTCTTGGTTTCATTTTCTATACACCACTGTAACACACTCTCATAGAAATAAAATGAAAGGATTTAGGAGAGCTTGCTTTCAATCTTTCCTTATCCATCTGTCCGGCCTACAGCAGTTTAGCCCTGATACTGAAGTTCTAAGGAGAGTTTCAACTCGGAGTGCTCTTCGGAACGAGGCTTAATGTAGAACAGCCAATCAGAACAGAGCTTGTTTATCTAGGATCAGTCTTAAAGGCACAGTAAGAAGAACAGGCTGTTTCATTCAGTTTGGAAAATGTTCACGGAAAATAATTGTGAACCTGTTTGCTGCATAGAACCACACAAAGAAGAACAAATAAATATGAATAGCCGTATACATTATATAAATAAACCACGAAAACAGCAGTTTTAAAAAACGACCTGACTTTTTATATATAGTGTGTGTTCATACATCCACCAGGGGGTGCTACAGCCTTATGCCTTGGGAGTTCTTGCAGCCCTATGGCTGGGATACAGATACCCAGCAACATTTTTGCTTAATGTGCATCATGATAAATAGCTTTTACCTTTTGTTCATTGTAATTCCCACAGATGCCCTGCAACCGTGCCAGCTGTCTTCAGCGCTATTTCCCCTGTTAGTGTTCCTTACTCCCTTAAATATAGACAGCAAAAGCCAAGGCAAATAATAAATATGAGCCCATTCTCTCGGTCAGGAAGAGGATCCGCTGCCAGGAGGCTTCTCTGTAACCCAATCATCTGAATATACTGTTTTTAAGAAGTGCCCATAATGGTAGGCTTCACGCTGGAGAGTTTGTTAAGATGAAAGGCCGCAGAGGGCCAGGGATGTGTTCCTGTGCACATACACACCTTCTAAAAGAACTGCTTACATACACATATGCTAAAAACTGGGCACTCCTGGTTGAGTTACAATAGGGCTGTGCATCCATCATGATATAAAAACCACCTTCCTGTATCTGCACTCGGTGTCCAGTTCAGCATACAGGAGCACTTTGTAGTTCTACAGTTACAGACTGTAGTCTGTCTGATTCTCTACGCCCCTTGATATCCCCTTTCACCGTGTTCTTTAAAGCGCAGGACCCCCACAGAGCACGTATTATGTGGGTGGTAGTTCATTCTCAGTACTGCAGTGACACCGATGTGCTGGTAGTGTGTTACTGTATGTGGAGGTGGTGTGAGTGGATCAGACACTGCAGAGCTGCTGGAGCGTTCAAACACTGTGTCCACTCACTGTCCACTCTGTTAGACACTCCGACCCTGTTGGTCCATCTTGAAGATGTAAAGTCAGAGACAATAGCTCATCTGCTACTGCAGAGTTTGTGCTGGTCATCCTCAAGTCTTTCTTCAGTGTCCACAGGACGCAGTTAGCCGGTTGGTTTTGTTTGGTGGACTGTTCTCAATTCAGCAGTGACACTGAGATGTTCATACTCCAGCAGCCCTGTCTGATCCACTCACAGCTGCCCCATGTCAGTGTCACTGCAGTGTTGGGAATGATCCACGCCCCCGCATAATACCTGCTCTGTGGTGGTCCAGTGGGGGTCCTAACCATTGAGGAACAGGGTAAAATGGACCTAATGAAGTATTCAGAGAAGCAGATGGACTGCAGTCTGTAACTGTAGAACTACGAAGTGTCTTTATGGTGTGTAACTGCAAAAAAGGACACTGAGTTCCGAAACAGGGAGGTGGTTTCAATGTTTGTCTGATTGGTGTATGTCATGAACCAAAGTTTAGCAACTCTTTCTGATGTGTTTTATTCTGTCTGTTTACTTAGCGGAGAGGCGCAGAATGCCACAGTTAATTCAATTAAATTCAGCCGTGATTTAAAGCCTGTCGAGATCTTGTGGGGCTCCGTTGGGAAATGTGTGGAGAAGAAAACTCCAACCATTCTGGATGGACTGAGGACAACAATGAGCAACATGTGGGGAGCAGTTCCTTTAAACTGTTGTGTGATATATAGTACACTGTCATGTCATAACATGGCTATGTGTTGGCACTATTCAGCAGAGAACATCCACTGGTTTTTCAAACAGAGGCCTAACACACATTGGCATTTTGCTTGTGGGTTAACGCTACATTGGCTTTGATTGGACGGTCTCTCTGGATGAGAGCATCTGTAATAAAGTGAATTCAGTTTCATTCACATTCAAGTTGATTTTTCTTCCTGCTGTTCTGAAAGGCTAGCGGGTTTCCTCATGCCAGATTTGGACTTGGGACAAGATTTGTATAGGCTTAGATGCATATTCGACCACACTAACTGGTTTAAGATGCTCACACAGCATGCAGTATGATCCACAGAGAAAACAGTGAAACGAAAACTGTTTATAAGCTATTGTTTGAATTCATTGAAATTAGGATTTGTGACACCTATAGCGCTTATGTGAAAAGGTAATTGCACCCCTTAACTTAATAACTGGTGGTTTAGCAGCAACAATAGCAACCAAATGAGTCTTTCACATTGCTGTGGAGGAACGTTGGCTCACACGTCTGCGCCGGATTCTTTGCCCCTTTGTGGTCCCTTCACAGAATCTCAATGGGGTTCAAGTCAGGACTTTGGCGCAGCTACTCCAATAGCTTCATTTTGCTTCTTTTGAGCCATGCAGAGATGGACTAGTTCTTGTGCTTTGTATCACTGTCTTGCTGCATAACCCAACTAACGACTGGTCATTCCCCTGCAGCAAAGGATATTAGAGAGCAGAATTCATGACTCTGTCAATTAGGGGTCCATGAAGCAGCAAAGCACCTAAACACTATCACACTGCTGCTGTGTTTATCATGTTGGCAAACATGGTGGAGATGATTTTTACTATTTCTCTTGGTCAGCAGTTGTTTTTGCATTGTAACTATCCCGTGAATACAATTTTAGCCCTGTGTCTTTCTAAAGTCAAAGGCATGAACTCTGACTTCATCTGAGGCGAACAAGGCCTGCGGTCTTTGGCTCTTTTGTGACTTCCTGGCTGATCCGTTGCTTTGCTCTTGGAAGGAGTTTGATAGGTCATAGACTTCTAAAAAGATTAACCAGTATTCCAATTTGGCTAATAGTGGTTCTCACTGTGGTTCACTGGAGTCCCAGACTCTTTCTGGACTCCATCATTCCATCATTTTCTTTCTTATCCTCAACAGAGTTTCTTCTGATTGCAGCTTTGCTTTTTGGCCTACTACACCTTGTTTAAATAATTGTAATTAAGTGCTGTTTAGATTTGACTGAGCTGATGATAATTGATCCCCAGTATTGGCTGGATCGTCTTATTTGGTTGATTGACTAACTAAGAGATAATTGCTCTTTCACATGGGGATAAACTGTTGGATAGATTTTCTTTCAGTATTTAAAATGATTATTTAGAAACTGTATTTTGTGCTTAGATTGCCTTACAGCAACAAATGAACAGTGTTCTCTCCACTTCTCCTCTTCAAAAAAGACCACTGCCTCCACAGTAAAGAATCTCAGCAAATTAGTGGTTTTAAATGGAATTCACCAGTCGCAACTTTTCTAGGAATTAGTTCTGGTATTTTTGCAGCAGCGGTGTGGAAATAATAGTGACGGTCAGTAATCCAGTGTTTTAGGAATTAACTTGCACTGGTGTCTGGCTTCCATCAAGTCTTACAGAATAGATCAGTTCGCAGCGGCTCAGTGAAACTTGAGTTTTCTGGGTTTTTACAGTGCCAGTGTAATGGCTCAAGGGAACCCAGCGGTCTGAAACAACACTGGTGTGGATTTGCGGTCTATTGCTACATGATGTTTCTTGGTCAATTAGAACAAAATATGGCTGGTGAGTGAAACTGGACTTCCTTCACCCCTTCATTCCAGGCAAATAAATGTGCCCATTTGACTTGGTTCACTTTCAGCTTCCAAAAGGTCTTTTTTATCTCTCTGCTAAACAAACAGGAATTAGAATGTCATGAGTGTGCTTTCCCTAGCTGCTCATGTGCTTTCCCTAGTTGCTCTTGCCTTCTGTAAGCAGAGCCAGAGGAAACCACAATAAGAACATGCCTGCACGCTTAACATGAGACACAGACTCTGAGGCCTCTACACTTATGGATTTAAGCATGTATATAATATTCAGTAATTAATGTAAAGAGAGCATTCCACTCAGTGTTGTGTTTGGGGGCTGCGTCTTAGGTGGCAGATAGTTATCATTGGCTAGCCTGTATCAACAGTCAACATATTAGTAAAATTGTCATGTATGTTTTGTAATTGTTCAACAGCAGGAGGTGATAGTATTATAGAGAATACAAAAGGTAGCAGTGCCTCAACATGTCAACAAAGAGGTGAAACAGACGCATAGGATTAACAGATGAGTAGCCCCCATATTACTCAGCTGGAAACACCTCAGTGTCAGTATTAGTCACACAGCACAGTAAACGTACTTTAATGGAAAAACATAACAGCAATGCCATTTCAGCTAGTAGTCTAATTAACAATATAATTCTCATATTAACCGGAAACTCACATTTCATAACTCACAACTCATAGTTTCCCCCTATCTAGATCTGTTTTCATATGGGACACCTATCTCAACTTGGCCTGGCATGTCACTGCTATCTACTTTCTGTTTATTATCTGTCTATATACTGCTGTACCGATCATACCATTAGATGAGTGGAACTGAAATGGTCCTGAACACGGTCTTATCAGAATCAGAATCAAGCTTTATTTGCCAAGTATGTTCACAAGTACAAGGAATTTGTCTTTGGTTACTAGCTCACAGTGCACAGAGAGTAACAACATAACACACGCTCACACACACAAACCAACAACAACAACAACAACAACAATACTTACACACAATACCTTACATACCTGTAAACCTTACATTATGTGTAGCTGTGTATGTATATTAAAGTGCAGAGTGCGTCAGTCTGGATGTAGAGGCGGATTAAGGCTTAAAAAGTGCAGCACGAGAAGAAACACCAGCCTGAGACAGTCAGTATAGAGGATGGGGTGTTGTGTCAAGGCATCACAGTGAAGTCATCTTCCACCCTGCTGTTCACGCTTTGTGTCAGCTTTACCACAATACCACATTTTGAAACTAGCCAATAAAGTTTTTTATAAGCTGCCATGCTGTAAAGTAGCTATTTACGGTTAAAGTGCTTCACTGATTCAGCAATTTCTGCTGACATTAGTCTGATACTGATATATATACTTGGATTCAGTAAAATGTATAATTTTTGCTCTGGACTATGCTATGTGGTGAGGCGTGGCCACACCCATGTGAGCTCCTTGGACATCCGTTGGTGTGCCATGGGGATTAATATGGAGTTGTGGTCGTCATAGCCTCTACTTCTTTGGGAATCATAAGTTTGTCTAAACATTGTCTAAAATGACTTTACGCTGTAATACTAACATTTACCCTCCACTGGAGCTGAGAAGGTCAAACCCTGAAAAACAACTCCAGAACATTATTCCTTCTCCACCAAACTTTACCCTGGCATTCTGATAAGTAGCATACTCCTGGCATCTGTCAAATCTAGAGCTATCCATCAGACTGCCAGGTAGTGAAACACAGTGAAGCACAGTATTGTCTACCACACCCCAAAGTCCTGAAAGTCACTTTTTCTCAGCATAGAGCAAAAGGCAGCCACCAAATTAAATTTTCTATTGTCAGTCAAACTCAGTGTTAACTCTGGCAGTAATAACAGCTGGAGGTCCAGTTGTGTTCGTGAATGAGTGATGTGTAATTCACCTCAGCAAAATTACATTGGTCCTTCTTTAGCAATTAGATAATAGTTATAGGCTGCTATCAAATGTCTGATCAGATTTGAGCCAGTCATGTGATCATCAGTTTTTCCATATTTAAAATGAAAATACAAAAGCATTATCAGAATCCCTTCATGATTTGTGGGGGGAAAGATGGAATGTGCTCTGAAATATTAGAAAATCCTCAAAATTGACCAGCTGTTTGCCTAGATTCTCAGGCATTTGTCGTAGCTAGCCTAAGAAATGAGTTCTGGTTTTACAGCATGTGGTATGAAATGTGGTTTCCATTACTAACTCTGCTAATGGCCCTGCTCTAAATCTCCAGCCATAGTTAGGGCCCTCAAGGCAAATGGAGGACACACTCCGGATATTTCTGAGCTGTTGGAAATGTCTAATGAAGGTGAGAAATGTTCATTAATGTGGAACAACGTCCTCCAGCAGTTCTTGGGCAGGGCCTTCTATCCTTCATAGCCCTACATTGATGCTAGCTGTTCTGCAGTTCCTATCAGAAATGCATGCCTGTTGTTTTACTGTTTCTCACATGATTTAGGATGACATGTAGGAAGGGTAGCTGCTCCTAGATGGTCTTAAAAGTTTATTGCTGTTGAGCAGAGATGTCAAATGGTGAAAGGTGCTGTTCTCTAGGCATTATTGCATAATTTAAAACACCATTCACTTGCACAGAGCCCACAGGCCAGTACCGTTCTAAACCTGCCACATATTCTTCCTGATTTTATGCACAAGCTGTTGCTGTTGGATCAAAACCTTCTGTCTCCATGTTTGTTGTTTCTTTGGCATGACCTGAAATTACCAGAACTGAATTATCTGAATTGAATCCATTTAATGACACTGTGTGAACGTTTAACAAAGAATGTCTGAAATAACTTAGGACTACCGTACTGTGCTTTGAAGATAACCTTTTGCTTATTTTCTGTGTTCATAATTGTACTTTTGGGGGTTTACTAGAATGGATATACCTTTTTTTATTTTCACAAAACACAATATTATGCTTATGCTGTACATCTCTATTCATCTTTAAAACAGCCCCTCTGTTCTAATTTGGTCCACCGCCAGAGCAGCATCCTGTTCCGTCCTTCACACCGTAGCTATTCTTACAATAGTGTTGGTTATGCCGTGGCTATCTTGAAAGTCAAGTAGAACGAGTTCTAGTTTCACAGTCAGGCTGGAGCAGGTAACTTTTGTATTGTAATTACTGAATTAATTTGCTGTGCATTCTGCGGATTCATGTCAAGCTTGCCGGTAGGCGGGAAATAAGGACTATGTTATGAGACTGTGTCACCTTGTAACAGAGAAAAGGGCTGGAATTCCTATAAGGCCTTTCACTCTCTGGCATGTACTTTGGACGTTGTAACTTTGTAGACCACTTACATGCACAAAAGGCTCAGTGACATACTTAAGGAAAGGGAATAACTGGAAATGCGTAATAGGTCCCCTTTAAAGTTAGGAATGTTTTTGCTTCTAATGTAAAACTATGTTTCACTTTTTTCCGTTTTTCTAATAGAAAAGGTCACTGTGGGAACATCAGTGGCCACTGGGCTTACATGGGTCCATCTCTCAGTCTCTCTGATTTGTATTTCTATCCTTTCACATGCTGCAATTAAACAGTGATATGATGGTCAGCCTTTAGATGAACTATCCTGAAAGAAAAGACTAAAACCAAACTGGGCTTCTCTGACAGCTGACATGTTATGAATCAATACATGTAACTCCACTCCTAAGTAGCATAGACCACATAGCTGAATGTCTGCAGTGGTTTTTAGACAAACAAATGTGGTTCAGAAGCAAAAAATCCTCAGCTGTGTAGAGAGAGATGAGGGGGGATTCATGCAGTGCTTGATGGATCGGTTCTCTTCCTGTCTCATAATTTGGAAAGCGGTGTCACAGAGCAGATACTGATAGAGAGCAGTAGTAGGAGAGAGTCAGGATCGCCTGCTGTTTTTAAGCCCTTGCTGGAGTGACCTTTTTCTGATGGGAGCAGTGCATAGTTTTGAGGTAGCAGAGCAGTAAATCACTAATGGAATGGAGGGAAAAGTGGTGCCTTAAAGTGTTTCATCATGTATCACTTTCCGGTTTCTTGATACATACTGCTGGTTTGCGGTCCTGATACAGCTATATGTGTAGGACTGTGGGTGGGTGGGTGACTAGAGTGGCCCATACTGAAGTTAATGTCCAATTGCTTTGGTGAGATACTGACTCAAATAAAAGTGAAAGTATGTTTGAAAATAAATAAACAAAAATACAAAAATATAAATATTAAAATGTTGGGCCTAGTAATTACTGTGCAACTTTTTACGACATCCAGCATCTATCAGCTCTATTCCTCTTATTTCAGTGCACTCCTGGTTTATTAGTCAGGGGTGTGTGCAAAGCAGTACAGTCATCGTTACCAACGTAACAAAACACAAAAAAAGGAATTAGTAACTATGGGCAATGACTAATATGACTGGGATTAGCAACTATGTATCACAGCAACATGAGGTAATGATTTTTACCAGCTTCAAAATCATTTTGATGGTACACTGACTTATAATAGGGAGAATGGCGTCTCCGGGCTTGTAACGCCTGCTATAGTGCTATGCACATCACACACCAACTAAATACGGGACCTGAGCTAGCTATAAGAAGAAGCTGGCTTGGTATTCCCAGTATGAACATCATGGCCAAGGCTGTGAAAAAAATTTGCTCACTGTCTTTCAGTCTCACTCAATACATGCCTTGAAACTTCAGGGTTCAGCAGTGGCAGGACATCCAGACCAAAATCATGCCCACTCCATTCCACTCCACTCCCAATCCACAATGCTCTGGTCTCCACTTCCTGTATGCACTGTTTCAAATTAAAAGTTATCTGCAGAGTTTTATCATTAAATTTTTTTTCCTTATGTTGTCTTTGCTGGCCTGACAGAAGACGACTTGTGTAAACACGTGCCATGCAGGCATACGGACGCTAGAGGCCACATTTGTATTTTCAGTAGTTCACACATATATTGTACTGATATTGTAAGTGTAATCTGCTGCATGCATATGCAATATTTTGAGGGGAGCTCAAAATGTGGTTTGTATTTACAACAGGTAAAATTATAAACTGTAGGAACCCCAGGAACAAAAAATACAGATTCTTACATGATGCTGATTTAATAATTCATTGAACTGAGACAGTAGATTCCCAGTAGATGTCTTTATAAATATACTTGAGCAGTAGTAAACGCTCAGGGAACAAACACAAACATGTGTAAATTGTGCAGTTGCCAAGCAGTATGTTCTCCTTTTTGCTGGGAGATCACAGTAAGAACCCCAATGATGCCACAACCATCTGTGGCTGGAAGCCCTTAACCCCTACTCTCTCAGACATCTGAACTACCAGCATTCTAGCTGTCTAGAGATGTTGCATTAGTCGTACTTCAAAAAGATTGGGTGCTTGGCCTGAAGAAAACACATGCTAACCCTCACTCTCCCAGCTTGGTAATATCGATAGGGGCCATTTAGCTGGTGGCTGAGGATTTGGCATACTTAAAGCTTAACTTAGTACAAATGGCTAGAAAACAAAAAATGGGTAAAATGCTTACATCTATATACATGTGAAAGAGGATATGTATCTACCTACCTTTTGGTAGGATAAGTCATCATTATCTGCAAACAAGCCCTACACAATCCTTAGTGAGCTAGAAATAGCATCTTAAACTCTTGCTCTCAGATGGCACAACTGCCACCCGCCCCTCCCAAAGGAGCATTCTGGCCACTAGCTGCTTGTTGACACCTTGTACTTAGAAGGCTGTGAGACAGCTTAGCAACTTTCTAACATCCTTTTCCTCTCAACTATGGCCATAGCAACTGGGAGCAGGCAACCACACTCTTGAGTCCTCTCCTAAATAAGTAACAGTAGGCCTACTTCTCAGTGCCCTCATCTGTTTTTGTTAATACATGTTGTTCAGTGGATCCACTCTAATCTGTTCTTCTTCGTTTTCTTTTTAACGGCCTGCCAATTTGCAAATGCCCAACGTTGTATATGGTGGAGCACTGAATTCATTTGCCCTGCTCTGAAGTGTTTTATAGATACCATAAACATTAATGAGGCAGCAGGGCTGGTGAAATATTGAAGCCCAGTGTGGAGGATACCCATCACCCAAAGGACGGCATCATGCCAGGAGAATAAATCTGAGAACCAGGGAACCATAGTGCTAGGGGCTAGACACTGTACATGAGCTTGAGGCTCTTCATCAGTTATGTTGTTTTGATATTTTTGGATTTTTTTAATGCTGAGTTTGTATAAAGCATTTTCATCTAGCTGCTACCTGGTTGTCTCCATTCCCATAACCCAAAGATGCATCATATATGGATAGCTTTGGTGGTTTTATGAAGAACATTATGTTACAACACACAGTTCACTTAGGTCAAAGCTCCAAAGAAGAGGATCAAACTGAATTCTCGGCACTATGACTTTGTCTGCAATGGAAACTGGACAGGACCATAATTTTTTTATGTTTGGCTGATGGGTTTCACATTCAAGGGCTTCCAGATACTGTGTGTAAATGTTGGAGATTGGAGTGTACTGAAAGCTCATGTCTTAAATATTTACATAATAGTCCTACAAATACAATTCCAGAAAAGTATATGTAAAGCCAAAGCTGATTAGTAAATACTCCCTCATTGCAAGTATTATGTCTGTAACATGTTCCACAAAAGATGAGAGAGGATCATGTTTTCCACAGTTATATGTTTTTTTTTGCCATTTTTCTGTTATACAAAAGCTGTGCAACCGTATATGACCTTTGTTGTTGTAGTTTGCACTTCTTAATACACTCCATGTTTTAATTGGAGATAAGCAGGCCAGTCTAGCACCCACACTGGTTATAAACTGGCATACACATCTGGTTCCACAGACATCCAGATGTAATGTGCGAATCTGGCCTGGCATTTAAATGTTAAATCAGCATGGACGTCAATGAAGAAGACAACAACAAACAGCATCTGTTGCTCCAGAATCTGTCTAAATATTCTGCATTAACAGCGCTTTCACAGATGCTAACAATATAGATGGTCCTTGATAAGCTCAAGTACAGCAAAGTTGGCAGTGTTGGTAGATATTCTTGACTTATGTCTTCTGCTGTGCATAATACATTCTTAACTTGCATTTGTGGGGACATTGACAGACAGCACTCATTGAGGGGTCAAAGGTCACTGCCATTCATTTGCAGTTTTTGATCTTGGCAATACTTGGCTATTATATTTTGATAATATTATGAACAGTAGAAAGTGAAACATCTAAAGTCACAAATGTCTTAAACAGCTACACTATTTGCTGAGCGTTTCTTTCTGACTCCTTGGTGACCCTTGACCCATCTGCCAAGTAGGTTTTAAACAGAGCATTTAGAAATATTATCTAAAATTACATTATATTTTGTAACTAAAGTACTATTAAGAATTGTGGCGTCAGCATAGAGTAAGATGTGGGAAACATGGCACTTCAGACAAAAGCTGTTTTATTGAACACGACAGCAGTGGAGACCACCGTCTAGCGCTACAGAACAGCTGGAATAGCAGGCAGGTCATCAACAGACACACATTCCACAGTGAAGGTAGGCACAAACACTGCACTACCACCCCACTAAACAGCCACACAGACCAGCACGGAATGACACAAGCAACACCTGTACACATCTTTAAGCTATCAGTTTCAGCTATCAGTCCTAACCCATCTTGTGTGTACTTACGTCCTCGTGATCTTGTCTGATTTAATCTTCCACTCCCCACGTTGCATTCCAATACGCAAGAATGCATGTACCAAATATAGTTTAAGTACTCAGACGTGTTTCTGCACTGCTCCGAAAACCAAGGATGCATTGGTTTGTGACTTACCAAGAAAGGACAGAAATACCCAGCATGCAGTGAGGCTGAGGAAACTGACCTACAGTTGTAGTCCTACTTTTTAAGCACACTGTGAATCTCCTTTAGAAATAAAATAAGACATCAATATTAAAGTTGTACAAATAGTACCTAATAAGAATGTTTGCTCTGCCAGTCCCTCCGGAGGCAGTCTCTGGGCATGCGCAAAGCGGCTCAGCTTGCAATGATGGCTGTAACACATTTTCTCTCTCCATTTCTCCTACTCTTATAGGATACGCTGCAGTGTGAAACTGCTGCAGTCTGGAGTTTTAAACAGTTTAGCTTCGGAGCTTCCCCTTTATTTAAGCAGCCAACATAGTGAGGATACATCGGCCTGCTGGCTTGATATGGGTGGCATCCTGCATCTGGATGCAGCTGTATTTTTGATGATGAGTGTAAAATGAATAAGTTAAAAATGTTTTTGTTGACATTATTTACTGAACTAATAAGTATAACGATAGTAAGGAATGAAGGAAGAATATGCAAATTAGTCTGTTAGTGGAACACCAGTGATGAAAAGTGCCATTTTGTCTAATACTCTGCTTAACCACCGGGTAGCAGAGAATGCTAAGCGAAATGCCAGCAGAATGCCAGCTTTGCTGTTAGGGGTCAACAGCAGTCCACCATCCTCTTGCTGTCAGGAAAAGACACCCAATTATCTCAAAACCTATTTTGGGATTCTCTGTTTAAAAGTTGACATTTATCAGCAACTAAATGGTCTCTTCACGTTGGTGAAATTAGCTGGACTCGGAGCAACCATTTCACAATAGCAGGTACACAGCACATGTCAAACTACGTTTAGCCTAGCTTTTAGCTACCCTCAGCTATTTGGCTCTAAAACTGAACATGTAACGCGAGTTCACCTTTTCTTACTCAGAGTTGGCTGTATTTAGCTTGCCAGTGTTACCTGCTGTAATTTTCTTTGGCTAAAGCATCCTGAGCTGGTGGGGCCCATGAAGATAGCTCCCCCTGTGTACTAGAATCTCTCGATGCGACAGAAACCACCTACCACCATACTATGATATTTTCAGGTATGCGAGCACAGCACACTGCGCTATCCCATGATTTCACTGGAGCTGAGAAGGAAGAAGAAATGGCGGAAAGCAGGACGTAGGCTCTGTACAAGTGTAAGTAATCTTCTTTTGCCACACCAAGTAACGTTATAAACCTCTTTGCGGCGATAATAAAGGCCATTTTACATGTTTATATGAATAAATGGTGGGACTTCTACAGTGGTGACATGACGTCATATGACGTTGGCAAGATGGCGGATGAGGTGGCATGGTTACTACGTACTCGCGTATTGAAAGAGCGTAGTGCTTCACCGGCCGAGCAGTGCGCACTGGGTTTAATCTAGTACGTACTGACTAAGTAGGCGATTTCACATGCAGCTTCTGTCTGGAGTAGAACATCATCCGGGTGTCTTTAGCGCACTACAGATTTTCAGTCTGGTCGCATACTGCATACTACATACTACTGTTAGGTAGGCAGGCCGATCCAGAAGTTAGCGGGACACTACAATACAGTGTTTTTACCTTCTCTAACAGGTTGGGGTGCTGGGGTTAGGGTCATTTTCAGGATGGCTCGACCAAATCATATTTTTTATTTCTTTATATATTCAGGTTTCTAGTCTTCTCTGATGCCTAGCACTCTATCTGCAGTAGGCCAGGGTATATATAGCCTGTCCGCGGTTATTCCTGCCAAATTTGTGGCATGACACGTCATCATAATGAGAATTTAGTAAAGCACGCCGGACCTTTAACACTCTACCCCCTGGCAGTGCCGTTACTGTCCTCGACATGACATCACATCAGTGTAATATGGCCCAGATGGCGGAATGTGGTCTCACTATCACTCTGCAGTCGCTGTTTTAAGTTACTTCAGGCATGAACAGAGCCCATTTCCCCTCCTGTTTATCTGGCCGCTCCATCACCGTCCCCTCCTCGAGGCTCTACGTTACGCGCCTCCCACCCCTCATAAGAGAGTCTATGTGTGTGTGTGTGTGTGTGTGTGTGTGTATTACTCCGGTACGTGCAGCGCGCGAGCACGTCACCGTACGCTGATGAATATGAGAGAGGAGGGGGAGCATCGGTTTACCTCAGCATCGCAGTCTGATACACAAGACGGGGCCCACTGGACCTCGGCAGTGTTTGTTTAGAAATGCTGCTGAAACACAACAAACAGACCACAACAGCTGCCGCCTCCTTTTCGCTCCCTCGCGAGGTTTAAAACGCGAGCGGCTTTTTATTCGACGTTGAGCGCGAGCGAGCGAGAGAGAGAGTTGTTGGCGAGGCACGCGGAGGATTCGGAGCCAACCGTCAGTTTAGTGAAGGTAAGACTGTATGTTCGGAACCGGCGACGTTTTCTGCGAAAAGCTGAAAGAAAAAAAGGAGGAACAGAAATACGAGCTGCGTCGGTTTGGTCTCTGGAAGTGGGAAGTTTGTCTCTGAGGTGGTCTGTTTTCTGTCAGCTCCGACGAGCGGCGCCTCGTTTCTCTCTGCCCTGGCCGTGCAGTGAAGCCGTTAACGGTCGGATTCTGACTGGAGGCTGTTAATATCGTGTCCATAGAAGGACGTGGTCGTGCTACACCAGGTTAGATCTGTACATGTCTTTTGTTTCTGTGCTAGAAGTGAGCCGTGGCCGAAGGTGTCTTCTTGTCTGACAGCACTGCGGCTGTTCTTGTAAACCGCAGTCTCCGTCGGAAAGCCAATAACCGAGGTTTGTATTAGCTAAGACGGCTGTTATGCTAATGAGGGTTTGTCTTCGTTGAGCTCCTGTGAGGGATTCGTGAACCTTGTTGTTTGGCATTGCAGACGAGTTTACAGCATCAGTATGTCAGTCACACTCAACAAGCTCTACCCTGGCTCCAGCCTGCGTGACGCATATAGGGCTAGTTTTCATCAAACCCGGGCGTTTCACATACAGGCGATCAAACGGAATAGCCTGGCACTGTCATTGGCACCGTTAGACCTTACTGTAGGTCTGCACGCATAGCCCTGGTCTTTCTTTGGGTTTTGACGTGGGTTGCGACTGCTGCGTGAGAGAAGCTGTGAGGGCCAGGAAGCCGCACGTCCTCGTAATTCAAAACCAATATGTGTTTATTAAAGCCTGTGTCTGCTGTTCGATGGTATATTAGCAGAAAGCGAGACAGGGGGCTCAGTTACTGGGGCAGGTTGACAGAGTGAGCTGATGATAAATAAGCAGTACTATTACCACCATCTAAGAGATCTGGCTGTATCACCGCCAGTACAGGTAAATGAACATATGTCTGCACAGACACCTGCAACACAAATCTGACTTCATCATGATGAAATATCACATGTCCCCTTTTTGCAATGGAGCATCCATGTCCACCCGAGCACAGCAACAGTCCTCACCTCAGTTGACATTGGAGCTCGACTACTCATGCGCATTTTTTCATGAAGGCTCCTGAGCCGTCCACCCTCAGCATTGACATACTCTTTGTGTGGATGCTCATACAGCTGTGTCGTAATTGTGGAAGGACACACATCCAGCATCTGCCTCCACAGTAAGATCGACAGGGATAAGGGCAGCCTCGGTATCCTTAATTGCAGGATATTAAATGGAGTCTTTTGTGTGGCTTGAAAGTCTGCCATTAGTGCCGAGTAAATTGGGCTTCAGTTCGCTGTACCTGCCTGAATTTAGAACATAAGGTGAAAGATCTGTTTTGGCAACTCTCTAAAGCCAGGTCCCTGATCTTTACCTTTTCCCTTTCTAACCCTCTGTCTGTTTGATTAAAATGGTAATCTCAGGCGAAGCCCGCTGTCGTTTTCGCTCTTAAACAAGCAGAAAATATATGCTCTGTGAGAAAAACATTGGCATTCAGTCAGCTACACATATGTTCAGCTCAAATTTTGATTATCAGGATTTGCTTTGATTTCTAGGGAACCCTAAAACCTCTAGAATTTATAAGCGACATCACAAATGACAGTTGTCTGATTGTAAGTCACACTGTCCTCTCAGCGCATTACTTTGATAGGATGCCTAGATGTGACCATTGACCAGTAGTCTTCACAAAAGACAGCAAAGGTGAGAGCTTCAGAAGATAACAGGGGTTGTGTTGGCAAAGCAGTTGAACTGGCAATGAAATGGTTATACCTTTAGAATTCAACTTAAAAGGAAGAGCAAGATGACACATGGACATAGTCCTCTATAACCTGTTTTACTAAAGGCTGTTGGCAAATGATAGTGTTAGCAGCGTATCACTGCAATGGCAAGAAACTGCTGAGCTTGGAAGAGCAGTGAACTCTAATTAGCATATTTCTACTGAGATACTTCAGGGTATCTCGAGGAATGTGCCTTTTCCCATGATATTAAACCTGAACTCAGCTGATCTGAGTAAGTTAAGACACTTGAAGTAACACTGTTTCCAGTAGTTTGACAGGATATGACCAGATTTATGTTTGCTGAAGGGCATGTGTTGCCTTTACCCTCCTAGATTAGTAGCACTGATGTGTTTCAGAAGACAGAGTGAGGAGACTTCATACAATGAGAGTTGTTGAACCAAAGCAAAAAACTAAAGTGACATACATCGACAAACCCTATATTTCCTATATGCTCTACTCAGAACAAAAGTTGGTGAAGCAGTGGTTAAATCTAGCTTGATTTCATGTCAGTTTGATCAGTTATCAGTGGCTAGAGTGGCTTACGTTGGGGCTTTGACTCCCCATATTCTAATAAAGAGGTTATGTGGGTATTTGAATTTAGGTCACTGTTACCTTGAGCTCGTTCAGTGGCATTGTTGTGGCACAGAAATCCATGCAGGTTCATGTTCAAACCTCTCAGCTCTGCATGACTGATGGAGTCATTTGTTGGGTTGACAGTTAAAGTACAGCAGGGCAGCATCAGCAGGTTAAATGCTCTCACTGTAAAAAAGCGTGCAGACTGTTTAGTGGTGGAATGCTCAGCTTCAAATTAGCCACGTGTCGTTAAGGTTGCTGATTAACCAATAATGTCCCAGAAGCGCAGTAGTTTTTCAGAGGAGTAAGGAGTAAATCCCGTCAGAATATCCCCATCAGCTGAGCTGAGCCGAGCTATTCAGGCTGTAACATTGCCATTTGAGAGCCTGTTGAAGGGAACCTGTCAGTGGAGTGTATTACTATCCATCTCATCCAGCTGTTTCTACCTATTTACACACAATGGAAAGTGACTGTAAACTGCACAAGCAGTTACTTTTGCCTCAGTTGTCTATTGTTATTTATAATTAACCCCTCACTTAAATAAGAAGCTGCATCTTTTGTTAAGTAATATGCTGTCTAGGATTTCAGAGGATGTGAGAAGTGATCACTGAGTTTTTAGCATGCGGTGTTGCTGCCCCAGTACAGTCATGTCTCTGTCTGAGGCTGCTGGTTTGCACCCACTTAGAGGTTTGAGTCACAGAGCTGCGGGGTGTGGTTTAGCCCAATGCAAAATGTATTGTTTTTGCCTTTCAGGAAACACTATTTAAATATGCATCCATTTTAATATCTAATATGAAGCAAGTTTCTCCAGTAGTGTCTTTCTGGGGTCCAATGATCCATTAACTGAAGTCATGCATCAGTGCATTGCTGCCAGATTACCTATATCCAGCCTGTAATTACTATTTTGTATCAAGCTACCGAGTCATAATCAGGATTGAAATGCAGTTCAAAATGATTTATGATATTGTACAGTGCAGGTGTGCATTTTTCAGTGTTTAGTGATCTTTCTTTATTCTCTTTTTCACCCTCTATCTGCCTGATTCCAATATGCCTTCAAGACTGTGCTCTCTGCTTTTCTCTCGTGTTTCTCTCCTTGCTCTGCCATTCGCTCATTTTGCGTTTGTTTATCCTTCCAATACATGGTTCAAATACTTATTTAAATGTTTGTTACAAAATTATAGCGACTGGGTTTTAATGCATTCTGCCATGAAAAATGTTTCTTTCTATTTCGTTTTGGTGACACTGGTGGGACCCTTTATTCCTTTGTGAAGGCATGATTTTTTTGTGTCTGTTGGTTTGCAGTGTTTCAGCAACAGGAACACAACAACACACATACACTTGCACTGGACAGAGAGGTTGATTACAAGGACAGTGGAATAGACAGGGAGGGGTTGCTGTCTTTTTCTCTCCTTCACTGCAGTGTTGTCCTTCCTGCATTGCCTTTTTTCTTTGCTTCTCTTAACACACTCAGGACTGGTCATAGCTACGGCCAGTTGACCATGCAAGCTCTGTCATTCTGCACTGTCACTGATTTGTAAACATGTTATTTAGTTTGTTGAATTGGGCACATGCTGGGCTCAGTTGTCTGTAAAATTCAGCTGCAGGATGGTAGAACAGACCTAGGTTCAGGCTTCTGGAGAACTTTATTTGATATGTTAACTCAAAAGCAGAACCAATACCCTCCTTCCCTCAGTCCTCCATCTGAAACTCCATCCCCAAATTCATGGATGTGCCTTCCTAAGGCAAACAACAGTGGGCTGGCAAGATTGTTTTTTAGACCTTTGTAGCCATAAAGCTCTTCATCCATACAGACAAACACCATGATACAACTTTAGAGTGAACAATGACACCAAGCGTCCACACCATACCCTCTCTTTTGTTAGTTTCTTGTTCAAATGTTCCATATCCACCTTAAATGCTTGCAGAGAAACTGTCTGCAGTTGACAAGAATGCATCTCAGAAGTCTTTCAAAATTAATTTATACTATGTTTATTTACTTTAGTCTAACAGATGAGTTGTTTGTTCAGGTAGCTTCAGATACTGCAGAGTTCACAGTATTGACAAGATATCCACAAACCCTGATGGAACATAAAAACATCTATGTTAGACATTAAAATACACATGCAGTGATAAGGACAGATGTTTTAGCCTATAATTAAATGTAAAAAAACATTCATCATGATCATGAAATTGATTAAATGACTCAGGCTGGCAATGAAGAAGGACCTCACAGAGGATCTCTCAGGCATTACCCAATCTGTATAGGTCGGACACAAATCTGTTGGTCACTTTAAACACTCTGCCTTGTCAGATTCCTTTCAGCCAAGAACAGACTGAGCGATTTTAGCCTGTATATAAACACACACAAACACAATCACATCCGCTTCCCCAATACGGAGGGAGAGACAAGTCTAGTAAAACACTCGCTCAATACTAAAAACATAGCCCAATTTTTGCCTTGTCTACACAAGTCTAAACCTTTGAAACAGCTCTAAACAAGTCTAAAACACAGAAATCCCTGCAAAGTCATTTCTTATTATCTGTCTGACCGAAGTACGTAAACACAAAATGGCAACCATACTGTTCTGCTGTGTACGTTTCAGACCAGAGCTGTAGTCTCTCAGTATTCTGTGTGAAGGCTGTTATGTTAAATTAAACAGATTTATTTTAATTTGCTCCTAAACAGAACTCTCGGTAGATAGAGCTGTCTGTAGAAGCTGTATGTAGTGTAACTAGCTACAGCAATTAAACTAAAATCAGCTATGTTATAAGGCTTTGATTGTTGAGTTACATTGCGCTCTAAATCGCTCTTTTGATTATTTTATTCATAATTACAGTTATTATTCCAGTTAGTTATTGTGCTTACTTTATTAGCCTGTTTACATTGTGCATTAACATTCAGATTTCACTTGACCACTTGAAAAACCACTTGACCACTTGGTGTAAACATACCCAAGGCACATTGTGAGCGGTCTATGATCGGGTGACTCAGATTGTATTTGGAGGTGGTCAATGCAACTGCTACAGGTTGACTAGCAGGTGAAAAGTTAAACAATTAGGTAAAAGATATACAAGGCTACACAAGGCTAAAACTGGCTACAAAAAAGAACCTTCATGCTCTTCAGCCTAGTAATGTCCAGGCCATGTTTATCCAATCATGTAGTAATAGGAAAATGAGTAAACAAAGGTAAAGCTAAAACAATATTATTTGTGACATGCTATCTTATGTGGAAAAAGGTCAGGTCTAGGCTGGTCACATTGGAATTTCAGTAAAAAGTGTAAATGGAATCTAGCCAAAGTTTACTTGGGTATATTCCAAATACAAAACAAGTTAATGCAAGCTGTAAAGCTGTAAGCTCTGTGTTATGCTGACATGAACCATGTAGAGCTTTTCTCTTAAGTGTGACCTTATGAGCAAAAAAAGAAAAATGTTTTGTGGGTGATGCCATTGGCGTTAGCCTTAAACTTAGCTAATGTGAACCGTTTCAGTGTTAGTAATAATATGGTGATAACTGTAAAAGGTAGCAGTTGATATATCAACATTGTCTATTGCAGCCAAAGTCAAGGAGATCTTTAAAAAGCAGTTTAAGAATCAGTTCCCATTTGCTAGTTGCTGTAATCCCTTAAGATGTGTATGGAATGTGTTTTCTTTTATTATTCATTTGCTTCAACCCAACTTTCCATGTGTTGTGACATGCATGAACTTTATCTACCGTGAAAAATAATCTACAGATTAAAAGAAAAATCACAGTCAAGTAAAACTGCGGTCACCATTGCAGTTAGGCAAGAATTGCAACAGGCCTGATCTAAAAAGTTGCTCTGTACAACGACATACTTCTAAAAACAGCAAACTCTGACGACTGAGTCATCAGGTTGGTTAGAGCGC
The DNA here is from genome assembly GCA_024036415.1 of Prochilodus magdalenae. Lineage (NCBI taxonomy): Eukaryota > Metazoa > Chordata > Actinopteri > Characiformes > Prochilodontidae > Prochilodus > Prochilodus magdalenae. The sequence goes on along the minus strand of JAMWET010006631.1, from coordinate 759,939 downwards.
AGAGCGGTAGATGGGAAGTCTTTAGTCTGTTGTTGAATAACTTACTCATAGGCTCATTTACGTAAACGTTTCTGTTAGAGGTGGGCAAAATGCCAAAGATATAATATCGCAGTACTTTTTTTTTTTTTACGATAAAGGATATGTCACAATATTTTTTTCAGGCATCTGATCAATGTTACGTTTGTTTTGTGTCTCTTTTAGAGTTGTATGCCATGACAGTGTTCCTTCCACTTCAGGATTATGACTCTGAAAAGTGATAGGCTTGTATGTATTCAGTGCCATAGTTTCAGCAGCTACAGATGGTAAATTTGTTATTCACAGGCTCCAACCTGTTAAATTCACTGATACTTGTATTGTTTATTTCTCTCATTAAAGTCAGCAGCAGGTTTTCAGTTTAGATTTTTTGTTGTAGTTTTCAGTTAGATTTGTATTGTTGCTGTATAAAGTTATGCACTCTCATATACAGAAACAATCAAAGGTGGAGAGAGAGTGAGTGAAGTCAGCGTTCTCTTCAGTGATAAAGTGACAGAATTCAAAAGTCTCAAATGATGTTCTATCCTCTGCAGCTTCAGATATATGGGACATTCGTATGGCTCACCTGTACAGTACTACTTTGTATTAGTCTGCTGTAATGGGGCCTTTAGGCTGGCTTTAATGTATATACCCTCCCAGCTAAGTCGATTCAAACACTAGTTGCTAAATGTCTGTGTGGTTTGATGTGGCCCAGATCAGCTCTCCTTGTTCTTTTTAAAGATCCTCCTACAGATGATGAGTCAATTGAAATGCAAATGCACTGCCTTGGTTAAAAGACAGAAAGAGAACCCTACCATCTATAGATCAGAAGCAAATGCATCAAAGCCTTTATAACTCTTACTCTCTCTCTTTCTCTCTCTCTCTCTCTCTCTCTCTCTCTCTCTCTCTCTCTCTCTCTCTCTCTCTCTCTCTCTCTCTCTCTCTCTCTCTCTCTCTCTCTCTCTCTCTCCCCCCCCCCACCCCCACCTGGATCAGTTTAAAGATGAAGCTAGTTAGACCAGCAGCTGCATGGACTTGCAGAAAGGTGTGATGCAACTTTTCTGCTGTCTTTTAACACATGCTTCATTAATGTATACATAATGATTGTCTGTATAATATTGAGTAAATGTCAAATTGTTTCATTGTAGACACTTCATATGACTTTACCACTGTCATACTGTATGCTTGACCTTAAAAATTTGAATTTTTGAATTTGAATATTAAAAAAAGAATAGCAATAGGATGCTACAACTGCTTATAGTAATTATTATATCCAGGCTTGAATGTAGAGGCAGACCATGTGTTTCTGGACATAATACTGATTGCTGATACTGATAGCCAATAACGATCAAGGGCGGGGCTGGACTTTTATGCTGCATTCATATGTTTGCAAAAAACGTCATTTCACACCTCTGACAACAAAAAAAAATTCTTACATTTCGTTTTACATTCGTCCATGTACCATAAACATGTGAATGCAGCATTCATTCACAGTCATCTTTACTAGTTCTGCTGTTCCGTTTAGTACTGCAGCGATTCTGAACAATGAAACTCATCTAATATTAAGTTATTGGATATTTGCACCAAAAATTGGCAGATACTAAGACATATCTAATTGACCCTTCCATCTCTACATGACTTCTGAAGATTGAAGAATTTGGTTAGAAAGTCTTAAATAGTGAAATTGTACGTTTTCATACCTACAGAAGGAAATTACTTTTGTCGGTTGTGCTCAAAATGGGAACTGTACATACTATATTTAAAAAAGCTTCTACTCGTACAAACACAGTCTTACCATTGCAGTGATGAGTTTGAATAGGTGAAGAGATATGGAGAAAAATTTGACTGTAATCTGAAGTGCAGTGGGGGGAAGGAGAATGTGCCTTTGTACTGGAGTATAGCAGATGATTTGGTTATACAGAGATATGACACACAGTGCCGCTTTTATTTCATTCAGCTGTGGAGGCCTGGCCTCCAAGGTCACAGGTCCTAAAAGTGCAATACACGGTACGTTTGATTGTGTGTAAATGTGTGTAAGCAGTTCGACCCAGCCAGTCATAGCACATGGCTGGTAGATTGAATCCAGGATGACTGCATTAGACTGACAGCTGATTGGAGCCTCAGAGAAAAACTTGTGGACAAGCTGCCATAGGTGAGAAATACAATTACAAAGTGTGATGGTGTAAGTGAGTTTCAGACAGGGATGAAGCATTGATGGCTGGTGTGTGTCTGTGTGTGTGCGTGCCCAGTGTCTGTATTAGATTGTAAACTGAGTGTGTGACCTTCTTTTATGAAAAAAAGGGTGAAGGTGATTGTGTCTCTGAGTGTGTTAGGAAACTCAGAGGAAATGAGATAAAAGTTGTTTTTAGCCTAAATCTGGCACATCAGATATTATTGATGCTTTGAGTAGATCGAGTGACTGTCTTACTTCAGTTGACAAAGGACTGGGGCCTTTGTGTATAGAACATTAGGAGGGTTCTCTGTCATTTAATTATCTGTCATTTCTAATTTTGATATTCATAATTTGCTTTAATCCCAGCAATGTTCCTGCTTGCTAACGGTGCTTTGATTGGTGTGAGCATGTCTGTGTGTTTGTGTTAGAGGGAGTTGATGCTTGTGTCTAGGGTAGTTGCAACACAGTCTGACAGTACTGCTCTCTGCTAAGATTTACAAACTGCACCTAAATATGATGCAGGAGCAGGTTATGTTTTAATGTTTCTGAAATGTGTTGTTATTTAACAGATGGCAAAGGGATGCCTCAGGAGTGGGCCTCCCTCAAATAGCAAACAAGGTTTAAACAAAATGGAAGCAGAAAAGCATCTTACCAACCTGTAGTCCAACTAAAGCCAATTTCTGAAAAAAAGCTACTAGTTAAAGAAGGTGATCTTTCCATCTTTCTTTCCTTTCTTTGTCAGAGACCTTGTCATTGGTACCGGTGTGGTGGATTTTGATGCTTTTTATTGTCATTTGCTTCCCATTGCCATGGAAATAAATGACTGACTAAATCAGATCACATGTGGACACATGGACAGCTTCCAGAGTCTCCGCCCATTCTTGCCCATAGGCAAGTCTCTGCTGAACACAGCCGTGTGCTTTAATGGCATGAATGTGTGTGCATGCGTTAACCCTAATGGCTGCGTCCTTAAGGGCTAAATGGAGTGTGTGTAATCGGGGACACTGATCGTCTCTGAGACGCTGTACTTCTACCCCTCCTCCTCTTCTCCTGTCTTTTTGTTACTCATCTGCGATTTCCTCTAGTTTTTCTCTCTCATTGCTTCACAGTCAAAGCACATAGCTATATAGTTAATAAATTAATATTAGGTGCCAGCAAAATGCTTCATTGGTGTTTTTTTTCTGGTTGTTATGAATCTATGCCTGTATGATCTATCTATGATCTAACTTTAAGGACTTTAGTAAATCTTGGTATAATAGCAAGACCACTGAATGGTCTTTTGTTGTTATTTCTATGTATATTTGAAAATTAGAGTAATTGTTTTTGAGGTATTGATTGATTTACAAATGTAAAGTCGGGACAGGCTGCAGTCATCTGCTGTTTTATGAGCACTTGACATGATATAATCCCTTTGGATTAAATGCCTCTATGGCAGAATGCAATCTTCAAAGATTGGACAGAGAAGGAAAGGCATATTTGTGTTTGCCTGCTGATCACAGAGAAACTAGATTGAGTGACACTGAGGGCAGTGGAGGGCATGGCAGAGTGGGGGAAATGAAATAGCTTTGCCTTAAGCTTAAATTTACAGTGTGCTCACGGACACTGCAGATGCTTCTCATCTTTTAAGACTGCACAGACCAAATGTAGGCTAGATCCTTCATCTCTAAGCAATCATTGGAAAAAAAAAACCCCAATAAAATGAGTATTAGCATTGATTGAATTGGAAAGTAACCGCTATATATAATTTCAAACAATTTTAGTTGTTTATGTAACACATTCCACTGTAATTTTTAGAAATGAAGTAATAGCTCCTTTTTTCATTTCTTTGACCGAATCTAGTTTTGATTTTGCCTGATTCCTTTCTTTCTACTTAAGAACAGTATTTGACAGTATACACAAACATATTTATAACTTTTGCTAAATATAAATAATCAGGAAAATACAATTTGTCCTACCTGTAAAATGTGCTTTAATGGTCGACAAACTCCTATTTACAACTGGTAAACCCGGGATTCTTGATAATTTTTTTTAACACTAGTTAAAACTCTAAACATTCAGTGAATGTTAAAAAGTATATAGGCTATCTAATGCATTTCTGTTAGTTCTGTGTGATCTTTAACATTGGGAAATAAACAGGATATGTATTCCTCAGACCTTGCTGTATGTAAACAAGAACCAGTCACAAACCCGGGGTGCAAAATGTGAAGAATTGTGCTGCGCATGAGTAAATTTGACCGGCACAGAATACGGCATGGATATTGTCGCTGTCCAAATTACAAGTATCTCCAAAATAGCAGAAGAGGGCAAAACCCAATTTAATTCATTTATGCTGGTCCAACTGTCATGAGATTCACATGCAGTGTAAACAGCAGCTAATGTGATCAAATAAAAAGTAAAAATCAACAAAATGGAGATGTTTTTCATTGGACAGCGAAGATATGTAAGATTGATCTGGCAGTCACTGTTTATAGCCGATATGCTGAAAACCACCAGATTCTGTCCACTGCCTGATCGATGGGTGCATCTTTGTCACCTGTAAGTTATGATGTGCATATAAATGAGCTTTATGTATCTTCCTTTCCCCTCCACATTGTACATACAATTACTGTCTTATTTTGTACTCCAGTGCACAGAATCTAGACTTTTAAACATAGCTCACAGTATGCATTTACTTTGTGGCCACACTAAACCATCTCCTTTTCTAAACAGTGTAGTGGATCATCCTCTACTTCTGCGCAGAAGAGAAGAAGGGAGAGGAACACAGAGCTACAACTAATATTTGCAATCTGTTGTTACTCAATCTTGCAGAACAATGTGCTCATTCAACACAGCAAGCACATTCTTCCTGCATATGCACCCCAGCAGTGCTCCTGCCACAATGGGGGGGGGTTGTCTGTCATGTGTGCTTGACTCTGAAGAACAGGGCTTGGACACTGAGTCGTTGTGTGTAGAACGTCAATCCAGCTCATATACAAGCAGTGGGTTCCTACACTCATTCAGAGTTGTGAAATTAGGCCACAGTTGATTTAACCTGCTTGCAACAATTGTCCCTTCTTTGTTTCCGCAAAGCGTTCAAAAAAATTCTTCAATGAGATTCTGGATTTTGCATATTCCTTTCAAAATCAAGACTTTTCTCTCTTTTACTGTCTTTCTAGCTGTCTGATGGTGTGTATACACTGTAATAACAGGTTTTGCCTGTGGCTCACTAGCACCGCTACATTGAAGGGCTCCACCACACTGGGCTGTATCGTCTCATATTTTCACTGAGCAGGGGGTTCATATAATTGCGGTTTTGGTATCAGGGTCTGCTACAAAGCTTCTAATGGCTGGATATGCGCAGAGGTGCTGGAAACCTGATCCTGAATTAGAAGTCTTGCTCTAAGAGGCTTTAGGCACCCATGCCTCAGCCTTGACTGCGAGGAGGATGAGACAGCGAAATGGCTCGTGTGGGACTGTGATAGATGGTTTGCTTTAAACTTGGTGCTCCGGTTTCATATTCTTGGATATACGACCCTTTGGCTTTGTCTCAGAATAGCCTGTTTAATGAGATGGGGTAGTTACACAAAGAATCACATTATGAAGTCTATACCACAATATACAGTATGGCTGAAAGAATATATTATATTACTTCTAAAAAGAGTTAGAATAGCACCACTATGTTAGACACAGAGTATCAGAGTATGTAATAAAATTGGAGAGAATGTTGGGAATGACAGTGGTCTGATGTATTATAAATGTTTCATACCACACTACGTTATACAGTCTTGATATTCTGGCCATGTGTGGAAGTGGGTTAACAGGTACAGTTGCCTATTTGCAGATGGATTTGAGGGGATTATTGTGTGAAATCATAAATGATCACTGTCCAAAGGAATAAAATAATATTGCCATTTTTGAGCATTTACAGAAATACAAGCAGAGATGACTGTGCTGGATGACTGTTGTACCTAAGTCACCTTTCCCACTAAGTAAAGGCTACTGTTCATCTTATTGGAAGGGTCCTATGAAGCGAGTGTGTGAGCCTTATTGAGGTAATTGCGTATTTAGGATTTTTTTTCCAAGCCTGACACAAGAGCTCTTGCAGAGTACATCAAAATGAGACCATGCTGTACTATAAAATGTTTTACATTGTCCATAAAATGCATGTTTATTAGGATTATGTTGGCTTGATTTAAACGAGGCATGCTGTTATTCATGCTGTGGTTACTGTCCATAAAACAGTAACTGCTAGGTGCAACGTAGCTGACTAACCTCATGAAAACAATATATGGACAAATCAGGACAACTACCTACCACTCACTGGAGGAGGTGGTGACTCATTGTCTGAAACGCAAGTTCAAGCTGTAGGTATGTTTCTTCTAGTGATATCATGTTTCTTGCAAATATGTAAAATGCGTGCATGGAGTTCAGAAGTCAGGTTTGGTTACATTCTTGCTACTTCCATCGATGACAGCTTTTGCCAGTATGCAAAGTCTCCTGGCAGGCTAAAAAGTGTCCAAGAGATATGTGTAACTGCTTGCACTTGCAATATTTGCCTAAGCACTGTTTATTTTTCAAGTGAGGAGAATTTATCTGTTGGGAAGTGCTGGACGATGAAGTTGCTGTTGCATTAAAGGCACCTTTGAATTGGTGTGGCCTTGGGAATGCACTCCAATATTTGGAGATGGGCTGTTACCCTTTAAAGGTGTGTGAATCTCTGCTGACCACAGAGGAACATCCAAAAGAGGCTACCGCTTTTATTGTTGCTGGAAACATCCTGAAAGTGTAGATTATTAGAGGCAGCTGTGCTGTATTGAGACAAGAGGTAAGGTTTTATCTTTACAGTTTTAGACGGTATCCTCCTAAAAGGAGCTTTGAAATGTGTCACTTTGGATTTTAGTGTGTTCTCTACGTGGAATAGACTGCGTATAGGCATGTTGGTACCATGGGCATAAACATGGGCTTGAAGTTGCTGGACATTTTTTTCTGCTGGCTGTCCACTTATATCTTTTAGTAGTTTTAGCTCAGTTATGACTTTGACAACACGTTAGTACTTGTTATTGATATATGTGTGTGATATGTACATGATGTACATTACCTCTGTTTTATCTTCCTCATTTCTATGCTTAATTTATCTGTGAAAGAGAGACATTAACTGTACCTACACTGAAACTAAACAACAAACTTTAACTGGCTGTGTATGACATATTTTACCATGATTTAAGCAGTACATGTTAGATGTCTTGCTGTTTATGAGGTAAATTCACTTGAGTAAGTGTATGTGTCATATTTTCTCAGTTCCTTGTCTGTGGTGGAACCACTTCTCTCACCTAAATGTCACATGAATTCTTATAGGTGAAATGACACTTATGAATGGTCCTTGACCGCTTCAGTTTTTCTGAAATGTTGCTATGGTTTTTATAGGTCCAGAAAAATACTTGTATGATTTGGTAGTACAAAACGATAAAGTCAGATTTACTTTACTTTGATCTTACAAATAGACTTAGTGTGGGCCTCAGGTTAAGAACCATTTAACTAAAGTGTTACTCTATGTAGCTGTCTGACAGATCAGTTGCTATACATCCCTAGATTCACCAAAACAATTTGTTTTACAATACAGGTTATTTGTAGTTTTTTTTTTTATGTTATGGCCTTTTCCTTGATCGTATCTGCATTTTTATGGAATGTTGTTTATATATAAAAGCTCTCTTGGCAGTTTCTGTTTGCAGTTACAAAAGAGCACTTTGGAAACTTCACATAGCAGATGGGTATTATAGTATTTTTTATAGTCTGTATCATCTGTATTATGACAGCAAAATAACCCATGTCTTCTAAATAGTATGATTTGGAATCCGAAGAGTTGTCACACTGAAGGAACAGTAATTCTCTTCACCATATGTTTTTCTGTTCGTGTTTTCAGGCTGCTGTTCTTGCTTTCAAAGCTGCCCAAAAGACAGCTCCACCATGGCTTTTTTTGAATCAGAAACTTTGATTGGCTGATGCAACCTTACCACAGCCTATCTGCACATCATTTTCCATCTTTGCACATGGATGCACCCACCTTAACATTTTCTACATCTCGAAATCGTGTACTCAGATTGGCTGTGGCTTGCTTTACAAAGCCGATCGGTTGCATAATGGAGACTACATGTCACATGAGGGGCCTCAAATAGTGATACTGGATTTAAACAAGATGCTTGAACCATCTTAGAGCCTAATGCATGGAAAAGGGAATGCATGTTTACTATAAACTTGCACTGTAGGCAGAAGTAAACAATCCACAATGACAAACGTGTATTTTAGGATTGTATTTTAGCGCTGTTTCATCGGTTTCATAGAGGAAGAGCTGTCTCCAGAGCTCACATTAATGAGAAGCAGGGGTACTTTAAAGATAGCTTTGTAAATGGTTTATTCTGTGAGAAACAAAACATTTTGTGTTCTGGTCATCTGTGTTAGAGAAACACAAAAGACCATGCTCTTAGTCACTTGAAAGCAAAAAAGGGGCATTGGTCCCAAGGACCTGCTACGTGTACCTAAATGTATGGTAGGTTGTGTGCAATATTTTTTGTCATATTTGAACATATAAAGGATATGTTGTGTGAAAACCCTCTCAGGAGAGGCCTGTGGTATTCTTGCTCCTGCTATGCTGATGTTACTGTTGGCAGCCAAAGAACTGAAGATGTGTAACCTATTCATTCTCTGTCCTCTCCATTGTCTCAGATTTTGGCTCCACAGAATAAAACGGACAATGGTTTGTCAAAATAACATTTAGCCCATTGTGTTCCTAATGGAATCATGCTATAGAGAGAGAGACTGAGTTAAGTGAAACTTATATGTGTAGAAAAGGCCACTCCCATTGATGAAAGATGCTAATAAGTGTAGCATACATTTCAGACATCTGACAGTACTGATAGAATTCTGAGACAATTGGTGAGATGATTGGTGAGACAATTTTGATATACCATACCTGTCATCTTCTCATCTAGCCTTACTCACTGTACACATACAAACATAGGTGGTAAACGTCCTATTGATACTTGAGAATCTTGAATTGCCAGTGTACTGTCAAACTAATTGGATAATTTAATGGTCTAAATGAATGAACGGTTTTCTTTGAATGTGTGAAGTCTGTGTTCTGAATCATGCCTGATATGTGGCTACAGAACATTCTGTGGCAGTGCATAGCAGCACTGTTTTTCTTTTTTTACCAGTGTCGTGCTGGTTAAACTGACAGTGCCGTGTTGGAGGGTTATAGAAGACAGTTGCAATGAATGTTGATTGAGAGGATCCTCAGTTTGACAGATTTAGGAGCAACCTCTCTGTCAGTATTTGCATCTGTTTTTTCCTGTGCGTTCTAAGACGGTGTGGTGGCGAGACAGGAAAACGTTTTTTTTTGTCACCACTGTTCCAACCCCCCCAGTGATAATATCAGTCGAAGGTTAGGTGACATGATCAGATGTCAGTATACTGCCCACGATCAGGCCTGATAGCTATCACATTATCCCTTTTCTCTTTCTTTTATTTGCTAAAAGATGTCTAGGGCCTAATTTTTTGTTAAACTGAAATCTGCATATGATGCTTGAAGTCGAGATTTAATAAGTGGCAAAAGGTTTGTGAAGTAAATGATGCATTCATGAACTCATCATTTAGGTTTCAGTCTCTTAGTTTGGAATTGACTGGTGCTGTAAGAAAGTCCTTGTCTGGCTGCAGTCACAGTCTGACAAGCTGCTCTTTAGCTCTTTAGTCTTCAGTCAAGCTCAACTGTGGGGTGAACATATTTGCCCCTGAGACTTCCCATCCAACCGTCTGCTTTTCCTGTAAGTGCAGATTGATGATCTCACAATGTCCTGCACATATTGATCCACTGGTTCCTCGTGATGAGGAGATTTGAATACATGATCGATAGCCTGCATTTATTTTTATGTTACATGATACTTATTGCCACATTCATTTAAGCTCCTTACTTGTTTTTCCTGCTTTTGGAAAATAGTCCAAATGAAAATGTGTATGGTTTCGCTGGATTGTGCAATTGTGTGTCATCTGGGGTACATGGACGGAGTATACAATACTTATTATTCCAACATATTTTTTCCTGTCTAAAATCTGTCTTTCTGCATTCTGTCTGTCCCTTGCTGCGTGTTGTTGTGCTGTCCACATCTGACTCTCTCTCTCTCTCTCTGTCTCTCTCTCTCTCTCTCTCTCTCTCTCTCTCTCTCTCTCTCTCTCTCTCTCTGTCTCTCTCTCTGTCTCTCTCTCTCTCTCTCTCTCTCTCTTGCCTTCTCTTTCTCTCTCTGGCTGTGATCACGTTTCAGGAAACAACAGCCCCCTCTCCCCTCCCCCTTTTCCTCCACCCCCTCTCTCTGTCCCAGCTGCCAAACCACATACACAAACCTCCGCTGCATCTGCACCCAGTGTTTAGAGGACTGGACTGTTTGCAAGGGACAGACTGCAAGAGTCTGTCAGGAGACCTTAGGAGCAGCATCATATTTGTCCTCAGAGCTGACACATTATCATTGCGTTCCCTGTTCCGATTATCTGTAGTCTTCACATGGACTTAGAAGGGAAGTACTGGACCTGTTCTTCACAAAGGCCTGAAACAGGAATAACCATATCACCCTGAACTGCTGCTTCAGGTTAAGATCTTTGGACAGACTTCTTCTGGCTCTTCTTTTGGGATCCCAGTAGCCAAAATGTCACTCTTCCTCTGCTGAGGAGAACAGACCATGGATCGTACTGACTGCTGACAGCCAAACAAGAGCTCTGTGGTATTTGCACATTTGCGTCTTCCCGAACTCTGGAATGTCTAGCTGCTCCGGGTGCAGTTTCTCAAAGCTGATGAAAGCCGGAGCTGAGAGCTTTTACTACGTTGGAGCAGAGGAAGCCAGTGGCCCCATCCAGTCAGGCCACAGTCCCTCTCTGTTAGTCTACTGCTGATAAGCTAGAGTTTCACAGCCTGTTTCTTTTCAGTCCAGTAATGCTGCTTGACTGAGCAATTCTGGAGTATTTTAGTCTGGCTTTGACTCCTTTCCATGCCTGTAGTTACCCTTCAAGTCAAGGGGTAAGTCTGTGCACTCTGAACTTTGCCTATTAGCTTATTAGGAGTATATTACTGTATGACTTGATGAAGCTGAGTGTGACCTTGTGACCGTTTTATTAAGGATCAGCGTGACACTGTTGAGGCTATTTTAGCATCTTAATAAAGTTGAAAAGTTGGCAATTATTGGCGGTGGCAACTAAGAGAGATGACACTCTGACATATAGACTGAGCCAGTGGAATGCTGGGGTGTTTATTGCTGTTGAAGGGGTGAGAATACAATACAGAGACCATCTGTTGATTTTACTGTGAGGAGTGTTTCAGTTGCTCACAGTGATTTGATGAGTATTTTATGTGTTATGTATTTGTTATAAACTGGGTGCATAATGTGGCCTATATATAAGACATAGTGAGTTTATGCTTATTGAATGTAAGTTTTCATACAAGCATATGGGTCATACAGTTCGTCTGTTATCATTGCCCTTTCAAACGCATTTTTATAGGTTCTTGTTACGCAGGAGGCTCTTGAGGGGAACTGGAGCTTTCCACTTTGCTCTTGATTTAGTTATTTTGCTAACCTATGGTTTATCTGAAGGCTTTTCTCGCAAACACTGTCCAGTAGACCAATAGTTGGAGCTCATATTCGGAATCACAATGGGCTTTTGAACTTCCTCGTTTGCCTGTAACAGCGTATATTGTTATGTATGTGCATGTCTGGTGTGATCAACAAAACACACTTCTATAGTCTGGCCCAGTGTCCTGTCCACAGCTTTACAGGATTGGTAAAAATGTGGGTAGCTCACCAAGAACAACCAGTCATGACCGCCTATAACCTTTCTCTGTGTCCCACCAGTGTCAAGTAAATCCAATCAAACATACAGGCTGTTGTATGAGAGACACAGGAGGAACGAACAAGTGCCTGCTTTACTTTCACAGTAAAAACATTGCGGTTAAACAACACAGTTGGCCAAAAGCTCACTGCAGTCTAACTATTATTGGTTATAGGTGACTTTGATTAATAATAATTGTATTGATTGAGAAACCATTGCGGTGATGCTATATAATGCAGTATATTGAGTCATAAACCCTTTATAAGGCAAAAAAACCCCCCCAAAAACATTTAAAATCTATGATGCTGTGATTTTATTTGTATTTTATTACCCATGAATTAAAAACCCAGAGTGATCTAAATTTTGTTCGGAATGTGTGCATACGCTCATATGTTGGATTAATATTGGACACTTTCTTTTACTTGAAATTTTATTTTATGTTACAGCTACTTTGACTCCAGATATTATTGGGTTAGAAGAAAACCTACCAAAATCTCTGAATGTATTATTGACAACCCACACTAAAATAAGCTTTACAATACAAGCCTCAAATCAGATTTTTTTTGTCCAGATCTGACCTCACTAGGGTGTACATAAGCCACTCAGATCTGTCAGTAATCTGATCAGTGAGCGAAGGCCTGACTGTGTTTGACAGCTGACAGTTACTCTGATTTGTCAGGTCTGATGTGTCAGGTCTCGCCACTGAATGTGGCCATGGAGCAGTAATTACAACTGTCTAAAGCTGGCTTATGTCTGTGAAATGGAGCTGTTATCTCTTGATGCTTTTTATGACATTTTAGCTTCTAGGTGTAACTTCGTTTTCCAACTGAGCAAAGCTTGTGTCTTTATAAAGTCTGTTTATGTTCTGTCATCAGTGGCTTTGATCCTTGTTTTAACAGCAGACTCCAACGCACACAAAGAATCTGTAGTGCTTTTACACACGCTTGATTGTGTGACCTCATTTGTAACTAAACAAACCAACAAAAACACCCAGCCTCCACCCTTCCTGGCCAGCTGACTTGTGTTTGTTGGCTAAAGCTCTCCTAAAAAGTGTTCTGAGCCTCAGTTTATAGGCCTTAATGTGTGGTCATTGTCACCATTCATAGGCTCTGGGGTATTGTTTGTCTTCTTCAGGGTTGGGCTAGTGTGTTCATGCTTGTGCCTTATTGAAGTTCCAGTTCTGTGTTAACTGAAGAGATGTTGATTGCTTACTTAAAGTGCTTTAAGGAGTAAAGAGTTTCTGGTGGGTTGGTTCAAGAGCAGGTTAAGATGTTGATGCCTGTCAGGGCCCGAGTTGGCATTCCCCTGCAGCGGCATAATTTGACCTTTGACCTGAGATGAACAATTACCTCTAGTTCCTCATACTCATATGGACAATCTTTTAGGGTAGTGGAAGCTTTTTCAGTGGCCACCTAGTATTTTTCTTAGTAGGGTTGAGTTCCAGGCTTTCTGTAGCGGGCAGTTAAATACAGTCTGTTCTAATAAAAAGAAAACCTCGAAGTCTAGACAAGAGTCAGACTACACTGCAAGGCTACAGACTATGGTCAGCCAGAGATGATCACTGACAGTATGGGATCAACTTGGTGGGCCCTAATTGGAACAGGCTGAAGAACATTAAAAGATTAGTGACCTAGTCATGATCCAGTCAGTGTTCATTTAGGTGAATCTGCATATTCACAGCTTTGTTGCTTTGTTTTCAGGTTTAATGTGAGCTCTCTATTAACCCAGTCTAAACTAAAACTTCTCTAGTGCAAAGGACACAATGGCGTGTCCTAGTCTGCCCTGAGAAATGCTGACTTTACCATAAACGTCTGGATTTAAGGAATTAAATTCATTTTGTTTAATGTAATGTATTTATTCAACAACTTCTCAGTATATATCAGTGATTGTGTTAAACCAGTATTGAGTATTTACACTAAAATGGGCACACATATGTGAGGTATTAGTAGGTCTAAAAGATTGTGTTTTCGTAACTGTTATATAAAAATGCAAGTTTCAAATCCTAAAATCTGCAAATGTACTTATAGTTTAAGAATAGTTTTAGTAATTGGGGAAATAACCTAATAACACCGCCCAGATGAATTGCCTGTAAATGAGACAAACCATTCAAAAGTAACTAAATGTGCCCATGATTCATGTATGACAGCATAGTTGTAACCAATGGGCCATGTGGTGTACTATGTTCAGTGTTCAAGCCTGTTTTGTCTTCCTTAATTGATAAAGTGATTACATGTTTAACCATAATCAAAAAAAATTAAAATAATATATTTGGCACACGTTGTTCAGCTGTTAGTCTTCTACCGATGTGTCTTGGCCTTTATCATGTTATTAGACATGAGCTCAAGCATATACTTAAATCTGTACCAATGTGCTTCTTCTGTTTTTGAGGCCTTTCAGGAATTTTGAGACCAGTGACCATGTTGCATATCTTCACTGCTCCCACATGCTGCATACTTCCCCTCATAATTTTCCATCAGTCATCACTATTGGTTAAGAGGGCACATGTCTGCAAGGTGGAGAAATGCTGTCGGCCACCTCAGTGTCTCAGATAAGCCAGGAGAGAATTTGAACTGGAAATTCTGAAAAGAGTTTACTTGTTTCATGGACTGAACCTGCATGATAATGGGAATTCATGACTGGCTGGTTTGTCATTAAAAAAGGACAGAGTGACACTTTTGTGTCCACTCTCGCTCCCATCTATGAAAATGACCAATACCATCTAAGTGTGTCTGACTGCAGGAGAACTCTGATTTGTTCTGAACTGTTGGTTGTACCTCCTGGTTCTTGCAGTTTATAAGCTGGCTTTGTTAGGTATGCCACTCCGAAAGCAAGAAGCATGTTTTAAATTAGGAGGTAAGTTTAGACAACTAGTCTGTCAGTGTTACTAAAATACATATACAAAGAAAATCAGTCAGTTGGCATGACAATATTAACAAAACACATGGAATAATACAAGCTAATGGTAATAATAATTCTATAGTTTTCAATCCTGCAGTGTAGTTAACATAATCTGTGCTAACACAAGTTTGACGCTGAATTTTTGTACAGCAATACAATATTTAGAACATAGACAGGAAGGGCCCCCCTGCTCCAGCAGGCTGAAGGACAATGGAGAGTCAGGGTGGATTTGTTTTGAACGGCTATATCTGTGTCTGTCTGGTTTCTTTATACCTGGATAAGCTTGACTTGAGTCAATTATTAGGAGAGGCACTTAGGAAAGGCAGGAAAGTACAAATATAGATGCAAACATAGAATATTACAAGACCAGAATAAAATAGAAAAAATACAAGAGTCGATTTTAGTCTCTAATCATGTAAAATGTCTTTAAAACACTTCTGCTTTATTGTAACTAAGTTCCCTAGCCCAAAACCTGAAAAACCACCCCATATCATTATCTATCTTCCCACTAAAATTTGCTGTTTCACAGGGTAGCATTCTTTTGACATCCACCAAACCCTGATTTACCATCAGACTGCCAGAGAGTAAGGTGTGATTGGTGGCAGATCAAGAGTGCCGTAGCCTTACACCCCTGTGGCCAACGCTTGGCATTGTATATAGTTATTGTAGACTTGTATGCATCTGCTCATCAATGGGTCTATTTTATGAAGCTCCCCAAGACATAGTACAGACATTCCACTAACGTCTTATGGTAAAAGTGGCATTCTATGACAGTGCCGTGTTTAAAGTCACTAAACTCTAGAGTACGACCCATACTACTAAAAGTTTGCATACTATGAAGATGGCATGGCTGGGTGCCTGAGCTTGGTCATTAAGAGGGGGTCCACATTCTTTTGGGCATGTAGTGTATGTCTCAAAGCTGGCAGCAGTAAACAGCAGTAGAGAATGTATCTCAGCTGCAGTTTTATCAATGATTAATTGACTTAAAGTAGAGAACCAGTCCCAGAGTCTGAGTTTGCGTGTTCTGCATGAGAAATAGGCAGTGCTGTATCTATGTCTGTTGTATCTGTGCCTTTAGTTGCAGTTTTTGAAAGAAAAGGAATGTAGTCTTTGCTGAACGCATGCATACAATTTTATATCATAGTGGGCTCAACTGTGGTTTACAACTGTCTTTTCCTTATTGTAAACTTGACGGATGATGACATGCTGCAGTTATGGTTCTTTTCTCTTTTCAAGTTCTCTGTTTAGGTTTAAGATTACTGTATAATTTGTGTTCTGTGTCAATAATGATAGTGCGTTGTGTAATTATTGTGTTTGTGTGACTCTAACTATTGTAAGGATAAGCATAACCCTGCTCTTGTGCTATGTGCACTGGTCTTCAGTTTATGAATGGTGATCCTCAGGCTTAACACTAACAGGAAGCATCTGAATTAAAGCATTGTGTCACTTAAAGAGACTTCTATGCGAAAGATAGCAGCTGGTGAACTTGGCAGCAGAATGGTTAGACCCAGTGTACATGTCTGCTGCACTGGCCACAGGCCTCAACTTGTGGTGTATGTGTCTGTCTGTTTTGGTTTGTCTCCGCCTCTCCCTGTTCAGCTCTTTCCCAAGCATGAGTTACTTCTAATTAGTAGTTCATCATATCAAACTGTTTGTTCAGAATGACAGATAGGGTGGTTTGTGATGTCATGGGATGCATGAGCTGAGGGCACTGTGGTTTGGGTGGCTGGTCTGACTTGTGTCCGCCTTTATGTGTATTTATAGTAATTTACAGGCTCCTATTTTAGATACACTCTTAACATTTCTCTCGTTCTCTCTCCCCCACTTTTTCTCACTCTCTGTCTGTTGTTCTTTGCAGTTGGAATGTCTTGAGTCCACCCCCTAAGCCGTGTGTCGGAGGTGCGGCCAGTGCTGATGGGAGCTGCTGCTCCATCATGAGTTGCCATGACGCTGGAGGGCGTCGCCGTTTCGAGGACTCTGAGTTCACCTTGCGTGTGTATCCGGGCGCCCTGTCTGAGGGCACAATCTACTGCCCGGTCACGGCTCGCAAGGTCACCTCTGCAGCTGAGGTAATTGAGCAGGTGATTGAGCGTTTGCGGCTGGACCGTGCCCGGCTCTACGTCCTCGCAGAGGTTAAGGAGTTTGGTGGGGAGGAATGGATCCTGAACCCAGGCGACTGCCCTGTGCAGCGCATGATGCTATGGCCACGCATGGCCCTGGAGAACCGGCTTGGTGGCGAGGATTACCGTTTTCTCTTGCGCGAGAAGAACCTGGATGGCTCCATCCACTATGGCAGCCTGCAGATGTGGCTAAGGGTGACAGAAGAGAGGAGGCGACTTGTGGAACGTGGCCTCCTCCCACAGCCCCCACCTGGGCAGCACGCTGCGGACCTTTGTGCCCTGCCAGACCTAAATGAACGAACGTTACTCGAAAACCTCCGTGGACGGTTCAGACAGGAGAAGATCTACACCTATGTGGGTGGGATTCTAATTGTTGTCAATCCATTCAAGTTCCTGCCCATCTATAATCCCAAGTATGTCAAAATGTATGATAACCACCAGTTGGGCAAACTTGAACCACACATTTATGCTGTGGCGGATGTGTCATACCATGCCATGCTGCAGAGGAGGAGGAATCAGTGTATTGTGATATCTGGAGAGAGCGGGTCAGGAAAGACACAAAGTACCAACTTCTTGATCCATCACCTTACTGCACTCAGCCAAAAAGGGTTTGCCAGTGGAGTGGAGCAAATCATACTTGGAGCTGGGCCAGTTCTAGAGGTAAGACTGAATGTTGAATGGCTTAACCAGACTTCTGGGGAGATTAACAAAGTAATGAATTTTGTGAAACATATTGCTAGATGCAAAGGAAGCACTGTTTTTGTAAAAGACTGTTCAATTCAATTCAATTCAATTCAGTTCAATTCAATTTAACTTTATTGTCATTATACCAATACAGGGTTGTACAGTATAACGAAACACGGTCAGGCTCCTTCTCCAGTGCAGTTGAATAATGTGTATATATATATATATATATATATATATATATATATATATATATATATATATATATATAAATAGTGTAGTGCAAAGACAATAGACAAAACAATGTGTGCAAACAGTACAGTATGTGTACAGGACATGTGCAAAGAGTAGCGCATTATCAGTAAGTAGTAGTAATGTGGTTTAAACAGTATCGATATATAAAGTGTACAGTGCAGGTGGGAAAATAGCAGCTTAATGTTCAGTAACAGCCAAATGCTTTGTACAGATGTTCAGTATAGACTAGTGGATGGTTGCAGTCTTTGGGTTACTTTGCTAGTAATTACTAAGTAAGCTGGGGCAGGTCGCATTACGACTATGTTTTTTGCTTGTAGTTGTTAAGCATGTCACAGGTAGTGGAGTCTGGAAATGGAGATGGTATATTGGTATTGACAGATGTTGGCATTGGTATGAAATTCACATAAACTGCTGTAGTACATGCTGTATAATAAGGATTTCAGTCCAGTCCAGTAACAAATTTATCCTGTACTAGCACATGGTTGCATGCTCTGATTTTATTAACTGTGCATTTGTTCCTGTATGAAAGTGTTTAAGTAGTAGCATGATACCTTCTAGATTACCTCCTAAACCCTAAATACCTTCTAAATATGTAAATATTTTAAAGCACTAGGTTTAGTAGAGCTTTATACTGTCTTCCTTATGTGTCTCTGGTAACCATTTTAAATAGACTTGTTCTATTTACATTTACTTCCCCATTTAACCTTTGGCTTGTTGCGATGTAATAAGATTGTACTACTAATGACTGTGGAAAATGATTGCAGTGAGTTCAAGTAATTGCTGTCATCTACAATATTGGCGGTTATCTTAAACAATTATGATTAAACGACTATGCAAAAATTGTGGCAATTAGAAATTGAACTCAATTTGACTGATTAATCAAAAACTTTTATTGGTTTTCACTCCTCATCTTGTGCCTAGTATTCTGGATTTACCATTGCCTTTAAGGATGAGAGCAGTGAGTCGTGATAAGAGAGATTTATCAGCTTTGTCATGTTTATAGTGCTTTGTCATACTACTATGTGACAATTAGGCATGAATTGGCCATATAAGTACATACACTAAGCCCCAAACACTGCTCAGACTGCTCAGTCGCAGCTGTCTCGGTGGAAGCTAATGACAGCCTTTGGGCCAATGGAAACACCCTCAGATCCAGCTGCTCTGAGACTTTAGACAGTTACAATTCACTGTTTTTGGGAAAGAGAAAAAACAAACAAAAACATCCACATTCATAACAGGCTGAATTCTCTACATGGATCAGCCGAAGTCACAAACATTCTTCATTTTTGCATGGCGTAAATGACTGTTTGCCCAGGCTCCAGGCCTGCCTCATTGCCTGGGAATTTGTGTTGCTAGTATGAAGGGTTCTCACTCACCTCTAACAGTGTCATACTGTTACAAGTCTCTTTAAGTTACCCTTTCTGCTCTGTTGTAGATGCACCAGCTTGACATTTAATGTGAATGTGGATAATAATGGTTTAACACATACCAGACCGGCGCAGTAATGAGAGCTTGAGGTTTGCCACTAGCAGGAGGTATTCAGTGGGCTGGCCGGCCAATGGTGACAGATCCAGACCTGTATCACAGAGCAACCATGCTGTTCTCACAGAACCGGAGAGATGAGGCCAGGCAGCATGGAGAACAAGAGCTGCTGAAGACTAATTCCACACAAGCTTGGAGTGACAGAGCAGTCTGTCAGCGCATGGTTGTATGTACAAATGCAGCAGCAAGCTAACTCTCTAAGATAGACAGTAATGTTGTAGATTTTATATTGTTTGTCTTGAACGAACTTGCTCATACAGTCATCAAAAAGTGCTCATAAATGTACAAAAACATAAAAAACAAACACACAGCACTGAACAAACACCAATCACCCATTGGTGAGTCAATATGAAAGTATAAACAACATTCCACAACCAATGGTTGAGATTTTACCTTAGATTACCTAGGTTGTCTCAAAGTTCAGGTTACCTTAAAAGGGAGAAATCAGCTCCTTAGATTCACCGCAGTGGCATATCCATTCCCACCACAAGCTCCTCCCATTCAAACTATCAAAATATAGATTGAGTAAAAGTCTCTAAAGCAAAGTCCTCTTGTTTAAAATGCCAGCATGTGACACAAATACAAATCACAGAAGGTCATCTCTTTTACATGTCGGATAAATGCAACAACCATGGGCCTTAAAGGATTAACAAAGTTGAGCTAAATTGGTGACTCGCTGGAGATGATAATCCAGCACTTTTCTGTGTTGTTGTAGAGTTAAATAGGCGCATGGTAAGTCTGTGCAGTGTAGTTATAGCCAGGCCTCCAATAAAGATAAAGAACGAAAGAATTATACCTTGTACTGTCTGGCATAAAATAGTTTCTTATTTTTCTACCACAAAAGATCATTTTTTGTTGTGTAGTGGATTGTGCAGTTGTTCGAGACTTTGGTCTTTTTTAGCATTTTTAGCATGTGTGTGTGTTTGGGGGAATCTGTCAGGGAGGGAAAGGAGAATCTCAACAACTGTTATTCCTCTGCCCGAAAACCAAACATTGTTATCTGAATGAAAACAGAGAGAGCTGTGTGGCACATAACTCATTTTAAACTGACAGAGGGAATTAAAAAGTGCACTAATCTATGCAGGAAGCCCTGTATTGGGTGTTCTAAAAGTGTTAACCTATCATAGAATGCTATTAATAGATAAACTCGTAGCCTCCTTCCCCACCTGCACACATTCAAACATACCCCCCCCACACACACAGGCACACACACACACACAGCCAAACATACACACACACACACACACACACACACACACACAGGCACACATACACACAGACAAACAGACACACACAGGCACACATACACACACAGACAAACATACACACACAGGCACACATACACACAGACAAACACACACACACAGGCACACACACACACACAGACAAACACACACACACAAACACACATGCGCACAGACACACACATACATACAAACACACACACTTGGAGAGTTTGATGTTGCCCTGACCTGACTCTTACGCTTCTCAGTAGAGATTTAAATCCGCTGACATTTCACTCCTGAGAGAACAATGTGCCTGTGGTCCATCGGCCTGGCACCCTGATGTTTTCAGACTCTTTCTATATCTCTCACACTCTCTCTCCTCTCCTCTCTCTCCCACCAGAGCAGATCACTTCAGATTACAGTGTCATCATGTTTATAATGACCAATGCCATCCAGGTCTTATTAGTCATCCCTGTCTCTCAGGACTTATTATCTCTCCGTCTTTCCCTTTGTCTTCCTCTTTGTCTTTTTTGTTACCCCTCTCCCTCTGTTCCTTTCTGTTCTCTCTGGATGACACTTTATTTCTATTTATATATAACACTATTTCTTTTTTCCTCTGCTTTGAAAATTTGTATTACATATATTTGTTTCTGTGACTTGCGGGACCATTACATAGACTTCCATTAATTTCCTTGAGACTAGGGCAAACCTTATCCAGAACCACAAATAGCCTAACCTAACGTTAGCGTTAGCCTAACCCTAACCCTAACCCTAACCAACTTGTGGTCCCCACTACAACAGAACGTCCCTGCAGTGTGAGTATATGACCAGGTTTTGCTACCAACAATGTAGCATAAACCTGGCAAACACACACACACACATATTAATGCTGTCTCTCTGCTACCATCAACATTACATCATCCATGCTGTATCATCTAACTGGCAATTTAGGCTTGATTTAATTCCAGTAATCATTAGTTTCTATAAAAGTTCTCTACTACAGGCCTTGGTGGCTGTAATAACTCTAATGGGTAATATGATCTCGGCTTAGCTCTTAGACCAGTCAAATATATTTCTTTCTGTCATGTATGTATCTTTCTGTGGGAAGGCATTTCAGAGCTAAGTGGAATACCTTATTAGGTGCCTTACAAGAATTGTACATAAGCCTTTGTTGTTTCAGTGATGATTAATTCAAAACGAATGTCCCTTCTATCTTCCAGAGGTTTGGTGTTTTCATACCTAGACATATTCAAAGTGAGAGCACAGTCGGTTCTGTAATTTGTTTTTTGATGTGCATGTCTTATGTCTGACCAGGTGTCATACTAAGCCTTTCTTTGTGACTTTAGAATTTATCAGCATTGATGTGGCGCTATATGAACAGAAACTTGGCTTGGCTAACCTGGCCTTCTCCTTGCTTGGTGAATGTGAGTCAGTATGACTCAGCTGCTTGAAGGTGGATGGAGCGCTCTGTGGTCAGAAATGTGGGCCAGTGCTCTCTGGGCTATAACCTCAGGCCAGGAGCAAAGGAAGGAAAGAAGGTTTTAGAAAGCTCTCTATGTGAGGATTCCAGTGAAATTTGCACTGAACTTATATGGAGATCCAAAGCAAAGCTGAATGAATTCTCAAGATCTTATAGATTTACCTATAAATATATATATATGGCAGTGTGAATAAATTCTCTTTGTAATGGCTTGAAATTTTGATTAGAGGAACCACTATTTAGACTAAGCAAGTTGTTGGTGTGGCTCAGCGGATAACATCACTAACCTCTAGGGAGCTACCACCACATGTGGGAGGTGGTGGTTCGATTCCTAGGACTGAGTAACTATGCAGTGCTACACCGGTAAGAATCCTTGGTCAAGACTCCTAACACTACACTGGCCTACCTGTAATATGAATAACCTTGTAAATCGTTCTGGATAAGAGTGCCTGCTAAATACTGTAAATGTTGATAGGCAACACATAAATTGAAAATGTTTACTGTGATGGGCTCAAATGCAGTAAAATAATTTACAAATACTTTTTATTTACATTAAATATTTTTTTAACTCAATGAACACAAAAAAGAAAAGAATAGTGAAGTGAATGACTGGGCATGCAAAAGCTTTGAGCCATCATGTTTGTTACGGCTGTAAGAAAAGTTGTGCATGGCTTGCAGAATCTTGGGACCATTGTGATTATTGTGGCTGCGTGAGAGGTGAAAAGAACTTGCTGAGGCCACTGTGCCACAATTATACAAGAGGGTTAAT
Source organism: Prochilodus magdalenae (assembly GCA_024036415.1). Lineage (NCBI taxonomy): Eukaryota > Metazoa > Chordata > Actinopteri > Characiformes > Prochilodontidae > Prochilodus > Prochilodus magdalenae. The sequence goes on along the minus strand of JAMWET010006631.1, from coordinate 736,937 downwards.
CACCAAAACCGTAAAAATGAGCCCTGACTGTCACAAATCCATCTTGCTCTTTCTCGTTTGACAAAACCTGAGTTTCTCATGTTGCATACATTAAACAGGGCATGTTAAACAAAACATGTAGAAGATTGACCACAGAACAGACAGTCTGTTATATTTTGTTTTACGTCCACAAAACAGCAGTTTGTTCCCTCCGTTTACTCCCATTCACTCACTCAGATCTCTCCCGTTACACCTTTTGTACTGGATTTCTGTCTTCCCCTTGGGTATGGTATGAGCCGGTGAAGAATAATGTCTCTTATTGTATGTAATTGGTGGATTTGTTAGTCTTCTACTGTAGACACTCAGGAAATCACTATGGACTGACCCTGCACGTTGGAAAGCCTTTGTACATAAATCAGACAACATCATGGCGAGCAAAGTGTACAGCTGCTGAAGTGGTTTCTCATTACACAGAGCCAAGATTGTTCTGAACATTTGATATGAAGCATATGGGTCTGAAGTGGACGTATTCTAAGATGATATGCAAGTTATGCAAAAGATTTGAAGGCAGAGTAGAGCTGCTCCCAGAGATGACCTAGAAGAAGGCAGGACAAAAACAGAGACCAGTGAGCAGAGCTACAAGCTACACTCGCAAAGCTGCTGGAGGGATCGGCATATACAGTCATTTCAATGATGACTGGTCATTAGTAATTAATGAAAGCTGTTGCATTAGGATCTTCTTGCCAGAACTCTCAATGAAGCTTTCATTGTAAGCTTGTTTTACACTTTAACTCAGACTCACAAACTGCTTTGCAAGCATGTTGTTTTGATTGTCAGGGTGCAGGGTGAAATAAGTTATGCTATGCTTCTGGTGCTATGGTGACAGAGCACATTGCATTTGCCTGTTTTTCTTGAGTGACTAAATGGTACTGATATAAATGTTCATTGTGATCTAGTTCGAGATTTTTTTTGTTGCAGTAATAGAGGTCTAATGAGTGATGCTCAGAGACACTGAGCAGTATTGGAAGGGGTTGAATGTGCACATTTGCAGCCTGATGCCTCCAGTGTCTTTGCAGAACTAAAATTGGGGTACAACCTTATAGACACAGCAGACTCTACTAAATGGTGGGTTTTAAATATTACTTAAATATACCTGTGTGTGCTAAAAGCTTAAAAGATTTGAAAAGGTTTGTGCTATATTTGTGCATTTGTAAAAAATGCTTCAGAACTTAACCTGTAGGTTTGAGGCAATACATAATTTCTACTGTTATTCTGTAAAGCAGGGTACCAGAGGCAGCTTCCTTCGTGCTCTGAATAGCTCTGCATTTCAGGCACCTCCACTGGCAGAATGAGCTTGAGACGCTGAACCTTCTAGAGGAAAGGGGGAGGGGTACCGTTTATCGTGGCTGTAGATGAAAAGCTTGGAGTTTGAGGCTCCGTGTTAAAAGATGGATAAGTAGAGAGTCCATTTATGTCAAGAACTGGCTGCTCTGAGGGTTATAAATTATAATAGTTGGCTGTGATGTTTTACACGGACCTGTGTGTGGGTTGGGGTGTACGTGAGTGAGATGCAGGTATAGAGAGAGAGAGAGAGAGAATAGCTGTGTGAGTGGGTTCAGCTCCTTAAGTGTGTGTGTGTTTGTGTGTGCACCTCTGCATAAGAGCCTGTCAGTGCGTGTTACCGTCAGCCCCTCCGGTGCTCTAGTAACCTTTAGGAGGACTCTGCTGCTGGTAGTAAAATGCAGAATGAGTTCTTTAAAAGAAAGCTTTAGGAGTGGCCGGCTATATTGCAAATAAAATAAATTGTAGAGCACTCTATCCACTTTGGCCACCTCGTTTTTAGATTTAGTTTTAAAGGTGTATCACCATTTAAAACAGTGTTGCTGATGTGTCAGTCTTTTAGAGAGCCTGTTATTTGCTGTCTTTTGTGGACACTACTATCAGTGATCATAGTTCTGCATGCATTCTGTGGGAATATAGTGGGTGTGAAAGCGTAGTGACTTTTTTTTGTTTTATCTTAGATAAAGAAATCTCTGATATATAACCAGACACAATAATAAAAAAAAATCCTGAACCGAAATTTGAACCTGGAAATATCTGTATAGTTACACCCCTTGTGATTTGTTAGCTAATGTGCTCAGGGTTTTTCCAGATTTCTCCGCTGTGATCTGCTGAGGTCCCTGGTTGTCATGCTGGATAATCCACATTCGCCTACATTGTTCTCTTTCTGTATAACATCTGCTCTCTGTATTACACACGCCTACGTCTCTCTGTCCCTCTCAACTTGTAAGACTCTCGGTGTAAAAAAATGGAGGAAAAATCGACATCTGTACATTGTGTTCTAGGGAAGGTTGCAATTGTCTGCCTCTGGTGGAAGCCAAGTATCTAAACCTTATGATGATGATTATGCTTTCTTTTTCTCATCTGTCCATTAGCGTCTAAAAATGTCAGTCACCTGAGCAAAGACATGCTGAACACTGTTAGTTCTTCAGATAATATGGTAAAAAAAAACTGCAGCGACAATAGGCCTTTATGTCTACTAGTACCTTCCTTATATTTAAAACCTGAAAACCATACAAAGAAAATACGTACGCCTGAGCCTAAAACCACTTCTACTTCTCTAAAGAGACAGATGGAATTAGAAGAGCAAATTAAAGGTTGAACTGATGTGTTAATTTCGATGCACAGTGAACACTTTGGGTTCTTTAGAATGTGCTGGCAGGTACTGGGAAAACATAGTCAGTTCTAGGCATCTTAGACGTAGTCTTTACTTGAAGTTACATTGATGGTCAAAAGACATACCATGTTGAACCACTTCAGATAGTTGATGGCTGATGTCACTATGTAAACCCCAAGGCATGCTGTCATTCAGATAGCGTTGAGTAGTTTTTTCACTGTATATAGACCAGAAGGTTTAGTCTTGCAGCAGAGATAGAGAGATATATTAAACAAACATGTTACATCCAGCCCATTCTCCTAGCTGTCTGCAGTTGGCTGTCAGAGAGAGAGAGAGAGAGTGAGAGAGAGAGAGAGAGAGAGTGAGAGTGAATGTGCATTGAAGGCATTTGTTAGGTATACACAGATAATTGGTTTTAGAGGCTTGTGACTGCTTGTACAATCTCTCCTTCACTCTCTTTTTTTCTCAGTATCTCTCTGTCTCTCTCCCTCCCTTTCCTTCTCTCACCAGACATCATAATCAGATGTTTATATGGGCTCAACTTAAAATTGAATACACCGAAGTGCTAACAAAACTTTAAAAGGTGAAAGGATAAGAAGGCTACTTCAAAAGTACAAGATCTACATACAACAAATGAAAGACTGGATTACTCCATGATTTATTTTATGCTTGTACTGTTTTAGCCCATTACCTTCCAGTACTCTATGATCAGTTTGGGGAGTAGCAAAATACATCTTACAGCTTAACGTTTTGTAGAAATGAAGATCAAGACTGGCTCCAGACACTCCTTTTGAGAAGATATCTTGACCCAAATATTAATTTTGTCCGGCTAAAGATGATAAGTCGAATAATAATAAATAAATAATCAAGCAGGCTACAGAAAACACTGAATTATTTTCTCATCACAAAATGCCACACTGACTCTAGAGATTCTACACTACTGCTTCACTTCTACACTTCTGTGTATCATTGGCCAGAGAGTAAGGACAGTGTGTTTGAAACCAGATACAGAGTCTTTTTTGAGTCTTTTTTTTTTTTTAAGTGCAAGTTCCCAAGTGTGTTGACCTGAGAGGGTGTGTAGACCTTGAGATCAGGGCAGGGCTTTTACACAGAAGGAGAAGGAATAAAGTTCAGCTGCCATTATCCAAGTGACTACTCCATCCTTACCCTAGTCTTGTATATTCATGCTAAAAGCAGCTTGTTTGTTTTGTTCAGTTTCGTTTGTTTTTCCCAGCTAATCGGACCCAATCTTAGTTTCTTATCTTTGATCAATTGGCAGTCCTAAACTATAAAGACAATTCAGACAAAGAGAATCCTGGCTGGCGAAATAAAAAATTACAGTTATAGCTTTTCTGATTACTTTAGGTCATACAGATCATGCCTGTGTTATTCATCCTTTTTTTAGCATTGGCTTTGAAGGCGTAATGAAAATACAGAGGTGTGCCACATAATACTTTGTTTTGACATTGTTCACAATACACCATTCCATAGTAGCATGTTTGTTTGCGTGTTGTGTGCGGCTCTGACACTGGTTGTGCAACATTTTTTTCTTGTGCAACTGGGAGACACTCATTTAGAGCACAATACACATCACAGATCTACTGATCTATGCCTGTCACAGTTGCAATTGTTATAGCAGTCTTTATGGCAGAGCACAGCAACCCAACAAGCACTAGCGCTGTAGTGTTGACAGTTGTTTTTGCGTGCTTACAAAATAACTGATATGATCACAGTGACCCAGTCTGAATATGTGTATATGTGAAAGAACAATGTAGTTTTTCCACATTGAATGGAGGCTGAGTTGGTGTGCTCTGGCTGGAGGTTTGATACCCGAGCCAAATCCCAGCAGGACCTGACAAAATACAGCGTTTCTGGACGCTTTCTCTCATGTAGCATCAGGCTCTGGTTTGTATTGCTCTCAAGCATTTTTTCTCTTCCCTGCTCTCTCCCTCTTTTCTTCTTTCTTTGTCTCTCTGTCTCTTTTTCTAGTATACATACGTATAGTTGTGTTTGGAATTGCTCAGAAGCTTGAGACGAGGGTAAACTTGCTGTTGAATGGGACTGATGTACTGTTGAACTTCATGCCCGGTTTAACAGAAACAGTTGATCAAAGCATATTTATTGTAAATATTGTTTGTAGTGTAAAACAGATGTGTAAAATAGCATTTTATCCAAGTGTGACTTTTTCTGTCACTCAACTCAACCTGTCACTGTTCAGGTTTGAGTCAGCCTTGGCTATATCAAGTCTCAAAACCACAAGTACAGGTTGAGCTCAGGCTTCATTTGCATGGCCGAGGAGACCACTTAAACTCGGGGCTTTACATCAGCTGTCCTTTGAACAGGAAGGTAACCTGACTGTAGGGGGAGGTTGTGAAGAGAATGACCTCTGTTTAAACTAAAGCCACATTCTGAAGTGACAGGTCAATGTTTCACACCTCAGGAGTAAGCAGACATGCACACACAGATCAGAAGTATGTATTTTTCAACTTGTTGCGATATTCCATTTTTTTTTTTTTGCGCTGAGCTCTGCTCCACCGGCAGCTCACTCAGCGAGACTATCAGGGTCATTTTAAGGCTGATTTCTACATGCAATGTGATCTGAACACCCAAGATGTACCACAATCTCTGCTGGATTGCTCACTGCATGTAAATCAGATTCTTTATGTTTCCACATTGACGAGACCTGACATGTCTGACCTGGTGGCTTTTTTGCCAAGTCACAGTCCTGTCCTCAGCTCCGATGAACGCAGTGTGCAGTTCACAGGGAATGTTCCAGCACTGCCTTTGATAGCTTATAGCCCTCAGCCACCATCCTCCACAGTAATGATGATACATATGGCATGGCAATGTAGCATGAAATGTGAGGGGGCGTGGTGATGTGGGATAAGAAAAGAGCTAATAAAGGAGCTAGAAAGAGAGTTGTGGGTGGTGGGCTTGAGCTGCCCTTGAATGCAAGCCTGTTTTTTTGTTGTCATCAACACTGCTGTGGGTTCAGTGCTCATCAAAGCCGTTCCCTCCTTTTCCTTTTTTTCTTTTTTTCTTACATATGCTTTGTGTGATTGTTCTCTCTACATGATATGCATGTGTAGAAGCATGCTTTTTTTTATTATTTGCCATCCTCTTCTTTTCTTTTTATTCCTATGGTTCTGTGTTTTTTGCTCTCTTCTATTTCCCTGCACTGTGAGCAGTGCCAAAAGGGAATTGAAAAAGAAAGAGATCCACTTTCAGCAGCAAAATACAGTAAATTAGATCAGAATTTTAGATGCGCTCATAAATGGCTGTGATTGTGTGTCTCAAACTCCTTGATGGCTCAGCAATAGACCACACACAGGCGTGTGCATGTTGACAGCACTTAAAGATGCCATCTGAAGCTGTAATGGGACTTAATAACTTAAAACCAAAGCTCTCTGCACAGAAGAGCAGTTCAGTCTATAGCCAGCATTTTGATAGAAAGAGGCACCTACTGTGTCTTCACACCAGAGATGTGTCTGAAGTGTTTTAGTCATGCATCTGAAGAATAGACACGCTTCCTACACAGTCAAGTGGTCAGTGTTCACCACAGGTTGCAAGGGTGGCATCTAAGGGGGTGTGGGGGAGGTGGTTTTGTAATATACATACGGACACCCAAGCTTATCTCAGTATTCTTAATTGGGTGTGAAACAAGGCTCAAATTGTTTGGGAGGAAAAATCATGTGTTATCTCGTACTTTTATAATGGCAGTTTTTTTTATAGTAAGCATGCAGCATACCCAAGCCAATTAAATTACATTACATTACACAAAGTGTGCTCTTGTTCATTAACAACATTATAAAATAATTTGGATTTGGTTTAAATGGGACAAAATATAAACAATATACTGAGTGTAGCCCATTTGTGAGAGGCACTGGCATTTCACAGCGCTCAACATGCATCTTACTCCAAAACTCAAAACTTAAGCCCTTCCAAACTTTTTTGCACATATAAGTAAAAGTACAGTTCTTAAATACACTATTTACTAAAATATCATGATCTTATTATTATTAGTCTAGTAGTTGCCAAGCAGCATTTGACAGTGAAAGGAGTGTATTGCTTGCCAGTAATGTCATGTGATACGAACACGTTAAGAGCTTGTGATTTTAATTTTCATTGTCAAAATTATGATTGTGTTTTCACATGTTAAGTTTGTGGTTAAATTGTTTAATTACATAAAAAATAAAAAAAAAACAGAACAAGAGCTGACCTTCCTCCCTCAAATGCTATCAGTGTGGGTTGGACACATGGTCATGCTCACTTCACTTTCCCTTTGCATACATGATATTGATATAGTGTTGCATTTGGGGTAAATTTGGCTTTCTATTCTCTCTTGGAAGCTTTCAGTGAACCTCACTGTCTGTTTGCTAATTTTATCACTTCCTTGAGTAAATGTGGAACAGAAGCTCCTTTCCTAATGAGGTCAAGACAAAGAGAGGAAGCCATAACTTTGGCCAAAATGAGCCTTTTGGAATTCTCTGGTTTAAAATACCAGTGTGTATGTTTGTCAGACGTTGTGACATCGGGTAGTTCTTAACTTACTAATCGCAAACTTTGTGTCTGGAACTGATCAGGCTTGTGGGCTTTGGTGGGCTGTAGTCTGAGAAAGGAATGAGTCAGTTTGCCCATAAGTGTCCAGTTCTCCATTGGCTGGCCAGTGAGTGATGAATATGCTCCAAAACAAACATGGTTTATTTATGGGAGGAAAGTTTGGGACTGATTTTTCAATTCTCTCAATTTAAAGAGATTTCTCTTTTTCAGTCTGAATCTTTATTTTCATTGCATTAAATCACTGACTATGTAGAGATTTTAATGAAATTAATACCACAAACCGCTTTTCACTGCTTTCCAAGTGTGTCTCCTCACACCTCCTCTCCTCATACCTAACATGGGTCCGGGACATACATCACTAAAATGTAAATAAGAAAAACGTGAAGCATAGAAACTCCCTGTGTTGATTATTAAAATGCCCCACCAATCATCATCGTCCTATCCCTCACTATTTTGTTCATACTTCTATAGAAGTAAGCAGTGAAAAAAACTCATAATAAAGCTAAACATTGTGTGCCTGTGTTTCATGTGTCATCATGTTTGGAAACCTGTCATTAATCGAACGTACGCAACAATATGCAACCAAGTCAAGTGTGAGGGGAAGGAGCCTATAAGCTTTTAGTTTTTGAATAAAATCTGTTATTTTTTAGCCAAAATCATTTGCTTGCTAGTTGAATATAGCTCTGTAAAATCAAGACTTGTTAAAAGATAAAACCTCATAAATAAAACTGATTAAATTAAACCTTGTATTGCACCATCAAATGTATGTATCATTACACCTATTAGGAGAGTTAGGTCACTTGGTTAGGGGCAGCCACTGATTTTCTAAAAGATCTCTGATGATGTCACTTAGCTGTGACTAATGAAATGGCTAACTTTGGAATCATGGTGGCAGGCTATCTTTCGATGTGCTCAGAGGCATGCTGGCTAGCTGTTTCAGTTTGTGCCATTTTTGTAACTTCCTCTTTTAAATGCAACCTTTTTTCTAGATTTTCTGTCCTCTCCACCAACAAAACTAAAACTAAACTGCCTGAACTAGTGGCATTGAAATTAGTGTGGCCCAAATTGGCGACCTAGAGGAACAGAGTAGCTGAAGCAGACCACAAGCTAACTGATCTCTCTCTGTGGCTCCCCAAGCTAGTCAAACCCGACGAAACGCGTAGGAATGATGGTTCACGTAATGTACAGGCCCCAGATATAGGTCTTAGCTTAAGCATGTGAGTTAGGTATGTGGTATTGGTTTAATCTTCTTTAGTTCATAACGTTACCCATGTCCATTTTTGGTACAACAGGAAGCAGGCCTATGCTGTGCCAGTATTGTCTGTTCTAGGACAGGGCTAGTACAACTGCACTAATATACAATCAAAAAGCTTTGACCTAGAGTATATACAGAGGTCTAAATCTGTATGTTAGACATGGATCCATGGATGCCCACATGCTCACCGAACCATCATGAAGCTTTTGTCCTGGTGTGGTGGTGTGATATTGCCTGGCACTGTACTGCAGCCCTTGCTGATGTAATTAGATGCTGATTTGTTCTTTTGCTGGTGTGAATCGGCTTCACACACTGCTATCCGACTCTACGCACGCATGCACAAACACTCTCTCGTCCTAGTTCACACCCTGCCCATATTCCCCTTTCCTCTAGCTGTCAGGGCCTCACTTGCATATCACTTAGAAATCTGTCAGCACTTTGTAAATTCTTTAGTTCATCAAATCATTACTCCTCTCACAGCTCACTGCCTGTGTTCTTTTCTGTCCTCCCAGTTTTAAAACTCAGAATGCAGTGATATAGGCAAAGGCAGACCTAATGCAAGGCTAATGCAGATAACTAGTAGTTTTCGTGTACATATCTACCGAAGACAATATGTAAGCATTTATAAATGTAGAAACTAGAGCCACCTGGATAATTACAGATAAATATTTATTGTCTCATGCAGTGATAAAAATTAGTTAAAATGAATGAAGTGCAGGCATTTTATTCATTATGCTTTTTTAGAATTTATAATTTACATTTACATCTACTTGGGTAATAGGGATTACAATGGAAAATGACTGGGTCTAGATGAGTCACGCAATAATACAATTTCTGCTTCGCCATGGACAGTAAACCCACTGAAAAGAAAGTGACATACATGTAATGCAATGTGAAATGTCTCTTCATCGTTTTAAATCATGAGGTCACTGCATCTGGAAATATGAGCATACTTCACTCTTTTTATGTCTTTATCAGATTTCTGGGCCTTAATTTGATCTAAGACATCCGCACGCAAATTATATCAGGATGCGCCACATACGTTTACATGGATATTTAATGTTAAGAGCAGGAAGAGATGACGACAAGACTCTTTGTGTAACTGCACTCTTTGCATTAGGGTTTATAGCTGCTCATGTAGCATTCTGGATGAGCAATGTGTTAATAAGGAGCTTGTCCCCCTAAAAGTAGCTGAATTTATTAATTAGAGCAAATGTCTCATTACCTTTGGACACATTCATGGCATGTGTGCACATGTTGTATTTAGGTCTAGTTTGATTGTTCTGTGTTACAGTGCATGTGTGCACGTCTGTTTGCCTTTGCATGTGTGTGTGTGCTGGCCTGCTGCCGCAGGTCTCTGAGCTCCTTAAGTTTCAGACTGAAAACAGCAAGCTCAGCACTTCTACAGCACCCTGCCCTTTTTACGTCTTAGCCATTCTCCACCAAACTCTGTGTGCTAATGCTAACGCTGGTTTGTAACCAATGCTTACAAACTTCAACTGCACGTCCTGCTCCCTCAGGCCCCGAAGCTCCGGTGGCTGTCAAAGCTGCTTTAGTAATTGGCTTTTCATCAGGTTAAGTTAAGCACAGCCCTGGACATCATGCAGGCTATAGCTTTTCGTCTGCTGCGGTGTGAGTGTGTATGCGGTTCTGTGTGTTTTTCGTTTACTCCAGCTTCTGTCGACAGCCGATTGGGACATGTTGAAAAGCCGTCAAAATCCGAGCTTTTTACTGTGAAGCCTTCCTGTGTCCAATGTGAACCAGATGTGTGCATGTGTGGGTGAGCAGTACTTCTAGAAACACACGGTTTATTAGAACTGAGGGAGAAGTCAGTATTATTGACACTGGAACAGACACTAATTTTACAAAGTACATGTACGCTAAAGCAAGGGTATGCACATATGACACATTTGCTCTGGCCATTTAGACCACCAAAATTACAGTAACATGGTTTAGCCACTCCATGCCACTTTTCATTATACCAGTCAAACCAGGGTCTATATTTTTATATGTAAAAATGTAACTGGTCTGGTGGTTTGTAAAGGAGAATAAAAGATGGCCACTAGGAACACAGGACTGCATTTCTAGTAGATAAAGGGCAGTGCAATTCTGTCTAGTAGTATTGCAGCAGTTTGGTTCTATGTGTTCTATATAAAGAATAGTTAATCAGAATAGTGTCTGTGTGTATTTATATTCATATACCGGTTTCAGTTAGGGATGCAACTCTACCATTTTAGAGAGAGTACAAGTACATATTTTGTAGCTGTGCACAGAGTTCTGAACAAAAAAACTGAGAGAACAACAGAAACTTGCACCCTGTGTGGATTGTACGGTTGACACTCTGCATTTAAATTGTTCGGTTAGATAAAAAAATGTGGTGGCTTTCTAGGGCTGTCCCCTAAAAATCAGGGAGTCAAAACATCAGTCAGATACCCAACAGTTGACTCAGTTAATCATCTGAGATTTTTTTTTTCACTGTGTTTTATAATAACAGGATAAGACAAGCTTACAAAAAAATATCAGGGCAGGAATTATGAATAAGGAGAATCAGAAAGTTGCTTTTATATTATATTCAGGACTGTCTGGCACTTTTCTTTAAAAAATCTGACTGACGGCATGTGGAGGTGGTCCTCTGATGTGAGAAGCTGTGTAGGAGTGGTTGTTAAGCTGGTGCAAGCTTGAAGAACTGCTTGTTTATTGCTTAAGGATTTATTTATTATGTTTAAAAAGTCATTAGCTCCTACTTACGAAGACAAGAAGTTATTATTTATTAAGAAGTTATTAGTTATTGCGTGGGCAGTGCTGTTAATGTATTTTTAGCATTTTTAGGCCTGATGTTTTTAATAATAAAAAATGTAGTTTGTTCATTTATAATTATTTATAATTATACAGAATTCGGCCTTTCTATGTCTAATAGTGCTGTTGAAAAGATGTCAATTATTACATAACCATCAATGACATGCATTTATTTTGAACTCGTTTGTTTGTTAATTTTTTAAAGTCCACTAAAAACGGAAATAAACTATAAAAAGCTCATTTAAAACATAAATACATGTGGGTTGTCATATAATTCTGCATTTTATTGAGGTTTAAAGCTCAAAAATCTGTTCCCAGCACTTATATTTGACTGTGTTAATGGGTTCAAAATCAACTAATTTCAATCGATATTCTGATCTCTAGATAATATGAAAAAGAAAATGAATCATCAAGTCTTTGTATTAAATGGCCAAAAACAAAATTCTCAGACGGCCACAGCCTAAAATTGACTAAAACTGCATAATGTACTATTTCTGGCATGAATCTGCCAAGGCAGTATGTTAAAAGTGAAGTCAGTAACACTCTGCATGAACAGACTCTCTTTCACTGCCAGCTGAGTTGTTTGATCATTGCGTGCATTTGGCTTGTGTCACATGGTATCAGCTAGTATCTGTATGTTGGTATCAATGCAATGCCAGCAGTATTAGTATTAATGCACCCCTATTTGCGATACCATAAATCCTATGTGTGTGTTTGGCATCAGATTAAAAATCAGCACATTTTTCCAAAAAACAGTAACATGTGGTAATTAAATATAGGGTTTAAATAGTTAAAATTACTGCCTTCTGTTTTTATTCAGCTTTTTATTGACCCTTTTTTGGAATAGGGTTATATATTAAGGTGAATATTCTATTATGTCCTGGGAAAATGGTGTTTATTGTTCATCTCTGTGGAATGATAAAGTCGATACATACTGTCCTATATCAAGTTAATGACACCAACCATAAAATTTGTAAAATGTCAGATGAAATGTTTGATTATATGGGGTGATGTTGACTTTTGGTTATAAATGTTGGTATCTCTGGGTCCATGTTGCTGAGATCTCTTGATGTGTCTTAAAGTCACTTTGTGTCTTTTTGACTGCACTACTCAGTTGTTTTCTGAGTTTCACCCATCTCTCATCAGCAGGGGTACCGCTGCCTTTTAGAGCCTTATCTTAGCCTTCCTGTTGTGTCTAACCACATCAGTTGTTTCTGTACCTTTTTGCGTTATGGCCTGGCTATATTCAGCATTCGTTGACATTTACTCATTGTTCTCATTTTTCAGTGATCCCACTTACATCCCACTTTAACTATATTGGTTTCTGTATGACATATATGAGCACACTGCTGCAGCTGCAGTTGCAGGACGAGTGTTTCCTCATTTTTAAGCCTCTTATGGAGCACAACAGAAAGTGTACAATCACACACAAACGGGCTTTAAGCCTCCGCTTCCTCCCAGAACCATATCTGTCCTAATCTGTGGCAGTACGCACGGGCTAGACAAAAAGGCACAGCTTTAAACAGTGTGTTTATTCTTGTCTCCAAGTGCACATCAGAGGTAGGTTGGAAGATGACGTTCAGCTAACTGCGATAACACAGCTGGTGGAAACATGGTGGTACAGGTGCTTTCAACAGGTTCTTAGGTCCAGTCAATGTTTGGCTGTAAGCTTGTGACTTCCTGTACATTCCTGTGATTTCCCCTTAATCTGGCCCCAGGAAGGCAGCTGAGAGCTCCGTGTGAGCTTGGCGATTTAACTAATGTGATATTAATGAAGTAGCCTGGGAATGCTGGAGGGAAAATGGCAGCAAAACCATTTGTCAAGGTGTTGCTGAGTTTCCTGGTAATTTTATGACAAACAGACAGTTGTGTTAGTTTTGCCCTTCAGAAAATGCTTCTCCTCTTTTTTCTTCTCCCTCAGTAAACAGACTATGTGAAATGCATCAGCTGTGCATATGTGTTTTAAGACTACTCTGAACACAACAGAGATACCCACACAATTATATATGCGGTACAAAACAGTACTTTATAATGTTTATATGTTTTAAGTTGCATTTTGTCCTTACTGTCTTTTAAATATATTTTTCTACTTAAAACGTTATGAAAAGGTACAAATATGCCCCCTTTTCCTGGGAAAGTGAATGTGTCATTTTCTGTATAGCATGAAAATAAGTTGTGGGGTTTTTTTTGGTGCTATATAGATTCTTTATTCCATACCCTAAAGGTTCTGTGAAGAACTATAAGGGGTTAGAAAATATTAATACATGTTTGGAAATCATATATCATGTTTGGTGATACTGTATCAATTCTCAAAAGGAGTAATTTAAATTAGTAGTTGACATGCAAAAATAAGTGGCAGACAGCAGTTTTTTTTTTGGTGTGTTTAAATCCCCCAACCTCTAGATAGACCTGTTGTGATCTATTTTCAGTCATTAGATGCTTCCACTCCAATATTAACAAGTAGCATATGGATGCACCACTAATGCTAGCATTAGCAAACCTATTTATATGGTGATGTCTTTTTATACTATGAATACTATATTTTCCTAAAATTTGATATTAAAACTTTCAATATTTTGCAATAAATTAACTCGTGTCCCCTGTATCATGGTATAAAATCATATCAGCCCTAATAAACAGCAGGTTTTTTATCATGGAGGTAAATCCATTAAGCCATGCAAAGAAAGTGGTCATTGGGGTCTTTGTAAAACCGTGGTCTTTACTAAAGAACCCTTGAGGAACCACAGTTTTAAAAGTGTGCATGATTTGAAGCAATGTATTAACATTGCATAGCATTACATTAACATTACACAACAGTATTAACATAGCACTTTCTTTTTTCAGTATCAGGTACTTACAGACATGTAAAGCTTTCAGTAGATAGACTGTTCAGAAGGTTTTTTTCCACTAGCCTGTTGGTTTAATGAGCTGCTATAATGTGTGATTGCCAGACCTCTTGTCTTTCAGTGAGATCAGACTGCACAGTATGTTGTTTGTTAAATGTTTTCTCAATTCAGACGTCACAGATGGCTGAAATATGTTTGTCAGTTTCTAACAGTGTGTGCTGTGAGGTTTGTGATGAGCTTTGCCATAGATATAATAACTGTCATTAGGAGCCAAGAGAAAGCTGATCCTAGATCAGCTCTCTAAAACATTTGATCTTTGTAAACCCTGAGCTTCTAAGCACTGCACTGTGCTGGCCAGCCATTGTATTTAGTGCTCTGCTGCTTAACCGCCTCTTTGTTATTACGTAACTCCGCACACTCTGTTTGGCAAGTGCCTTCCATGCTACCACAACCAAGCATCTCAAGTTCAGCTTAGCCCCTAGTGTCTCCTTTTTAAGGAAAGAGAAGAAGAAAAAAACAGCACTCAACTCTGGCCTTTGAAGTTAGCTACTGAAGCAAGAGTATGTGTCCTGAGCGCACTATCTGTCTCTGTCTCTCTCTTTCTACTTGATCTGGTTACTGTGTAGACAGGAAACACTAGAACTATTGTTGGCCAGAGGAATGCATCGAGAAAGGTTGCTTGAGGAGTGTTTTGAGACATTTTACTCCTTACAGTTTTATCCCAATCACAAGCCAATGAGCTCCCTTATTCACTGAGATCAATGCAAGCTATTTGTTGGAATGCTGGTAGAAATTAATTTTGAAGAATTTTGGACAGTCGTATAATCTGGGATTTGTTTCTATGGGCTGCTCCCAAGAACGTGAGCGAGAAAGAGGCCTCAGTATTGCATCAGTTGCTTCCTCATGACCCTCCCTCATTGTAAACACGGTCTTATGCAAGACAGAAGGCTAAGACTGAGCTGTCTGGTTCTAGGCCATGTAGCTTCTTTGCGATGACAAACATTTCTGAAAAATGGGGTACCTGTGTGTGAGCAAATAGGGCTTTGAGGGTTGGGTAGCAGTATACTTTCAATGACATTGTCTAATAAGGATTTTAAAAAACACTGTATTTCATTACAGTTACAGAAAAACATTACATCTAGCAAGAAATAGCTATACCAGTATTGGGTCACCACACTCATTTATTCATACGAATGCACTGATATGAACATACCAATGCCAACAAATATAAACATTTCACCCTGGCATATCCCTTTTAACCAGAAATAATGTGATTTTAGACTGTTTCAAACATACTCAATCACAAGGGCGTCCCCAATACGGGTACAGAGCCAAGGCTAGCAAAAGAGATAAATGTGCCACTTTACTCTTTTTGTCTTGGTAAAAAAAAAATTCCTCAGTCAACTTCACAGAGTCACGGGTTGGGTCCATAACCAAAGCTTTTATTTTGTTTTTATTTTGGTCACTTTGCTAGATGCTATCAACATGGCCTAGCTTGGCTCAAAGCTAAAAGCATAGCCCTCTCTTTTTCCAAACGCCACCACCCCACCCATATTTGGGGTCCTTGTCTATCCCAAGATAAACATTTGTTCTTTCTCTCTCTATAGCTGAATTATATAAACACAACTACCATATTGTACGTTTCGGTGCACAACTGTAGCTCAGTTAGTTAGTTGTTACTTCTCAAAACAACGAGTAATCCAGTATAACAAAGTAATCTGATTACATTACTTTAATACTGTATTCTTGTGGAGGATACAGATTGCTATTTGCGAGTTTAGTCCTGGCCTCCAGCAAGAGTGTTTAATATGAGAGGAGACTGTATAACTGACGAAAGGGATAGAACTCTGAGAACTGAGAACACCTGAGCTCTGCTTTGAGCTTGATGACCAAGCTGACAGGTAGAGGAGAGGAACTGGGAGGAGATACGGTGATGGGTGTGAAAATGAGGTCACAGAAGGAGGAGGAGCCTCAGGCTTTTAAAATTTGCTGTTTAATAGAGACCCAAATATTTTAACAGGTATTCAGTAATCTGTATTACATTTTTAGCAGTAACCCTGCCAACCCTGTGGATGTATACTAACAATAAGCGTCTCAATGTATGTGTTTTGCTATTAGACTCTGTTTGTGCAACTAATAAATGCAAGACTAATAATTACTGGCGCTCTAGCCATGATCAAAGACACACTTATATACACATGCAAACACTTCACAGCAAAGATGAAAGTAAAAGTGCCACAGGGCAGAGCTCTGTATAGAGGCACCTCTTTTGTATGTGTGTTTTGTGGGAGAGTGTGCACTTGAGTGCAGTAGGTTGCTTTTTAATTCTGGCCATGTCATAGCCTGAAAGTGTGTCTTGGGCAACCGGCCAAACCGAGCTGCAGAAGTACAGAGCTTTACTCTACAAACCTGCTGCCTGCTGCTACCTGCCCTACACATGCACCTGTTCATACACGGCATGACACCAAACCACATCTTACTCATTCGACACTTGCTCTAACACATTGTCTGTAATAACATCCATGATCATGTGTGGCATTTGAGGATTGAAGCTTTCTGTTAAGTTTTATGGGTAATGACCACCATGGTTAGTCTGAGTAACTGCAGAAAGGCTCTTAAATCAATTTGTTTGTAGGGTACAGATTTGATCGTGTTTTATTTTAAGACACTAGTCAATGGGAGTCTATATATATTTAGTATTGGTCCAATAAACGAGTTACGGCATTGTGTTGTTTTCTCTGTTAGTACAGCTAGAAGGATTTTGTCATTTGATATAACGCCGTAGTAATGATCCATCACTACAGAGTTATCAAAGGTCTTGGAAGCTAGAAGGATGCTGTGGTTTCTTATAAAAAAGACACAGTAAGAAGTCATCAGTACTGAGTCACCAAAAATGTCTGAAGTACTTTCGAGCCTCCTTAATAACCATGTGGAACTGACTGCCACAGTGGGGATTCATTCCAAAAACCTTGTGATAGTTTGTTGAACTTCACTAGAAGAATTACTGCATGTCCACTTTACTCAGACTGAAATGTTACTACGTGTATCACTATCTAAAAGATGTAAGAGACTTGATGGATGTATTGTGTGTGTCATATCATACTACATGACTGTTTATCCCATATTGTCTGACTGGTTTCTGCAGTTTTAGGTGAGTGAAATACTGGGAAATACTTTTCCTGAAAGGAATTCAGCAAATGTGAATGCATGCATTCTACCTTTATGCAAAAATAAACAAACCTAATACAGTAAAGTAGCAGCAGGTAAAACTTTAAGGGCAAGATTCATGGATGTAAAGATGTAATTAGTGTTCACCATGGTAGTGTTAACTGTTTTTGATGTACATTCACCCATTTGTGTATCGCTTTAGAGGGGATCTTTTTGGCTCATTTTTGGTGTTCATAATTTTTTGTTTGGGGGTATACTAGGAGAGATTTATTTTCACATTCCCAAAAAATCACTTTGCCCAGTGCACCATAGATTTCCACTGTGTTGGATCAGCATGTGAGGCAGACAGAAGCCTTGCTCTGGCACTCTCTCCCTCCAAACGTCCTTGAGCTCCTCACACTCTGCCGCTGTCTCCTGCCCGCTGGGAGAGAATGACTCGGCCTACATGGTCCGCTTGCATATTTTTGCTCCTTTGAATAACTTATGGCCCAGTGCTGGAATTAGTCTCAGCCCATCACTCCTGGTCTGCCAGGGTCATTGAGCAAGTCTCTCTGACCTATTTTGTGCTGTGCTTGTGGTGTGATCCTTCATCCTCATGAGTTCTAGCAAAATTGCTGTCTTTCATGCTGATCACTCTTTAGATTTTCTGATAGGGTAGTACAATAACACAGGTGACCAACACAAAATCTTTTTTTTTTTGTCTTGGAGCCGCAAAAAGCTGACAAGTGATTTACAGGGCTCCAGTGATTCACAGAGAGTTTATCTTGTGTCCAAATGAAACATATTGCAACATTCATCTTTTTAAATAAGCAGATAATCTGTGATGTAGAGCTATTGCTGTTAAATTAACCGGTTAACACATTAGCCTCTGTGATGTTGGGGATGAATAGCAGTTGCGATGACTGATATCTTTGGAAAAGAGTTTCTTTCTCTCATTCCTTTTAGGAAAATAAGCATTTTGGTTAGTGGCTTCACACAGTAGCTTTCTCTCAAGAGGGGCAGTTTTCTACTACAAATAACGCAGACAGAGCTGAGCACACAGATTGATAAGGGTGGGACAGAAAAAGGCATAGAAAGACTAAAAAAAGAGAGAGTGATTCACAGAGTTTTGAGCTCTCGTTCAGAAAGCTGTGACATGTTAATTAACTAGTCAGTGTCCTTCCTCTTCTACTCTGAGCTGTCACTAAGTCCTGGTTGAGCCAACATTAGACCAGCACTTGTTTTGTCTGGCCATGACAGTGTGAAATTGTGCTTTTCTACATTAGCGTACATATTAACAACGAGTGACAGCGTGTAAAATGCCCCCTGGCCTGTGCATCATCTGGCTAGTCTGAGCAGATTAAGTTCATCACATGCTAACAGGAATAACAGGCAACTACCATGTGTGCTGTAAAGCTATGGATAGCCTTTAAATTAAGCTGTCATGTCAGCATCAGTAACATGGCATAGTTAACTATATCCCTACAGCAAGTACTGTTGCCAATTTGTGCCCAGAACTATTGGTACACTGGTCAAAAAGCCGAACCATTGGGCAGGGTTCTCTTGAGGTCATTTGATGACCAC
Organism: Prochilodus magdalenae; assembly: GCA_024036415.1. Lineage (NCBI taxonomy): Eukaryota > Metazoa > Chordata > Actinopteri > Characiformes > Prochilodontidae > Prochilodus > Prochilodus magdalenae. The sequence continues at coordinate 718,093 of JAMWET010006631.1, read as the reverse complement.
AAGATTTTTCACATGGCAGTAGAGGTAAACACACAAAAAACAGTATAAACTCCACACTTGGTTTTACATCTGACAATCTGGAGAAACAGCTACACTGTTCCTATGAATCAGAAACCACTTGATGGCACTTTACAATGTGTGATCACACAACTTATAACAATACATACATTTATACACACAGCCATGTTAAAAGTCAGTGCTGTGATTGGTCCTTTACCCGAATGATATGTGGTCTTTTGCTAGATGGGGTCAAAGGATACATTTGGCAGAAACTGATAATCAACAGTAAACTTAAAACGTTCCTCTATGTGGTAGGTGTGCCTGATGATAATTTCGATAACATACATAAGGTATGGATGCTTATTAGTCAGCAAACCACTGTGTGCTGGAAAATGTGTTCGATCTTTTGGATACTATCCTGCTAAATCTTTTTTTGTTGTTGTTGTTGTTTTTTTTTTGGTGGTGTGGGGGGGGTGGGGGGTTGGTGAAAAGAGCCGCATTGCTACTATTTCACCAAGTACTGTAAGTGGAATTCTCCCTATATTTGTGGCAATCTCTGACTGACTGCCTGGCCTCTTTTGTCCCAGATGGACAATTTAACATAGCAGAAGTCATTAAAGCACAATATAGTATAATGTGGTGCAGTGGATTGGTGGCCCTGATGGGTCCCAGCAGGCTCCAGGCCTCTGGAAGGTTCTGTAAAATTCAGTTCTGTTGGGGTTCATCTTGCTCTGATGTTCCCTGTTATTTATCAACTCATTCTTCAGTGTTCTTTGGGGGACTCGTGCAGTACATTGTGTACACAAGAGATTTACCTCTAAACACATGTTCTTACCCCCATGCTTCATTTGTAACCTGTTTGTGGTACTTTGAGGAATATGCTCACAGACTGGTGGGATACTCCTATACTGTAGAATATACAGTAGTGCCTGAGTATTCTGACTGTGTGCATTGGGTTTACGTGGTTTGTTGTTAAGTTAACAAACAGATCAAAATGTTTAAGTCAAAGGAAATACATGGGTACCTTTATAATGTTTCGTGTGGTATCTGCATAAGCCTAGGCTTTCATATTTAAGGTGTTTGCCTATTTTTATGTCTCCAGAGAGAAGGACTGTGATCAACCATGTATGTTTCTACATGAGATGCAGAACAAACAGAGAAGCGGGAATCTAAGTGTTATAGCAGGCCTCCGCTTAACAAGGGCCCCACAGTTCCACACCATAAAGCGGTAATTGAAATAGGCTTGCTGAAGCTGAGCGGAGGGGCCCTCTGGTAGGACAGTAAAAGAATAACCAAGAGAGTATATTAGAGATTTTTCTTTCCAAATGTTTCTGACCAGAGTAGGCTAAGACTGGGCATACAGAACACTCAGAACATCTGAGTAGCTAGTGTGGGTTTTTCTTGGCTGAGTTGGCACATTGCTGGCTTTGTTAGCTATGATATGTGTTAATTCTACCATTAGGATTAAATAAATGCCATTAGGTTTGAATAACATTGTGCGTCATTGAAGCCATGGTTTTGGCTAATTTTACACTGATAGTGCCATAACTATCAGTTAAGGTCATTGTCTACTTTTTAAACCTTCTAAGCTGAGCTGAAACATGCATGATTTTATATGCACTTGTGTGTGGGTGTGTACACATGTCTGGTCATGTGGTTATGTGCTGTAACTTTTTTACTGTGACGGCCCACATGGAGGCTCTGGACATTTTTCACAGAAGTATATGTTAATTCTATCTTTTCTACTTTTAATTCTTGTTTTTTTTTTACTTTGACTGAATACTTATTCCCATAATAAAAACTGTGTACCGAGTACACACGCCTGTCTGAAAGGACCTCAATAACTACACCAGCCATATCCACTAACATTCTTTTTGGTGTTTTGTTTCCGTATCTTTCTAAATGCCTGTTCCTTTTTCGTCCTCAGGCATTCGGGAACGCCAAAACAGCCCACAACAACAACTCCAGCCGCTTTGGCAAGTTCATCCAAGTCAACTATCAAGAAAGCGGCACAGTGAGAGGGTAAGACAGCACATAGCTTTTGTCCTTGTTTCTGTTCACTCTGTTCATACCTTCTTACTTGCATTTTACTTGAATTCTGTGGATGTGATTATGAATTATGAATGAGTTTCCCAATCATTGTGTTTTAGGGCCTATGTTGAGAAGTATCTGCTAGAGAAGTCTAGACTGGTCTATCAGGAGCACAATGAGAGGTGAGATGAAGCACCTTTCTACCTCATGTTTTTTTTTTGTTTGTTTTTTGTGCAGAGAACTGAAAGTAGCTAAGAAGTTGCTCCCAGAATTAATCACCATTTGAACCCTCAATTTTTCACTACCTTTGACAATCACTACACTGTCATTCATTCATCAGCAGTAGTGTGAGAATCCTCAGTTTCATATTTCTCATATGCTTCAAGGCCCCATGAGATTAAGCCAAGTTGTCATCCACAGCACAGCAATCCACATCAGTGCGTAAATATATCTGATACTTCAAATGAAGATGTGAAACAGCTGTTTGGTCCCTTCTTAATTCCAAAGAAAGGATGTTCCTAAAATTGTTGTGGTAATTCTAACAGCATACAAATCTTGTTTATATCTGTGCCAGGGTTTGTTTGTGTGTTTAATGTTGATGCCTAAACTACACATGTTCAGGATTTTGTAGATTTGAAAATGTTGATACATTTTTAAATGTTGGCACATGCAGTAAGATTTTTACATATAACAATTAACTAAATACAGGTTTATTTATACATGTTGCTGATTTGTGTTTTGTGTACTGTGTATTTCCTGTGTGTCACATTCTTTCTGTGTGAATATTTTAATATAATGTAATAATTAAGGATACCAAGCTCACACCAAAGTACATTTTGTACTAGTACTTAATAAACTTCACATGTATCAACAGACACCAGTACTTGTGTGATGTAAGGCGAGTTGTGTTGCTATGCTACTTAAAAAACGTACAGTGTCAGTCCCCAAAGAACAGCATTTCTAAAATCACACAGTGCCAGGTTTTAAGTACATTCGACTACAGCTCAAACAGCTAAAAAGTTTAAAACATGAGCTTTTCAAATGGTTTAGCCTCATTAGCCTCAGCTAGGATTTGGGTAGTGACTATGCTATAGAGACTGCTGTTGAGTAGAAGCTAAAACTACAAAAAATCCTTTACTTACAGCAGTTCTAACATGTATCAGAATTCGCTCTTCAGCACAACAGCACTACTTGAGGTAGCTAATGTATGTAATGCATGTCCTTTAACTGTTATGGGACATTGCACTTATTTGCACTAACAAATACTTAATTCTGAGTAGGTCATTTGTTGTCAGACACAGTATCAGCAAACACTAAAAAGCATGCACTCATACTTTTAAAAATAGTACTGCTGTGTCAGTGAATAAGATCTGTGAATAAGTATTGCATTACACTCTGAATTGATTGAGTGTTCTTTTTTAAGATTATGTCCTCATTTTTTACCCAGTTTTATTCATTATACTATCTCTTTGTCTCTCCCAACAGGAACTACCATGTGTTTTATTACCTTTTGGCGGGAGCAAGTGAGGAAGAGAGAAAAGCCTTTCACCTGCTCCAACCAGAGGAGTACCATTACCTCAATCAGGTGAGCTTCTGCAGAACAGAACTGAGTCTGACTGAATGTGGAACACACTATTTTATGCATCACGTTTTTCTTTTCCTGTCAACATGTTATATTACAGTGCTCCCCTTACATTCATTAACTGTTCCCGGGAACTGTGTACACACAAACATCCATAAACACATGCTCATGCCTACATGTGCACCATGCGTGCACCACACAAAACGCAGAGTGGATTAAGCGCCTTTGTTCTTTCCTCCACTCCTTTTTTGGCTCGTTCCTAAAGAAGACGGGAGAAAAGCACAGCCCGTTTTTTCCTCTCAGATGTTTGTCCCTATAGCACACCCCATAATCCCTCTCACACAAAGAACTGGATGACGCTCCCTGTTGCCGGGTGCTGCTGTTGCCATGGTGATAGTCATCGTCGGCAGCAGGGGTAGAACTAGCGTCAGTCGGGGCAGACGGTCGGTCGCGTGCTGCCTGTTTAAATGGCCGCCCAGCCTTGACCAACATCTACGCACTTGTGAAGCCCCATGACCACCAACTCCACCCCTCAACACCAAGCTGTTAAGCTTTTCCCAGTTCTCTTCCCCCTTCCACTGTTTCACTAAAGACAACATTGACATGGCAGCCTGTCATGTTCTCTCTGCCAGCCTAAGCAAAAGACATGTGTGTCCAATCTGAGTACATCCACCAGTTCCTCACTGGTGTAAATGTAGGTGTCCTTTGTGTGACTGATTCTGTAGGTGAGACGTGCCAAACCTCTGTGGCTTCCTCACTCTACCATCATATTTTTTAATGTCATATATCAGTAAATTAGTAATGGTATCAAACTGAACAGAAAATGTTCTAACTGGTTTACAAAATCACAGACTGTGTCTAAAATAAATAAAAAGTAATAGAGTAGTGTGAATAATAGTAGTTAACACACTAATCACACCGCAAGAGGTGTAACGTGCTGCTATTTGCTTACAAATTGCTTCAAAATCTCATTATATGAGAATTTGGGGGTATGGGAATGATACCATTATCTGTTACTTTTCCTGTACAATGCCAGTACATGATAAAAGCGATGGTCCATATGACAATTGTGTGTTGTATATTATCTTAATATGTTTTCAGGATTTTAGGTTTTCTGGGCATATCTGTACTAAAGAACACTGGCCAGCTGCATGTGCCATTACAAAGAGAGCACTGTTAGTTTTGTTTGATTGGATTTAGTGCTAGTGCAGCGTTGAATACAAGTCATTGTATTTGTAGTTCATAGATACTTTTTAATGTGGCGCTGCTGATTCTTTTTTGTCTGCTCCAGCTGCCATGTCACCCACCACCACATAAACATTTAGAAAACGTACAAATGATCTAAACTGGATAAGCATTACAGAGAACTGTAGCATTTATAACCAAAGGCTTACGATACAGTGAATAAAACACAGACATTTTACCACAGGAACCCAGCATCACCTAAACACCCTGCTCTTTGTGCATCCCTAGTAAAATATTTTTGCCTTGATCTCGAGCCATGTATTCAAAAATAAGCCAGTAAATAGTCTAAACATGTTTATGGTTCCAGTGTGGGCACTTATCAGCGAGTGTGTATCTTTGTTTGTCTTTTTTCCTTCATCACATCTCATGTTTAACCACATGTATTTTATCATCCATCTGTTTGAGAGTGCACGTTTGTGTGTGAGTGTGTGTGCATGTGCGCTTGTGTGAGAGAGAACGTGTATCTGTAAGCCCTAACCCCTTTTAACTTACTTCCAGATGACAAAGAAAGCCCACAGACCACACTGGGAAAATTACTATGAGAGCGAGCTGGTTAGTATTGTCTGACTGTGTGTACCTTGTGTGTGTTGGTATCTGAGTGTGAGTAATATCGTCTGCTATACTAAGCATTAAGCTTTCCCATTTCCTATTCTAATATCTCTCCTTTTTCATCATTTGCTTTGGTTTGTCCTGTGTGTGTCATTTGCCAGGCACTGGCTGTGCTCGCTGGCCTGCCTCTGTCTGTGCAGCCGTCTGCACAGTCCTCTGTGGCTCCTGGGGGCTTTTCTGCTCATCAGCACATATTTACTGGTTCAACAGCTGCTTTAGTGTTGTGTGGTTTCTACTATGGGCTTTGTGTCAGTATTGCTGTAATGGTCATGCTGTGTATTGGTGCATCTGGTAAGGCTTGTGGTTTCTTAGCATACCTTTGTGAACACATACTTGGTCATCTGGATGAGGCCTCAGGTAAGTAAGTTGTATTGGTTTGTACTATCCCAGGTTTTATTGCATGCATTGGTTTTATTTTGTATTATCTATTTCTTTATCAAAACAGCACTGGCTCATCTTTAAAGCTGGTTCACTGGGTGAGATTAATTTCAGCTCTTGGCATCTCTTTGCAAAAAGGAAAAGACAGTTTGAAAAGTGAAAGAACAAAGTGTACCATGCTTAGCTAGCCAACAGGAACCTCGCTGGTTCTTTTTCGATACACTAGTGTTAGGGGTTTGGTGTTTCGCCAGTGGCCCTGGCTCATTTTGCCAGCAACAAAGACTTTGTTTTTCTAGTGTTTTTCAATGTATCAAATATTATCCGTTGGCTGGTGAAAGCAGCAAGTCAGCATTTAACTCCTTTCCTTTGCTTCTTTAAAGTGTAAAGTGCTGTTTTAATTGGAACAAGAGCATATGTAAACTTACAGAACTGGCATTTTCCTCTGTGGTGATCTGTTGAGTCCTGGGAGAAGGAAATGAGTGTGTCTAGATGAGGTGTAAAGAGGTTCCTGGACCTGGACTCTGAGAACTGAAGGTTTTAGCAGGAACCCTGGAATGTGATAATGATAAGCTTGGCAATAGGTCAAAACGCCTGAGGAAAACACACTCATACCCAATCCTGTTCAGCAGAAATTTATGCAATGCATGTAGCCAGTAGAGGTCTACATTGGCATATAATTAAATCCCTGTACCAGTACATGAGACCTGACCCTGACCCTGATATTGCTAAATTTGAAACTCAACCCTACCTGAACCCTCTCACATGCAGTAACAATGATGGATTATTGCACGCAGTTTGACAGTGCTTGAATTAATTTACAAAAATCTGGATAAATGGGATAAACTGGTATTTCACACATCTGTAATACGGCAACAGTATTAATTCTTAGAGGTGAACAGTGTGACAATACTGTATTATTATTGTGATCAATTTTGTTATTAAGTAAATATACATTTCTTATCATGCCATGGATATTGTAGGTTATCAAAGAACACTGACCAACTATGTGTTTAATTTAAAGGAGAACATAACTAGTCCTGTTTAGGTGCTTTTAGTGCAGTTCATTGCTGAATAATAAATATTGCATTCAATGTTTTTGATAGCATGTTTTAATGTGACATTACTAAAGCATCTGTAGTGATACATATAGTGTGAACATTTAGGTATCATGTTTTTTTCTGTAATGCTCTCCCTTATTTGTCATAGGTATATTTTATGTCATTTCCAGTTCCAATTTCAAGTTGTACCAGTAGCTGTGTCTACTGCATAAAAATCACATTCTGGGAAACATAACTTATTTGGTAGTTTGGTAGTCAGTAGACCTCTGATACCCATACACCAACTGACGCAGACAGACACACACACACACACACACTTGCACATAACAAGGATGTTATTTTGATGGGCCCAGATTCTGGTTTGTTACAGTATGCATTTCAGTTTAATACCAGTTAAGTTTACTTAATTGATATTTACTGAAGATATTTAGCTGCTACACTCAAGAAAAGAGAGTTTGATATGTCGTATGTATAACATTACTGTAGAATGTACTAAACATGGGAAAATAATTTGCCTTTTGCAGTAAGATTGTTTAAAATGATTGTTCTAATTATACTATCTTTGGCCTTTAGGACTGTTTCACTGTTGAAGGAGAGGATCTGAAGCATGACTTTGAGAGACTTCAGCTGGCCATGGAGATGGTGGGCTTTCTGCCTGCCACCCGTAAACAGTAGGCACAACTACACTGAGTGTTTTAAGCTGAAAAATATAGTGCGATATACCACTGCAGGGGATATTATTTTCAGCTTTAAGTGGCAGTAATGTAAAAATATAAATCCTCTGTTTATATAAAAACAGAAGCTTGAATGTATGATGTTGCCAAATTATGTTTAGTCATTTGGACTGAGCAACAAAATCAATACAAGTAGTTAATGTGTTGCTCTTAATTTGTCTCAGTTGTAAATTCTGTGATTTATTTTATATAAAACATTTGTTTTAAGTTGGAGGTAGAAACAAACTGTATGATTAATTACTAAAATCTGTTTCTGGCAGAATCTTTTCTCTGCTGTCTGCCATTCTGCTCCTGGGCAATATACGTTACAAGAAGAAGACATACAGGGATGACTCCATTGATATCTGTAACCCTGAGGTGCTTCCTACCATTTCTGAACTGCTTGAGGTAATGAAAGGGTTACATGCAGCATGTAATGTTATAATGCTTTTCACTTAGTTTTGAGGCAGCTATGGCTTAGTGACATTGAGATTTTGTTTACAGCCAACACTGTCTCCGAAGGATGCCATTTAGACAAGACTTTGCAGTGTCGTGGCAGTAAGCGTATGGATTAATTTATCATATCGGAACAGAATAAATATTAAAAGGCTTTTGACGCACTTATAAACCAGCACATCATTTTCAACTTCACCACGCTAATACCATACTAATGTATTTTGGCATCTGTTAGGTTCAAACCACTGTTGTATTTATGACCTATATGTCTGTACCTTTTAAGATAGATCAAACATGATTAGAACTCAGACAGCATGTTCCTCTCATCTTTTCAAGCCAGTTTACTGTTTGGCTATTTTGATGTTGCTGCCAATCTGACTGTATATATTCACTGAGCCTGTTCCCTAGCAATCCCTCTGAATGACAAGCTGCTGTCTGGGCCACAAACAGGCTTGACATCAGTTTTCCACAGCCATCTCATAATGTGCTCGAGAGCCTGAGCATTAATGTGATTTTCATCAATTTTACCTTGCCTACTAAGAGGAGTTTTCCATTCCTCGCATTTTTATTTCAAGTAAAATAATCCTAGGTCAAACTCCAGCATCCAAATGCTCAGCCAGCATCTCTTTTTTCTGGACAGGTGAAGGAAGAGATGCTCTTTGAAGCCCTGACCACACGGAAGACAGTGACAGTGGGAGAGCGACTTATTGTACCATATAAACTGGCAGAGGTACAAAATTAAACAGTTTGTTCCTCTAATATTTTATCTTACCTACCCAGTGGTCATGTATGTACACACAGAACTGTTGTTTATAGTATCTTTTGAAAGTGATACTTCTGCATTTATAAGGCCCACTTTAGCTGTGAAATGCATCAGACATCATTGGAAGTGCATGCATTTTTGGAGTTTGTTGCTGTAGCCATTCATTACACTATTTTTAACGAAGGGAAGTTCTTGTATTGTTTCCCTTGTCAGCTTCCTGTCTTCCTGTCTCAGCCCAGTCTTCTTGCTTCTTAAAGATTCTTTAGGATAAAAACAAGGCGAGAAGACTTCAATGTTATGTCTCTGAACGTTCTAGAAGGCAGTTTGAGAACGCTTGGTTTATGTTGACTAGTTATGGAAGAAGGCATGGATGTAGTTCAGCTTGCAGAAAAGGACCACAAAAACAGAGGCTTGGCACATTTAACTTTTTCTGACAGTATGTCTCACTGGACAAAGGACAAGGGTCTGTCCAACTGTGTGGTCCAGTCTTCTAGAGCTGTTCAAACTGAGAAACCTTTTTGGTCTGTCTGTGAATCAGTGTGGTTAAGCAGTCTCAACAAAAGCTCAGTCAGTGCACAGACATACACACATATAATACTGTGCAAGTAAGAGAACACCCTTTCGCTTATTTTGTTATTGTAACTTTTTCAGCATCAGTGAAAAAGTAGAAAACACTTTTACAGAAAACATATTTAAAAGAAAATTGCATAGAAGCCTCAACAGCAAAATATAAATATTTAACTTTTACAGCATAATTTAGTCTGTTTATCCTTTACCTTTACAGCTTCTGTCATTTACCAAGAGTGATGTATTTTCCACTTCTTATGTTCTAAGCAACCCCAAATGTAGACTCCCTAGTTTATATGACCAGTTTTAGTGTTTTAGTGCAGTTTGTTTTTATTAAAGGCTTTTTGAAAGCAACACAGTCTTACAGAGTCAAAGCATTGTCTTCTCACAGTGAAACAAGGGACAGAGTGTAGTCCCATTCTAATGAAAGCATCTTTAAAATATCTACTTCTGATCTCCTCAGAAATATCCTTCCATGAAATATACTGCATTTAACCCTTTAAGATGCTCATGAGAAAGGAATTTGAAGACACTTATTGTTGGGTTTGGTAGCTGCTTGTTTGAGGAGAACATAGCTTTTTGGAGGAGAACATAATGCCAGTGACATCTTTGGGAATTTTATGTTGGGAGGAAATTAAACAATCTGTTTTTTAGGTCGGAAGATAAGAAGAGTTAAAGGGGCATTAGGTTACACAAAAGTAGACAGTGGACAAATTAACTACTGATTTGATTGTATACTTATTGTTGGAGGCTTATGTATCCTACTTTTCCTGACATTTACTTTTGCTCCGTACTGTGCATGCACAGACTTTTTTAAATTGCAAAAGAAATTAATCTATCATTTTCCAATAAATCTTATGAATAAGAATATCATTTTTGCATACATATATGTATGTATGCATAGTTTTGAATGCACTCTTATATGTTATGTACTACATAAACACGCGCACACTCTAAATTTGATGTGACTCACAGCTTGCACAGGGGTTGCAGCTCTGGTCTCAGTGTGTGCTTGTGCTGAGCCAAAAGCATAGTGCTCCCATGCTGGTTAATCTAACAACTCCAGTGGTTCCTGTGGTTGAGCCTTTAGGGTTTAGCTCTACAAAACAGCCTGTCTCATTACAATTAACCAGCCCCATCCACATGCCACACCGTAAGTTGTTGGAACTACTAGATAAGTCATTATAAGACTACAATCTTGGGTGGTCTTTTATCTGAATTGAAATGTGTTTTGATACGAAGTGTTTACTGATGTGAGGTGTTTCAGCTCATGAAACATAATTTGTGAAAGGAACCGCTAAAGTTTTTTCAATATGAGTACATCCAAAGTGGTTAACTTTTGATTGAAGTGTTTTTAAAACTCTAATTGAATTGCTAAAAAAGCTTTAAGTAATGAATCATACAGAGGGTGTTTATGTAATGTTGGTGGGTGGATGTGATCTCAGTCCCTGAATTCAGCTGAAAATAAGAGAGATGGTCAAGATTCCAGGAGAGAGGGAGGGTATGTTTTTTACCTCTTGTTTGAGCTTCAGAGAACAGTCATTCTGTCTCTCTGCATCCTGCATTCTTTAACCCATTATCAGAGCCAATATACTGTACTTCAAACTGCACAGACAGAAGCATGTGCTGTTTAAGTTCTCACACATGTAACACAAAATGGAGGCTAACCATACATTTACCGTGGATGATCTTTGCTGTCTTCGGAGAGACTTTGCTTGGTCTTTATAGCCTTTCTACGGCCTAGCCTTTGACTGCTCATCCTTTCACCTTCTGTTGAGGAGAGGGTATGTTTTACTTTGGCATGTTGAGGCTTTGTAAGTGGCTTGCTTGGCAGGCCATGTTTTATGGAACTATCAGTGATCCAAAAAGTGATTTGTGCGTCTGAATGCACTTAAAGCTTTTGCCATCAAACTGATTGCTGGTTGGGAATCTGGCATCGTAACAGCAGGCGAGAGAAAATCACTAAAGCTTTACGTAGACGTACTATCAGAAAACCAATTGCCAAATGATTTAAGGCCTGGTCACATGGGCTTAGTTTGTGTCAGAATTACAGCTGACAGGGAATAATTGGTCTAAATGTTATTTTTTTCCAAGATGCTGAAAAAGTGTTATGTCTGAAACACTAGCTATGTATGTATGTGATCATGGTGATTTCTTTGACACTGCATGGTGGATGAGTTAACAGACTGCAGAGAAGCAGCTTTCTCATTTCTATTCTTCTACATTATCTGTGGTTCATGGAGTAAGTTTGGAGCTTTTCTGGTCTCTGCCTCAGAGCAAAACAGAGGTGTGAATAAGTTCACAGGAACCGAACCTTTATATAGAAACTCTGATATGTTGTGGCTTTTGACACCTCCGTTAAAGTTTCTGGCATGATCCACAGAATGAAAAAAATCAAATAACAGTTTAACTGGCCTTGCAAGTTTTTTTTTTCTCTTGCTAAAAGTGTCATATCACGGATGCATGTACAACCCTTTAAAACCAAGTGAAAGAGCCAGGCTACTTTATGCATGTTAGAACAGCTTGAAATTGAAATTGAGATTTAGGTGAAGCCTTTAAAATAACTATTAATCAAATCAGTTTCAAATTCAGTTAATCCAAAAGTCAATATTAGACACATAATAACACCATAAAAGTAAAATGTTTTTACAGTATCACAGTACCTTGCCTAACTGTGCATGTACTTGTAGATCCATGCTATAAACCACACTCCATTAATGAGCGTGGCATGTTTTTGTGAGGTGAATACATCAGCACTTTGTATCAGATTCAGCAGCTAGTGAGAGATCAAACACACGCACTCACATATACACTCCATGGATAAAGACATTTGGCCCATGAACAAATGTGCTAGAATAATAACTCGTTTCTGTGTTATTAGACAACTTTAGCCCCCACTGCATTATGGTAATTTTCCCTTTTGATTGGACAGTCTTGACACATGTATCTGTCTGTGTTAATTCAGGCTGGAACAGTGAGAGATTCCATGGCTAAATCTCTCTATGGCGCTCTCTTTGACTGGATAGTCTTCCGCACAAACCACGCACTTCTCAACAACAAAGACCTAGAGGACTCTGCCAAGGTAGGACCACTCGTCATTCTTAATTAATTCCTGTTAATTAACTACTATGATTTCATTTACTGAATAAATGATAAATAAAAAGGAATAAACTGAATAAATAGGAAAAGATCAAATTGTACGTAATATGATAAACCAAGACGCAAAAAGATCTAGTGCTCCTAGATGTTGCAAACTAGTCGGCAAACTAGTCAGCCATTTAACATATATTCAGCCCAAGAAGGCTGAATTTTCCTACTAAGCATAATTTAGATTTTTGCATTGTTGTTCAGGCATTCTCATATCTCTTTTTCTAAATTATTCCTTTCCTTTGTCTCACACACTAGTGAATTTTGAGTTTGTCTTAGACATGTGTGCGTGCGTGTGTGTGTGTGGGGGTGTATTGTGGCAGCTGGTGAGTCATGCCAATTGGGTATCCAGTGGATTAGACCATTGCTCCTCCCCTGTAAGGGTGGTGTTTGTGGTTGTTTGTCTGTCTTTCTGTGGAGTGGGCTTCATGCCCTCTTTTGTTTCTGTATTTGCTGTACAGAGTTTAGCCTTATGATTTCTCTTTTGTAATTTCCTCATGCAAGTAAAGGCGTAGGCGTGATTTAAGGAAAACTGTTATTACGTCAGTCTGTCTGCAGCTGTTTAAACAGCAAAGCTGTTTTATTCAAAAATACTTATAATGATGTCATCAGTGATTATTTTCAGATACACTTTGAGACTTTTATGGGAAACATTACAGACCCTTTTGTACATGTGTAGTTTTTATGATTTTCTTTTTAATTGTAAAACATCAAAGGCATTCAATCTTCTTTGGGGAGCTATCAAACAATTAACAGCTAGGAAGCATGATAGCTAATCAACTAATTTGGGCTTTATAGATTTGCATTTTAATACAATTTAGTAGAAAATGTAGCTAACAGTGTAAGATGCAGTGAAATTTATTTAAATGAAGTGTGAATTATTGATTTAACTAATTTAGTTGGATATTGCATCAGGCCGGCTATTGTAGGATTATCATGCATTATTTATTTCTCTTGTACAAAACTATTTAGTCTGCATTAAAGTTGCATTTGGTTTCTTTAAAATATGCTTTAAGTGCAATGCTAGTTTGGTTTCTCTTTCAGATTCTGTCCATTGGGGTGCTAGATATCTTTGGATTTGAAGACTATGAAAACAACAGCTTTGAGCAGTTCTGCATCAACTTTGCCAATGAGAGACTGCAGCACTACTTCAACCAACACATTTTCAAACTGGAGCAGGTGTGTAGTGCCCACTTCCTCTCTCCCTCTCTCGCGATCTCACTTTCTCTTTACATGTCAACGTGGTTGGGGTCTTTAATTAGTGGGAGGTAGAGGCAGTGGACTGTCTGTGTTCGACTTCTCTCTAATCTCTCACGCAAGTGTTCTTGGAATGCGGGAAATCTCTGGTACAGCCTATCTCTTACAGTATAGCAGTGGCCCACAGCTGCTGGTGAAAGAGGGCTAACTGTTCCAGTGGTCAGGAGGCATTACCATATGAGAGGGAACTAGTGTGACTTAGCTAAGGACTTGTTGATCTCAGACATGAGAGTGTCACACCTTCAGCCACAATGTCTGGCTACAGAAGCATTTTACCATTATGGGCTCAGCTCAAATATTAATTTCTAGGTATTTTATATCTGACAAATTATGAGTATTTAAAGTGCTTTGCTGCTGGTTTGCAAGCTGTAATAGAGACAGTAAAAAGTCACCTCATTGCACATTCAGTGGTGAAACTGCCATATTTTTCTGATGTTATGGGAGAATTATGTTCCAGACATCTATGCAGGTAATCACTAAGCTTAGCAATAATCTGGTTTGGCTGGTATTGCCTTTTTTATCATAATTTAAATTAGTTCTGTTGGAATTGAGAATGTTTGCTTTACTGAAGCTGGTTTTTATTTTAAAAAACAAAAACTCTTGAGGGTGTGAATGAAGATCTGCTCATGTGATTCTCTGTCACCGTATCAGTGTTGTCAGTGTTAACGGTTTTGGTCCTCATAAATAATTGTGGTTTTTAAAGGAGATTCTTCTTAAAACTCTCGTGTATTTGGGGCCGTGTTCTGACAGGCCACTTATGGCATTGTTGAGATTTTGTTTGTTTTTCTTCCCCTCTCTGCACTGATAAGTTTGTAAACAATGCCTCGGGCACAGCACCCACCCAATAACACTGTGCTGTTACACGCAGCTCTTTGCATCAACAAGATCTGATGGCTTTCGTCTTCTGTTCACTTAATTGTGGCAAAGTTTTCTATGATGAACAGTAGGCTTTTGTATAGTGAATAGTTTTTTGGTCAAAAGTTCAGGCTTTATTGCTCTGCCTTTTTTCCTTGTAAACTTTTATGCACACCATCTTGCCTTCCCTCACTTGACGTGAGAAACTGCAGATTCAGTGTTGTGGTCCATCCATGAAGTCTTGAACTTTCTTTATGAGGCATGTCAAATATAAAGCCACACCTAATACATTTTGTGTATGCGGCTGTGTGCTTTTTCTGTGATGAAGTCACCTCTAAAAGTGCCACACCAGTCTTTACAGTTCAACGGTTAGGTCAGCACCAAACTTTATATCGTCCCGCACAATATATTGTTTGTTAATCGTTGTTGCAGTAACATTGTTATTGCAATGAATGAGCATTTTTTTATTGCATGCTGCCAACACTTTGATGAGTTTCAGGTGTTCCGAATGAGTGTTTTGTAGGTGTTTCACAAAGTCAACAAACATAAATATTAATTCAGGCCCATATGAGATTGTGATAAAATGTTCATTAGTGGATTAGTTTTTTATAACACATGAACACAATAAATAATACACAGCACAGTATTTTTAACAACACTCATGTATTTTCCATCTGTAGTTTCAGCCTAAAGCCCAGCTGTTTCATCACTGTAGCCCTTCTCGTTCAAGTACAGCTTTAAAAGGCAAGGCACATTGATGGCTCACTTGATAAAACCAAAGTTATTGCCGGCTATTGCCATGGTAAATTTGTTAGCTACAGCAGTAAAGCTAGACTGAAATATAATTTATAAGCAAATCATACATCTGATGGTGACATTATCAGTAATTCAGCAGTCTACACTGGACAGGGTTTGTAAGGGAGCTATGGATAATCAGGTAGCAGCAAACATACAAAGCTACAGTTCCTGCAAAAACTACAGCTACCCCTCAAAACAAGTTGCAGTCAGGTTGTCACCATTGTTGCTTTCTCTGGATGTTAGTAACTGTATTCACACTGTGCTTTTAGATTATTTACATGTTTGGTTTAAATAAGATAGACAAGATAAACTAAAACATGATTACACATTTGGAATATTTATTACATTTTTCGACAGCCCTTGTTTTGATGTATATCAAGGCATATTTTAATCTAAAATGTGCTCCACATCATGTAGCCCTAGTGTAGACCATATTTCAGTGACAATATTTCAGTGACAATATTTCAGTGACATGCTATGTATTTCTTGTCTTTGCAGTGCCTCTGTTACTCTAGCATTTTCTTCATTAGCGTTAGTGTCAGTGGTTAAATAAAGCATGAACGAGTGAGGAGATTACTTCAAAAGACTCTAATCAAACCGGAAACATTTTACTGTGGCCTTTAGACCACAACTTTATGAAGCTATCCACCACAGTATGCACACTAATGCTTGCACATTGCCTGTGAAGCATAAAGATTGTGTTTCATCGTCCTCTAGTCTGTGTTTAAAAGACATGTGTGGATGTGTGTATGTGTGTGTGTGTGTGTGTGTGAGAGACACATGTTGCTAGTAGTATTGCTGTCAACCAGTGATGCAGTAATGCCAGCCACATATGTCACAATGTTTTAAACAGTAGATCACAGATTATTATTTGGCATGTTTCTTTTTTTTGACAGGCTTATATAACATTTTCTGTTGTGCACGAAGATGAAGGATGAATCAATAATAAAGTGCTGACCCTCTATCTGCATAACTCTGGATAACACTTTAATGTCGGGTCATGTCATCTACCAGTTTTTAACAATGTAAACAACATTCACACATGAACCTAATGTAGCTAACCTTCTGCTTGTTTACAATGAAGTAACATTCAGGGGAAAAGAAGTATTAAGAGTTTTGTTTATACTATTTTATATACAGCAGTGTATACACTGGTGCACTAAAAGTCATAGGATAGCTGTATGTAAATTGATTGTAAAGAAGCGTGACCTTAGGGGGGCCATTTGGTAATGATTTACTTATGACAAGGCGATGTGAAAAATCAGTTAAAACAAGGCATGATAGTGGGTGCCAGGTCAATGGAACATTCCCTTTTCAACACCTCAAAACATATACAGGTGTGGGCGTTCCCAGACTGTCCGCTGCTTCATAATCGACATATTTACTGCTATCCCATGACTTTTGGAATATCAGTGTAGAAATGTCATTGTGTAGCTGTATGGTCACCAGTCAGAACAGGTGTCATTTACATCATTTTTAAAGTTACTGCAACAAAGGCCTATATAAATCTCAGGTAAAGAGAAATGATTAAATTTTGATTAAGAGTTATGACTATAGTACATAAACTTACAAACTAAAATGCAAAAACCTATGTGGAATATATGCCCTTTAATTTCACACATTCTGAAGTATTAAATAAAACCGGAGGTAGAATTCTTTTCATGAAAAGCCCTTCATTCAGCCCACTCTAACAAAAGGGTTTAGTTCATTCTGACAAGGAAATATGTTGTATTTGTACGTGGGGCAATTGATTCTACTACAGAAAAATCAGACTACAAAAGTTTTCCTATTGTGGTTTAGAACAGACCTCTGTGTGTGGTTGCCTCTGCAGAGAATGTTAACCACACTGCTTTCCGTAATGGTTTGTGTCTGTTAGTGTGTGTATATGCACATGTGTGTGTTTCTGAGAGGGTGTTCTTGTTTGTAAACCAAAATGTCTTGAAGATGTTTTTTGATAGAGCTTCAGGTTCTCTCAATCACTGGAGGAATGCTGCAAGGTCATTAACAGTTTCAGTAGATCATGTGTAAAGCACATGGACGGAGAAGTGAACATCATGCTTTTTACTTCTCTTTATTTCTCTTTTTCTGTCTCTCTGAGTCTCTTTCTCTCACACACACACATACGCGCACACACTCTTGCTTATCTAAGGCAGTGTGTACCCTTTGAGCAGTCGCCAAAGCAAATACACAGAACTCACTGCCGCAGGCTGCAGGGCCTTAGTCCAGTGTTTACACTCCAAGTGCCAATCGCTCCTTAATTTGGCCTTTTTCTCCACGCTTCACTGCAGCATATTACTAATAGACTGACATGCTGAGAGTTATGATTAGAAGCATAGAGAAGTGCCTTTTCACTTTGCAGCCTCTGAAAATTGTGAGGAATTGACTGTGATAGCTTACATTTCCTCAGCATTTCTATAAGCTTATATTAATGAACTGTTTGAGTTGCCTTATGTCAGAGACCACACCTTATTTATTTAGAGTCAGAAAAGCCAGTAAGTACAACATATTTTTAAGCTTTAGGAAAAATAAAGAACATATATATATATTGCCAGAACAAAACCTTTTGAAATGATTTTAAAAATGTCTTTTTCCTTTCTTTCCTTTCCATGACTTACATTTAAATGAAGCTTCAGTCAATCAAACACAAATCTCGGTTCAGAGGCTCTGCAATTTTATTGACCAAAAGTGTGAAATGTTATGGCCCAGGCTAAGGGGCAATATACCGTGCTTGTACTTAACCACAGTTCTGACTGGAAATTAAATAAATGAAGAGTTTCATTTGATTGACACCGTACATCACTATGGTTATGATGCTTGATTTCACTTGTCTTTTGGTCACAAAGCCTTATTGGCAGGGGCCACAGAGGTGCTGGAGTGTAAGGGGAATCACCTGCTGAGCTTCACAGCACCTTGTGTTCTTCTCACTCACTCAAATAACCACAGGTTCTGTCTAAGTTAATTAGAGTTTATTTCACTTCCCCTTACCAATTTGGGTTATATATCTTTAATAATGAGATATAATTAAAACCTGTTTTACCTGCAGATCTGTTGTTGGCAACAGCAATTCACACCATATCTTGTGTCTAGTAGCTTTTGGCCAACTGGAATGCCTTTCCACACAAAAGAGCACTTGTTTCTTATGTGTCTTCTGTTGATGGGGAACTGTGCTTCATTTTGTTTGTCTAGGAGGAGTACCGTGCAGAAGGCATCAGCTGGCATATGATTGACTACATTGACAATACAAGCTGCATTAACCTCATCAGCAAGAAGCCCACAGCACTTTTCCACCTACTGGACGAGGAATGCAAGTAAGTCTGAGTCTTCTTTATAAATCAGGAGAAGACGCTGTAGTACAGCAGTAGTTTTTAATCTTAGTCTCGAAGTATCAATGCCCTGATCATTTTAGAGCCTCTCCTGCTCCCAACATACCTGAGTCAACTACTGAGCTAATGAACGGCCCCTTTTTGGATATTCTGATTGAGAGCACAAAAACTCTAGAAGCGGGGTTGAAAATCACTTAGTTAGAACCATACAAAATCTCTGTGTGTAAAGAAACACTCACTTATGGGCTATCACGTTACATCACAGCTCACTGATCTCCATGGTGATGGTGCGTGTAAAGCAGTGGCTGTATTTTAAATGGCATTTCATCATTAAAAGGCTATTCTGAGCAGTCACTGTCAAAGATAAATTTTTGTCCACCCTTACCACATATGCCTAGATCAGTTTTATTCTTTGGGACAGAACCAGATTAACCTAAACAACAAAAAAAATGGACCAAGATTATAAACAGTAAATATACCATAAATAGCAATCAATATAAATTTGTATAGAACACTGACAACACTTGTTCTCTCGCTCTCTATAGTTTCCCCCAAGCAACTAACCAGACCCTGTTGGATAAGTTTAAGAGGCAGCATGAGGGGAACAGCTACATTGAGTTCCCTGCAGTCATGGAGCCAGCCTTCATCATACATCACTACGCTGGCAAAGTCAAATACAGCGTCAAGGTGAGAATCCTCTGATCTGAGAATTGAATCCTAATCCTAATTACTGTTAGCTGGATTTGGCTTAATGAGATTGTGAATGATTTGAAAATAGTTTGAGAGTACAGCCTTGTAGGCTGCTAAGGCCTGTGTGTGCTCATGTGTGTAAGAGAGAAATGAAACAAACGTGCACACATGTACATACGGCATGCACTGACCTAATTCTGTCTTCTAATCTGATTGGTTGGATTTGCCACTAGCTGCGATTTTATTTGAAGCACATGTTTGTCAGAGGGGGGTCTAATTCATAGGCAACCCCCTTTTCCTAGCAACATCTACTATACGTCTGCGTAACACACACACACACACACAGTATCACTATTCTCTCACACACAACGAAGCTGAGCTTCCCTTCTGTTAATGATCTACTTACGATATCACAAATTCATATATTTGTTTTTGTATTTTGGTTTATTTCATTTTCTTCTTTGTAAGAGTGTTTTACACCAGATGAGTCACAAGTAGCCAGTAACAGTATTAGCCATGCACACAGATGTTGAATATAAAGCCATGAAGAGAACTAAAATTAAATCAGTGTTGTTAATCCAGGTCAGCTTCTGTCAACAGAATGTCAGTGTGTACCTGTGTGTGTTTGTGTTACATCAGTGATGTTAGCATTTATATTTCCTCTCAGCAGATACTAGGCTTGTTAGGGTAACAGAATTATTTTATTTGAATAACCTTGTAGAAAATGGTTTAACCAGTTTCTAGGAGGCGGATGTGGTTTTTCTTTTCCTTACCTTTTATTTGACAATGATCAAGATTCAACTCTCATTCTATTGCTCTCATGCTATTGCTTCTGCATCCATTTTAGATTTAAAACAATGGAAGCCAAAGTGTTATTATTATTATTATTATTATTATTATTATTAATAAGCCACAGTCCCACAGTGAAAGTCAGACAAACTTTACTGTTTGGTACCATGGTGTCTTCAGCCACTTGACTGCTGTACAAGAGCTGAGACCAGACAGTATGTTTCCCAAGATCTAAAGCTTTTTTTAAATTATTTTATTTCTGGCACTTTGGTCTTAAGTGTGCTATAAAATGTATATACCCAATACACTTTTTGTCATGGTATAACGTGTGACTGCAGTGGTGAGCACTTTCAACCAGCACAGCTCAACAGCTGTATTTACTGAACAATTTAACTTATATTACAATAAATCTAGTGTTAATGTTGGTTCCCTTACAACTACTATGGGGTATGCTGTATTGCATATGTATCAGAAGACAAGTTATATTAGACCAACTGGTTTGTTTTCAAACAGTGATCATATTTGCTAAAACTGACTAAACTACCAAGCGTAACCACTTAGCTAGCATCAACATAGCTTCAGTGGGCACAGCTAATTAACTTTGCTCACTGTGATGCGACACACAAGTCACCACAGCATCTTTCCTCAGTGTGCCACAGCTGACAGGTTTAATTTAGCACACCAGTAAAATGACTGAGCCACTGCAAGAAAGACCCAAGTGAAGAGAGAGAACCCATGCAACTGTGCTTCTGTGGAAATAAGATTTCTATCAGGAACACACACCAGGTCTGTGCTTTGTGCCTCGGGCTGTAACATGCCCAGGCAACACTGCATGCAGTTCACCATGAAAACCTATGCAGCAGATTGGCACATCAAGCCAGCCTTTTAGGTAAGGACCCCCATATGTGGTGCTAACACGCCTAGCACACAGTAGGTTACCACACCTGCTAAGTCATCTACTGGGACTGGGGTGACCCTCTCCATGCTATCCATCCATTCTATGAGCAACTCTGAGGAGAAACAAGCGAAGACAAAGGAACTGATGATGATGGAGGCTCCATATTTAAGAGAATTACATATTTCAGACGAGGCAAGCAAATTCAAAGTGTCATTTCTACCACCTGCCCAGACAGCAAATCCTGCAATGCAGTGAAAGCTGCAGAGAAGTCAGGCAAGGTGCCTTTCTTATAAATACCTATGACTCCTTTGGCCTTTCCCTCAGCCCATGGGTATTTATGAAAAGTACAGAGACTGCTTTGCTACATACATAGACATCTGGCTCATCACAGCTCAGTCAGAGAGAGAGTATGGTTACAGAAAGGTGACAATGGATGTGTTTGCTTCAGGAGAGAATACATATTGCCTTCTGTTTTTCTTTCTGCATGATCATGCAGCACCACTGGAGATGGAACACGAATGACTGCAAACGCTGCTATATACATTCCCACTTGTATTGTTATATAACTCAAGCCAGGGTGACAGAGAAAGGTCTATGTATCATTCTTACAGCTCCACCATGCCACTCCTCGGCCTCTTGCACAGTGATCCACTGACTCAGGCATGGGGGTGGGAATTTATCATCCCTATTCAGGGCACCTAGCTCTGTGGGCTTGCTTGTAGTGGTTTAACTTCAGTGTAAATCGCTGGAGCTTCATTCCTTGACGGAGATGCTGGGTTTTTTGAACAGTGGTTAAATAATAAATGCAAATTCCACTTCCAGTGTTCTGTGGTGATGATATTATCGTTTGTGGTATAGAACCTTATGGATAACGGAAAACCCATTGGTCTGCGTTTCTTGAAAGGGGCATGGCGGGGGGTCCTAGTTTCTAAACCTCTGTCCTCATCCTGGCATTTATTACTGGTGCTGGAGAGCGTGATGGCCACACCTCTTAAACCTTCAAATGATTCTTAAAACGTTATCAGTCAAGACGCCACTGTTAGTAGCCTTGGCCTTAACAAAGCATGTTAGGGCAATACATGCTTTCTCTGTGCACTCCCTGTGCATGCAATTCGCACTGGTGGGCTTAAAGCTGTCACTATGACCCTGTGTTTACCTTTTGGAGCTCCATGCTTTTTGTCCTCCACCACTTAAATTGCCAGACCAGCAGCAACCAAATGCATTACACCCTGTGTGGATTTAATGTATTTGTGTGAAGAGAACTAATGATTTGAGGAAACGTGACCAGCTATTTGTGTCCTAGCTAACACTAAACAATGGCTTATCGCACTGAATTACAGAAGCCATCTCTCTGGCATAGTCTACCAGGACTGAGAGTTCCTGCTGGAGTAAATGTGCAATCAAGAAGAGTTGTAACCTCTTGGGCGGTCTTCAAGGAAATCCTGATTCGGGATGTGTGCACAGTGGCGAGTTGGTCCCCACCTCACATGTTCATCAGATTTATATGCTGAATGTAACAGCACTGACAGTTGTGTAGTGCTCAGCGCTAGATCAAGGAGTGAGGAAACCCAGCTCACAAAGACACAGTTGGTTTGAGACAGCTTGCCCACCAATAGATGACTGAGGATATATAGTGAGACACTGAAATGAATGCCTGAAAGAGAACTTAATAATAATAAGTTAAATAAATAATATGTTCATTTCTTGTTAAATAGTGATGTCTTCCTTTGGTATAAAAAAACTATTCATGTGTGAAATAAATCATTAACAGGTGGTAACTGTGAGCTGTTAGTGTTGTAACTGGGTTATCTGTAGAAGGCAACAAAATGTGAACAATTAGAGGTGCAAATCAGGGTCCTTTGAGTACTCGTAATCTAATCTCTGTCTTTCCTTTCTTTTCCTCTCTTCCTGTGCAGGACTTCAGGGAGAAGAATACAGACCACATGCGTCCAGACATTGTGGCTCTGTTGAAGAGCAGTAAAAGCGCCTTTATCTGTGGCCTGATGGGAATCAACCCTGTGGCCACCTTCCGCTGGGCTGTGCTTCGAGCATACTTCAGAGCAGTGGTGGCATTTAGAGGAGCTGGCAAACGACACGGGGAGAAGAAAAGTGGTGAGTCCTTACAGCCACAGACGCACTTATGTAGTTATACATGCACACTTATCAGTAAAATAAATCCTGCAGCATAGTTTTGCATTTCCTTGCTCAAAGCTAGCATGCTTCCTGGTGCTGACTGACAAAAATAGAAGCTCTAATGTAGCTGTAGCCCCATTGGTGTCAGATGGGAAACACTCCTTCCACGTTACACAAATGCTCTTTATGATTGCATTGGCTTCACTGCATGCACCATGACGCAATTCTCTTCCATTATTCATGGCCACCGAGACTATGAGGATGTTCTGAACTGTTTAAATATGTAAAGAACATCCACAAGATAATTGTTGATGTGCTGTGTCACCTGCACCTCTGGTTTATAGAGAAAACACAAAGGCACCATAATGCACATAGTTGCAGTCATTTGTCACATTCATCATCTATCATAATGTCGGTAATTATATAGTGTCACCTTTTTTAGATGGCCATGCTTTATTTCTGAAGTGTATACTGATATGAGATTGTTAATGGTTAATATTATTTCTAGCTAATTTCTTCTTTTTCCTTATGCTAGGGTCTGATTCTGCAGTGCAATCTCCAGTCATTAAGAGTGTGGATAGCTTTAGTTTTCTGCATCATCCAGTGCACCAGAGAAGCCTTGAGATCCTTCAGCGATGCAAAGATGACAAATACAGTAAGATCATGATCCACAGTCATTTCCTTTATTCAAAGTGGTCACACTAACAGCAAAAATCCATAAAAATAGAGTCTGTAACTTTAAATGTCACTGAAAATTGCAAATCCATAATACTTTAACCCTCCTTGATGATCCTTTTTGTTATTGCTAGTATGACTCTCAGAATTTAATGGGTTTCTTTTCTCAGAATGGTATTAATTATAAAACTATTGTTACCCTGCCAACATGTTATTGATATTAATTGTTGTTGTGAACTGGGTCTGATTTAACCACACCCCTGTTTTTCATTTACTCCTTTCTTGTGTATTGTTTCATGACAGCTGCAGAGAATACTGTACATGTTAGTATTGTGCAGATTGTCATTTATCACAGCCAAGGGCAGCAGCCACACAGCATTTGAAAGAATTGCTGCAGCATAACTGCTGTTGGACTTATTTAGGAATTTTTCACAGGAAATTGCTTATGTGTCATATGGCAATGGACACAATGTGGATCACCCCTGAAACACTGAGGTCATGCACTGTCTGGAGCTGTTTCCTCCAGACAGTAGGCCTCACCCGTGTTTTCAGATTTTGGTCTTTAGTTTCATTACCGTACTTAAAAATTCTGTTTACAAGCAGGGTACTGCAACAGCTGTACCAAGGTCATGGGTAATGTAGGTAATGCTGGTGGAGAAGGCACTAATATTCTCTGAATGACTTTTAAAACAGATTCCTGTATCACACGGAAGAATCCACGCAGCCCGCTCTCTGACTTGCAGGGCACAAATGCTATCAATGAGAAATCAACCAGGTGGGTCAACCTGAAGTGAACAGACAGAGCTCTTTATGTCAGGCTATAGTCTACAGCCTTAGTATTATTAAATTAAAGGATCACTTTTAGTAGTTGTGTAGTTTTCAACCTCTCTTTGTCCCTTAGTATAAGCTGTTTTCAGTTTTGTGCTAAGACTAGGGCTGTCTATTGGCAAGAACCTGGCGATATGATACATATCATGATACAGGGGTTACAATTTAATATATTCTGATATATTGTGATATTGCAAAAAAAGCAATATATGGATATTTTTAAAAAATCTAATTTTAGGGAACCTGAGTTAGTATTAAAAACATACCACCTTATAGGTTTGCCAATACTAACAGTAGCGGTGCACCCTTTCGCTACTTATTTACATTGGAGTGGAAGAAAATGGATTTTAACACTGGCATCTAGTGGTTGGAGATTTATCCACAACACGGAATGATTGTCCCGTCTGTTTAATTTTGTGATGATGAAAACTGTGAATTCAAAATTGACAGTTTTTGCTGTTTTGTTTCTATACATAGACTGTATGGACTTTGGAGTGATGATGCATTTTAAAACAATGTTTACGTACTGTATATAACTTTTATTTTACTGTATCAAACTCTTATTTTAAGAAAATTAGGAAAAATCTGTTTTCTATGATATGTGCCATTTAACTAAATCACATTAATTAAATAGCATTTAGCATGCTCAAGAGAACTTATTGTTGCACACTGACAAAATCATTCATTTCTTTTATTGTCCCTTTTTCCTGTTTTCAGAGATGGGTTCTCTAGTTGTAATGGTCGTAGCTCAAGGTCTGGTCGCCTGTCCTCCACTGGCTTCTCTCATGAGGAGGACGGTATATTTGTCAATGCCATGAGCAGCAAACTGCTGGAAAGAGCTCAGGGCATCCTGATGTGAGTCACTATTAGTCGTATACTACGCAAGTTTACTAAGTAAAACTAAATATGTGTGTATTTATTGACTAATGTCAAGACTCTATGACAGGCGCAACAAGAACTTCAAGGCCAAGCTTTTCCTTCCTAAGGTAAAAGCTAAGCACAATCAGTCATGCATAATGACTAGTAATATATATAACTCTATGCATTCATCAAGAAGAACTAATGTATTTGTCTGTTTATTTTCTGCTCTTTGGCCTGTGTGCAGCATTTGTTAGATGTAAAATCCCTGAAGTACCTAAGCAGCCTGACGCTTCATGACCGCATCACCAAATCACTCCTCCACCTGCACAAAAAGAAGAAGCCTCCCAGCATTAGTGCACAGTTTCAGGTGAGGCCACGCATCACTATTGCTCTGCAGAGCCATATTTATTGGGATATAGCATGGAAAAGACCGTTCCTGGGTCAGCACGCAGCATGTATTCCTAGTGGAGTCTAAATTTCCAGAAATTAAAGATTTGAGTCCTGACCTACACAAATCTCTAATCTGAGTTTTTTTTAATGAACTGAAAAAAGGAAATGAAAGTCACTTTGTAGGTGATTTAATAGTGTCGTGTATTTTGTGTTGCAGGCCTCCCTTAACAAACTAATGGAAACACTGGGCCAGTCAGAGCCCTACTTTGTGAAATGCATCCGCTCAAATGCTGAGAAGGTAGCCTTGGATTTTGTGATGTGAAATGATTGTGTGATGGTTTGATTGGATAATGAAAGTTTGAATACACAATATGCACGTCTGTTTCTATCTGTCTCCCAGCTTCCTCTACGCTTCAATGATGCATTGGTACTGAGGCAACTGCGTTACACTGGTATGCTGGAGACAGTGAGAATACGCCAATCTGGATACAGCATCAAATACACCTTTAAGGTACGATGTACACTCAAACATAATGCCCAAGAGGCAGGCAAAGCTGCAAAAATCTTTTTAACATCCATATCCTTCAACAGGCTGAGCTGTGTTGATTGTTTTGCTTGTCTGTAGGACTTTGCGCATCATTTCCATGTGCTGTTGCCAGATGGCATGGGTGCCAGTCAGGCTGACATTCAAGACTTCCTGCAAAGAGTCGACCTTGACCCAGATGGGTATCAAGTGGGCCACACCATGGTATTTCTTTTTTTCTTCTGTCTCAGTTTGAGTTTATTCATTCAGTGAGACAATTGTTAACAATTTATATTGTGCTGGTTTGGGTTTTTGAGCTTTTGAATCTGTAAGAGGCCTAGATGACACCTAATTTAAACCGTAATTAATCTCTGTCTCTACCCACTTTCCTTTTTCTCCTCTATCTCTAAAGGTGTTTTTGCGGGAGGCGCAGCGGCAGAGGCTACAGGACCTGCTTCATTTGGAGGTGCTGAGGAGGATTGTGGCTCTGCAGAGGAGGTTTAGAGCTCTGCTGGAGAGGCAGCTCTTCATCAACCAGAGACGTGCTGTGCACGTCATACAGGTACACCGCAGCTCAGCTCCCAAGCTCATTGTCATTATTTTAGAGCAACATGAAATGCCATTGTATGCTGCCATTGATTAGTTTTTAAAATACTGAACATAGAACATAGAATGGGGCTATAGAATGTATCAACTAAAGGCTGTCTTGCTCTGTATAAGTGTATGGTACCACAAAAATAACTAATATATCTAATGCTTTTATTAAGACAAACTATGAACAAAAAACAAAGAAGAGGCAGAAAGAAGCTAAAAAAAAAGGTGTTGTGGTGATGATTTTGGCAGGTTTATTTTCTGAATCTTGGTTGTTTTATCTACTTTTTTGCACAGATAAATTGACACAATAAGTTTGATGGCATAGTGTTCAAAAGTATTTTTAAATTCACATTAATATTTGTTGAGTGGTTTATTTGATTCAGTCAAACAAACGGAGGGGACGCTTATGTTTGTTCTGGTCTTTTCATTTACTGAACTTTTTCTTGTTCTGCTGCCAAAAGCTATTTAGACTTTAAGCCTCAGTGATGAGAGAAGTGTTTTAAGTCTCCAGTTTATTATTTGGTGATACTGAGTTAAAAGTATTCACTGAAGGGCTGTCGTATATACGCTGACTTGTCTTTGTTAAACAAAGGAGTTCTTAACACTGTTTATAAATATATATATATATATATATATGAATTTAAAATGAAACAATGATTTTAAGGATTCTGCAAGTCCCTATATCCAGTATTTCTCATTTGTTAGATTGTTGTAAGATTTATTTTAGAAGTTTTTTGCTTAAGCCATTTTATGTAGTTGTCATATTCCACAAGCAGAATTTTGTAAATATTGTAAAAATAACACATTAAACAGGTTAAATAAAAAAAGACAGTTTCACTAATCTAACAATATTACTCTAATTTTCTGAAGACACATTGATTAGTTTTAGATGATTTTACTTGCATATGTGTGTGTGTGTGTGTGTATTTTTAAGTTACATGTAAACAGGCTCATGAATATACATAATTTCATCATTTCCGTGCATCATTTCCTTTTCTGTCTAAACTGTCTCTAAGTCTAACTCTGTCTTGTCTTTTACACAGCACTGGTGGCGTGAGTGTATGTTAACCCACAGTAGAGAGAGAGTCGGTGTCTCTGAGCTCAAGCATGGTGCAGCTGTGTGCCTGCAGGCAGCTTGGCGAGGCTACAGGGAGAGAAGACTGTATCTGCTGCAGAAGGATGCGGTCCTGCTGCTCCAGAGAGGCTGGAGGCGGTGTCTGCTTAGGAGACAGCAAGCCGCAGGCCTTATCCAGGCAACATGGAGAGCACACAGACAAAGGCAGAGATATCTGCAGCTGTGCAGAGCTGTTGTAACACTGCAGGCTGCCTGTAGGGGTCACCAGGCTCGCCAGAGGTAATAGACAGTTACTGAATGGTACAGAATGGATATGAGTTCTTTTGCTCATTGTTTAATGTTTTTAAAAAGCTGTTAGTGACTTACTTTGCATAAATTCAGTCATAAAAACTCTTAATATTGTCATCATTTATTGTTTAATTAGCCATTTGGATTGGTGACAAGAGTTAAGCTATTAAATAAACAAGGATGTGCTCTTTTTTTATTCCGTAGTCTTTGTAGAATTGTAATTTGTATTTTATTTTTATTCCTCTTAGGTGTAGCTGCTTGCGAGAGGAACAGAGAAGCACTAAGGAGGACAATGAAGTGCAGATGACTGCAACAGAAAGTTTACATAACCTCCAAGACTTTACTGATGTCCAGAAAACTGACCTAGATTTAGAAGCATCACAGCGAAGCTCAGTGACAACACAGGAGCAACAGGGAGTGGAGATTGTTGAAAGTCTACTGTCAGAACATTCCAGAACTATGGATGACAGCACTCTTAAGAGCCGAGCCAAACGAGAGAGCCGAAGGAAGAGAGAGTTGGAACAGGCAACATTTAGTCTGGAACTGCTGAAGGTACGGTCTAATAATGTTCCTCTTTCTGCCAGACCAATGGCCTCTGCTGAAAACAAAGTGTCTCTGAAGGCTGCCCCCCTCCACTCCTCTCCTCAGAGTTCCCTAGACAGTCATGACAGTTTTGAGCTTCTTAATGTGGATGATGTGGAACTGGAGGAAACTGACCTTCGCTATGAGCCTGAACAATCCCTTAAAAATCAGGTCACACCAGTGGAGGTCAATAAGAGTGATTCAGAGAAAACACCAGTTAGAAAGCTAGAGGAGTCCAGTCCTATTCAGACAGGTCAAACGAGCTCAAAGCCTCTGTTCTATATATCAGATGAGGGGAGCAGCCCTGTCCGCAGCAAGCCACAGACACCATCTAAGTCTAAGTCTGTGAGAGACAGAAAGGAGTCTGTAGTGGTCCTCATCAGTATGCAGAAGGAGAGCCCTATTGACCAGAGCAGCCTAGAAGCCCTTGAGAGGCTGGAGGAAGAAGCAGAGTGCAGGCCAAGCGCAGACCAGCACAAGAGCATTTCTACGGACATGCGCCTTGAAGAAGCACCGTTGAATCGTTCTACCGTCCCACCGTCTCAGACGCCACTGGACCTATGTCTCAATCTTGGACTCTCAACTGGCACAGCCACTGTGTTGGGAGGAACAGCACAGGATGTCACCTCAAAACCACAAACGGACATGAGCATGGCCAAAATGCAAGCTCAGAAGAAGGCAATCACTCACAGCATCAGTATCAGCATGAAGGAGAAAGCCACAAGTTTGGCCTTTTCACCTAAACGCAGCAGGCTGACCTTTTCCAAGTGAGTGAAAGCTTACAAAACAGTGTTCAACAGGCCCAATTTTGTCACATAGTCTTTCAAAACTGCAAATTAGAGCTTTAATCAGGCCTGAAATTTATATACGTAAATACAGCCTTAAAAAATTATTGTCATGACAAAATTTATTTAGTTTGAGTCTGACCCAAACTAAATACTGTCTGGACCTAATCTGATGTAAAAGAACACAGACTTTTGAGGTCAAATCTGACCTAAAAATCTTCACACTTCTTATTCATATTTCCATATCACCTTAAATGCAAGTACTGTATTGAAAACATTAATTTCTACATTGATATCTTATGTAATATATTTTTGATCAATAAGATGTTTTCTCTGATGAAGGTCTGATAAAGATCTGGCGAATCAGGAGCGTTCTATGGCCTTGCAGAGAGAGAGAACATCAGGTTTCAGGTCACTGAAGAGCAGAGAGGTGAGAACCATAACTAGTTCACAGTTCATGCTGTTTCTCCATACTAGAATATGTCTGATTATTATTCAGTTCATACTCATGTTTACAGGATCATCATGTGATCTTTCTATAAATTGAAAAGTCTGAGAATCTGTATCCACTGTATGACACATTGTGCATTTTAAAGTTTAGCACTTGGACAAATCTACTGACTCAAGAAAACTGTGTTGGGAATATTTAGAATAATGCTAGAGCAGTTGTCTGAACTACAGTATGTGTAGATTTTTGTGAATGAGAGTATATAACCGAAAGCATTGTGTCCATCTCACATGCAGCTGTAAAGTGTATGTACAAGCATTTTACAGAAACAGACCTTGCTCAAGATGTCACATGGCAGCAGGACAGCTGGACAGCTTTTTCCTCATAATGTTTTGGTTGAGTTTTGATGTGTTGAATCACTTTAAATGATCAGGTGGTCAGAGGTGGCCGCCCAAAGAAGGCCCGCATGGCTCGGACTCGCTCGGACTTCCTGACCCGCGCCTGTAGCACAGAGGCCGATTCTGATGACGAGGATGATGACGATTATGAATACACACCTGTTCTGTCTCATACACTGCCCCTCCCAGAGCCCCCAGGCTCTCCCATCGCTGACCAGGCCTTCCACAGCGATTCGGAGATGGTAAACTGCTCCAAAGCACAGCAGTGCCCCTGCTAACCATTCCCCAGCCAGCGCACTTCCTCCGGACACTGTTTCTAACAAATTGGTGCTAACCCTGGATTTGTGGTTCGCACCGAAGGAGGCTTTGTCACTAACTCAGCATTCTCTAACACATGCCAGTTCAGTATTTTTGGGGCATACCAATATAAATTAAAAGAGCCCCACTGACTAAACATAACATATACAATAGTGGAATCATTCATATCTTTTTTAATCTGACTTGGCTGTATTTGTTAGAGAATTTTTGATTTATGTGCTCATAGCCTCTCACAGGTTGTTCCCTCACTTTGGTTAATGGCTCTGCAGGGGGTGCTTCTGATCTGTTAACACAAAGATACTAACCTTCTTCCAGTGGATTTACGGCTCTGGCCCATCTTGCTTTGTGGAGGAAGAAGAGACTCTTCACAGAACACCCAATCTGTTGGTTCTCTTTTTTCAGTACTCTGGGTAGTTTAACCTCTTTTTAAAAATGAGTAACCTGCATGGTGTAGTCAATAATTACCATTTCCCTAGAATGTCCTCCAAATTTCTGTCCTGCCTTGCACTCACATATTCTTTTATAAACTGTCCCTCTCTTCCATTCACTCCCTCTCATTAATGCTCATTCATGTAGTGTATATACTTAACAGTGCAAGTGGCAACAATTACATATGACCAATTGCTGATGTACCTCTTATAGTAGGATATTAAACAAGTGTTCTTGTTCTTCAAGCTCTGTCTCCTGTTTTTCATATCTTTCTTTAGTCCTCTCAGAAAGAACAAAAGCATCTGCAAAAGACCATGTCTTCAGGAGATCTAGGGAAGGTGGACTCTTTAAGGAAGTCCTCATCGCATACAGACAGCAGGTAAGAAGTTATTTCCTAATCCAGTTTTTCAGATTTGAGTGTTTGTGTATGGAGAATCATAGAGCATGTTGTTTGATCACAGCAGGGTCAGGGGTAAGATGCGTTTCTGGGGAAAAAGTAGGCACAGTGATAAGAAGTCATCCACCAGGGGGCGCTCAGTAGATGGAGATCTCACGCGCAGTGGTAAGAAAAAGGGCATGTCTCTTCATATAACTGAGCATAAGATGGTTTAATGAAGTAATCAGTGCTTTCTTATTTGCTGTTACACTCAATCTTTTTCTTTGACTCCTCACAGACTCACCCTCTGGCAGTCCTGAGCGGAGCAGAGCACAAGAACATGGTCGGGATAGTAAAGAGAACCGCGAGCCAGAAGCAAAGATGACGATGAGGAGGAGGCGCAGCTTAAAGATCAGTAGCATAACCCAAGAACCTACAGCATGGCAAAATGATTCTCTCCATATTCTCACCAGCACAGCAGACTATCGCAGCATGAATGACTTCCTCATGAAAAAGGTGGCTGGAGATTTCCACAAGCATCACTAATTATAGATTATAAACCCATAATCAGAACCTGTCTCTTTTTAGTGTCGTTTCTCTTACTGTGATTGATTTTTTGCTGGATAGATAAATGATCTGGAGACAGAGGACAGTAAGAAGGACACTCCTGTGGATGTGGTGTTCAAGAAGGCTCTGAAAGAATTCCGTGTCAATATATTCAACTCCTACTCCACTGCCCTAGCTGTAAGTACACGACTGGTATCTACAGACTTATCTTTGTGAAACGTGCAAGCTGATGATCAACTAAAATGTCATATTATTTTATACAGAAATTTAACTAGAC
The DNA here is from genome assembly GCA_024036415.1 of Prochilodus magdalenae. NCBI lineage: Eukaryota > Metazoa > Chordata > Actinopteri > Characiformes > Prochilodontidae > Prochilodus > Prochilodus magdalenae. Next base: position 685,387 of record JAMWET010006631.1, on the reverse strand, counting down.
CAGCCAAGAGCAGCCTTAAGACTTTCAGATTCTTTCTGATTCCTTTCTGTTCTGCAGTAGCTTATTACATTTTACTGGTGTTTACTCATACACCTTTTAGATGGATGATGGGAGAACTATCAGATATAAAGACCTGTATGCGCTCTTTGAACACATTCTGGAGAAGAGTATGCGTCTGGAGCAGAGAGACTGGTCTGAGTCACCTGTCAAAGTGTGGGTCAACACCTTCAAAGTCTTTCTAGACGAGTTTATGACTGAATACAAGCCCATGGATAGCACCATTGGCAAGGTAAAGCTTGCAGCCCTTATCTTGCCATATTCTCTATCTGGTCATTATCTCTGTTTTGGTCTGTTCCAACACCTCGTTTTTGTCACAGGCTCCTAAACCAGAGCGCAAAAAGAGGAGGAAAAAGGAGACGGATATTGTAAGTACCTTAGCTGCTGATAATTTATTTCGTTAATTATTTTTAAGTCAACCTCATCAGCTTAAACAGTGTTTCCCAGTCAGCGTAATGTTTTAGCAAAACTAGCCAAATAATCCAGGATTAGAAGCCTGGTGGAGTGTATAATGTTTATCTGCCATTATCTGCTGCACTCAGAACACTCGAGACCTAAATCTCTACTGCCCCCTGCAGGTGGAGGAGCACATGGGTCACATTTTCAAGTCCACTCAGTACAGCATCCCCACATACTGCGAGTACTGTTCTTCTCTCATTTGGATGATGGACAGGGCATGTGTCTGTAAATGTGAGTTGTTTTATTCTTATCCTCTGCTTTATTTACAAGTGCTTTGTTTGCAGGTGTCGGTGCCCATGTTTTGCCCTGCAAATGTCTATTTCACTTGTCACACAGAACTCAACTCGGTTAATGGATATTACACCCTTCCTGTAACCTGTATATCACTTTTATAGTGGGGAAGTAAGAAAGCCCATTTCAGCCTCTTTACTGCCTCTAGCTATTTCTAAGGTGCTTCATAAGTGTCTGCCTGCTCCTGTGAGAGCACTGTAATCAGATTGAGTCTCTTCAACCTCATACATTTATCTGCTTTCATCTTAGAATTACTGGTAACATTCTGTTCACTGCTCCCATCCTCTCTTTCTCTCTTACTACCTCATTATGGTCATGTTGTATAGGGTGGACTGGGTTAGGCTGTGTTCCTTTAAGAGTTAGGATTTCACTGGTGTTGCTTTGTTTTCTATCCCAGTATGCCGCTATGCATGTCACAGGAAATGCTGCTTGAGGATGACCACTAAATGTAGCAAGAAGGTAAGAATGTGTATTGTGCAATTATATGTGTTAAAGAGCATTTTCTGCTGTTTAGGTCTGTTTTTCCTTGGGCTATTATTATGGTTTTAGCCAGAAATATCAACAACATTGTATCTCCATGTGTGTGTGGATGTGCAGTTTGATCCGGAACAGTCTTCAAGGCAGTTTGGTGTGGAGCTGTCTCGGTTAACCAGTGATGAGAGAGCTGTACCTTTGGTGGTGGAGAAGTTAATCAACTACATAGAGATGCATGGTCTCTACACAGAGGGGATCTACAGGAAGTCTGGATCTACCAATAAAATCAAAGAGCTGAAGATGGGGCTGGACACAGGTGAACTACACCTGCTCTATATATATAGGCCACACTGTCAAAACCTTTACAAAGATATACAATTAACATACAGCTGGCAACTTGAAAGTTGGTAATAGCAAGCTGGTAATTGTTGAGCGGACAACAGTCTGCTTTTGATTGACAGAGTTAGCATGTGCTTAGCACATGAGTTTTTGTTAAAGTCATTCTGATAAATGGAGAAATGTAGCTATTTATTTAAATGGTTTTAAAAAGTAAGTCTGGTTGTTGCTAATTGCATTTGCAATGTACATTTTTACCATTGTTGCCTTAATTCTGGGGTTTAGACATTTTGTTGTCATACAAGCATGGTGTATGCAAGTTATAGTTCAATGTTACCTTCAACTGTTTATTTTTCTGTGAGCTTTATCTAGTGCTAGTACAAACCCTGTAAGCATGGCACTTGATGGAAATTCATTAGAAAGCTTATTGAACATCCATATACCATGGAAACACATTTATGTATCTTTTTTGTTGATGCCTGTTTTAGATGCAAACAGCGTGAATCTGGATGACTATAACATCCATGTCATTGCCAGCGTGTTGAAACAGTGGTTGCGGGACCTGCCCAACCCACTCCTAACCTTTGAACTGTATGAGGAATTCCTCAGGGCAACAGGTATGGTAGCTGACTGTGTTCTATTAAACAAAACCACATTTTTTATGCATTGCCTCAATTAAAAAATGTCATTATCACTTATCATCGTGTTGATTGGTGCAGGTTTGCAGGACAAGAGAGAAGTAGTGAGAGGTGTGTACACAGTAATTGATCAGCTCAGCAGGACTCACCTCAGCACCCTGGAGAGACTCATCTTTCACCTCGTCAGGTACAACAGAAAACCTCATTCTAAAGTTACTTTTGAACTGTTTCAACTGTTGGGAGTGAAATACAGTTCATGATAAAACAATGGTGAAATCATGACAGTGTCACGGTTACAAATATAATAACAGTAGTTACCATATTATATCATAAAAGATGCTATTTCAGGTAGTATCATGGTTAAATACATTCTAAACATGGAAACCATGGTAGAACTGTAGAAATATAATAACCACAATTACCATGAACAACTAGAGCAAAAACATGGCATTATGTCATATGTTAAATGTGCTATAAGCATAGTTTCTAAATGGCACCATAATAATTTATGAGAGACTTTTGGTTAACTCTACAATAAAAATGGCTCCCATTATCTACCTCAATAAAGCAAAATTAGAGTTACCAACAGGAAGCACAGTATGATGCACAACAATATAAAAACACAGTTACTAAGAATTACTATTGTAAAACCGTAGTGAAAGGAAGGGAGTTTCCTTCATGACACCAGAAAATGTTAGTAGTACTAGTACTGACATCATTTTTGACATCATCTTTGTTGTATGTGTATTTTTCAGGATCTCACTGCAGGAGGAGACTAACAGAATGTCCGCTAATGCTTTAGCCATTGTGTTTGCTCCCTGTATCCTACGATGCCCTGACAGCATAGACCCTCTGCAGAGTGTACAGGACATTAGCAAGACCACTGCGTAAGACATCCACATCCAGAGGGGACACATTTGTCGATGCCCGTTAGTTCTATATGTCCTGTGTTTAACTCACCACATGTTGATTTGCTCTGCAGCTGTGTGGAGATGATCATCTGTGAGCAGATGAACAAGTACAAGGCCAGGCTGAAGGACATCAACACCCTGGAGTTTGCTGAAAGCAAAGCCAAGAGTCGTCTTACACACATCAGGAGGTCTATGGTAAGAGCACTGACAATAAAGCTGATAGCTCATATAGGATCAGTTCTCATCCTCCATTCATAACTATCACATTCTTGGCATCCCAAATCCAAAACTGTGCAATACACAGCTTTGAGATTTTTGGTAGAAAGTGTTGGGTACTGAATAATCGATTTTCCACATGTTTGAAGACGTACCCACCCTACTAACCCTTCTTTCCCCCTCTCCCATCCCTCCCCTCACCTCCTCCTCCTTCAGAAACCAGTACTAATTGCTGTTAGGTTTATGAGCATAGCCCGAACTGCCACACCGGTATGTATGCAAGAGCGTTGTGCTCTCTAGACTCTGTGTAGTTGTTGTAATCAGTATCAGTGCAGCATTGTTGCCAACGTTGTCAGTCATGTGTCATCTTGTCACCTGTCTGGTCTGTAGAAGATGTGAAGATGTGGATTTATATCTGGTCTAATGATTGTCTTTCGTCCACTAGGCATTATGTTTGCCGAGTAAGCTGACTGTCCTTGTCCCATGGCTCATCTTGCTGCACTGGGTTTGAGAACAAAGCTGGATTCATGAGTTAACAGGCTTAACAGAGTTACTGTAGTACTAAGCACAAGAAAGTCTTCTTGAGTAGTGGTAAAATGTGTAAGAAAGCTGGCACTGAATTTGACAAATATACTATGTTACAAAATAATGCCTTTAAAGTGTGACATTTGATTAATTGGTTGCCTTGGCAGGTGCATACATCATTCAGATAGCTACCCACATCAGAAATATTGATCTTTTTGTTGGTCCTTTAGTTCTACACTGTGATGTTCTTGCTCATACCTGCAACAGAAAAAAAATTAATTGAGCCCAGCATGCTGCTGACCTAAAATTGAGCCAGTCAGCTTACTAAATGAATCCAACTTTGGAGTGATCCCAGTGGGACTAGTGTGCATGCAGCCCTAATCTTCTTACTAATCATTTTGTTTGTTTTCTTATTCCTTTTTGTTTTTTTGTTTTTTTTGCTTTTGCTTCTCGGCTCAATAATGTGCAGCCAAGTGCGGTTAAAAAGGTAAAGCTCTGTGTGTTCAGTTATGTCTATGTTCAATGTTATTCCCTCTGCAGGTCAGTCTGAGTACTATCTCAGCTGTAACCTTTATCAGTTCATCAAGGCCCAGTACCTATTTGATGTTACATTGCGGAGATGGCATATTAGATTTTTTGCACTCTTGGAAACATTCATGGGCACCTAAGCAGCAAAGTTGCCAATCATCATTAATGCCAGAGAAACACAGATTGCAATTTTCTTAGGCAATTTATTTTTGACCCGCTGTGACCCGCTGATTTCGATTTTCAACTATTCCAGTTTAAGAGCTATATTTGATGTTTTCTTAATGGACAAATCTTATTATGTGGTGGGCATAAAACAACATAACCCACTATGCACAACATGTGCCAACGCCACATGAGTATACAGAATTATATACAGATCAGTCGCTCACTGGTCACGGTTATCCAAACAGAAAACCAACAGATCTTTAATCAATACACAGGCGAAGAAACAATATGCGTTAATATAAACAATACCATACTAAATAAAGCTGCTGATACTATCACCCAATCATCATTTTAAGCTGTGTCTTTCCTGTCTACCCATATGTAAAATTTCATGTTCTGTATTCTAGGGGGTGAGTGTTATTTTAAGTGATGGAGTCTGTCTCTTTGTATGTGCTTTCCTCCACATTTTTCATTTATATCACTTTCTGCCTGCTCAGTGCTAAATACTATGAATTTTGTTTTTCTCTCACCTTGTCTGTCAGGGTAAAAGCCGCCTTCGCAGAAGCAGTCACCACACCCCTTCTCCACCCATGAGCCCTCTGTCTCCTGTGGTCACTGAAGGAGAGGGTCCAGATGATGAGGGTGTGGAGTCAGGCCTGAATGACCAGCAACAGGCAGCAATGCAGCAAGAAGAGAAAGTGCTGACTCAACAAATAGAAAACCTGCAGAAAGAGAAGTCAGTATTCTTCTCCCTCCTCCTTTTTTAGCATCATTCCCTTTAACATAAGAACATACTACATTATAACCTGTTTGAAAATGCCTTTGCCTGTCTGCTTATACTGTGTCATTGTTTGTATCTTTCTCTGTAATGTTGTAGGGAGGAGCTCACGTATGAGATGTTGGCTTTAGAGCCACGTGCATCAGATGATGAGATGCTGGAGTCTGAAGCTTCTATAGGAACAGCAGACAGCTCAGAGAACTTAATGGCAGAGCAGGAAGGAGCAGCATCTGAAGCCTGGGGTAAAACTACACAGTAGCTACTGCTATAACTGAGTACACCATAGAAAAATATGGCTATAGGTAAAAATAAATGTTTGGTAAAATAATGGTTTGAAGGCAGGTATTTAACATATGAGGATTTCACAATTAATGTAAGGTCAAAATAGCTTGTGGAATTCTTCTTTATGAAATACCCCAAGGGTCTTAAAACCTCTGTATAAGTTAATTTTAGCTAATACCTCAATGGATTTGAGTCCCATTCATGAACAATTGTAAATTACTATATTGCTGACTTGTTCAGTTATCTGCACATCCACTGGCCAGTAGGTGGCAGTGAAGTTAAACAAAAAGGACAGGAACGCTTTACTTTGAAGCTTGATTGATTTTAAAATATCTTCAAAGTACGATCTAAAGTCATAAAACATTCTTTATTTCTACAGTGGACTGTGTGTCCCTACATGTTGAGACAAGCCTGGAAGCTAATCATGTGAACTAAGAAGAGTAACAGCGAAGCTGCGAATGAGCAAGGCTGAAACAAAGCAAGAAGCATTACTGTTCAGTACAGGAGAGGAAACACTCCCTAGGGCAGTTGCCTGAGCATGTCTGTGTGAGATGTGGGAGAACTGCTCATTACACAAATGGAAAACTTAATTATGACTAACTGGGCCTTGAAGCAGCACACGGTCTTGCATTGGTGGATCTTTGCTTAACCAGTCTTAAAGTACTTAGGTTGGGCTGTTTCTTCTTCTTCATGTTTTTGTCACTGAAACTCTGCCCTCCATCTTCTTTGCAGAGAAAAACTGTTCCCTAATGCGCTCTAGGAAGTCAGAATCCAAAAGCAGGCGTGCTTTACGGCGCCAGCCTGAGTCTCTGGATTCAGTGGATTCAGCTGTGGCCTCTCTCTCCTCCAACTCCTCCACTCCTCACTACCGCTTCCGCTCATCCTCCTCTGGCCCTCTCTTTTCCTCCGCTTCAGGGGGTGACCACCTCCTCCTTCCTGAGCAGGAGGCATCAGAGCGATCCATGCTGACCACTCGATGCGCCTCCAGCTCAGAGAAGACGCGGCCAAGAAGCAGGGGGAACCGGAGCTGCCCACCCAAGTCCCGCGAGTCCGGGGAGGGAGGCAGCCGGCGCAAAGACTCTGAGTTTGGGTCAGTGCAGCCTCTGGTACTGTATGGTAATAACGAGTTTATGGTGTGAAGTGGAGAGGCAACAACCTACAAAGCTGAAGCTGGTATTCAGAGCCCTGTTGCATTGAAACCTTCTCAATTGTGTCAAATCACTTTGAGTAGAGAGTGGAGGGGAGGGCTTTGGATACAGACAGCAAGAGAGCCTGAGAAAACCTGAGGCAGGTGCATGTTGAACTGGAGGCTGACCTGTAAGATTGCTTCTCAGCTAGGGACGAGAGTGAGTAGTGAAAGAAAAGCAAGATGGCGCATGAGGTATGCTGGAGGTAAGCCTGTCAAGCAAAATGCAAACCCCCCCTACACCTGTGTGATCCACTCTACTGTAGAGAGGACCTGCTGGACTGGTCCTTTTCTCACTGCTTAACTTTTAGCTGTCCATACTCATGTTTACAAAACTGAGCCAATTTGAAGTCACCTGACTTCATCAGACTGCACAACGCTTTACTACCACTTTTTTCTTCACAGTACTGAGATGTCAGTGTTTCAGGCATCGCTAATGTGCTAAATATGTAAAATAATAATATTGTATTATTCAGAGGAAAAAACATTGTATATAAAATGCAGTGCTGCTGGATGGTCCATGTGAAAAGCGTTTACTTGTCTGGTATTTTTTGCTAATTACGATGGTATGTATGTTTTTTTAAGTGTCTCTGTGCCAGTGTTGTCTTGTAAGTGTGTTTGCTATTTTTGCCATTTTTGTTTTAGTTGTTTTTGAAGAAAAATATCATTCGAGGACAAAGGGACAGGCAACAGAGGGGAGCAGAACAGCCATAATGTAGCTATTTCCATTCATAGCCATATTCACAGTGTATTGTGTCCAGTTGAGAATCTGCCTTCTCTGCGTTTCTTCCTTTTCTTTATTAAAATGCTGGAATACATTAGTGTTTGTGTGACCAAATCAGGACTTGAAATATTTGTTCCACCTTATTTTTTGTTGGTCGTTCAAGTGCTATTCCTAATATATTGATTTGGTGTGCTGTTACTTTTATATGTATATTACTTTTTCTTCTGTGAGCCATTTTTAGTTCCAACAGTAAGATGTTTTCATTCAGGCCATCTGAAATCACTGCTTGCCTCTGAGCTGCAGACATTGATTCAAAGTCCTCTTTTAAATAAAATCGAATTTCCTCCCAGTAACACGCACACACCATTTAGCTTCAACACTAGTAAAAAGTGAAATGGAAATTCTTGCCAGAGTCTCATTTATCCAGAGTAATCATGTACCTATATACAAGCACACGTTACAGCAGCCGGTTTAGCATATATACTATTTAGTGAGTGAGTATTACCATCATTCCCTGGAAAAGGGTTCAAACGAAGCTGTTTACTTCTTGCTATTGTTACATTAGCTGTTACAATTCAGTCGTAACCTACCATTCAGTATACTGTATAAACATTCATTATGGTGTAATATGTCAAGAAACATGCAGCTACGTCCTTCTGTGTCTTGAACATGGTATGGCAACTTCCTGTCTATTCATGCAGCTTTCAGAAGACTAGGTCTGAACATGGGATGACCTGCCTACTGGGTCACACTATGGATTAACTAGTTACTCAGTTATTCAGTGTTTGTTCATCTGAAAGCCAGATCTGTGTGAGCGACTCTGCCTGTTCCCGCTTTTACACTTCCAGAAACTTTACAGACAGAGACACATCTGAGCATTAAAACAAGAATAGAAATATAACGAGCCTCATGTGTTGTTTCTCTCTTAAGTGAATGTACTGATCACTGGAAGGCATGCTTCACTCTAATCTTCACGTCTTTCTTTGACATCTGTAGGGTTAAAAAACATGTGTAGGAAGAGTGTCGGTCAAAAAACACTGTTTTAAAGGATACATTATCCTGTTTGTGATGCTAAGTGTTGAATGAAATTCCATTTTGTGTTTTGACAGATTAGATACCGTCTGAAGGAACCAGCTTGTGCATTGATTCAGTTTTTTAAACTATTATTATTATTATTATTTGTGTGCTCGTATGAGCGCAGTTGCCTGTGTTGCATATATTTCTTTAATGACAAATCTGTTTATGGATGTAAAAGGAATATAATAAACATCCTCTTATTAAAAGATTGAAATGAATCATGTTTACACTCACTCGAAGGTCAAAATAAATAATAGGTTGCATTCATTGTGTTGATCACTTCAGCATTTTGGGGCATTTCACGTAAGAACGGTTTAATTTGAATTAGCCCCTGAGTGCCATATCATAACGGACTACAGATCAAACTTGAAGAAACACCTTTTAAAGGGGATGCTGCTGAGCAGTCACCCAGACAACAGAATTGACCATTCTTACGTTAGTCGATGTCCCTGGTCATATTCGTCTTGACTCATCATGCAGCACTTAAAGGACACAATTCTTGTTTTCCTTTAATCTTCCAATAACATGTAATGACTGTTATCTGCCATCTTAAAAGATCTAAAACACCAGATTTTATTAGCAGCTGAGAAAATTATTATTATTCATTAATTACCAATCATGACATGTATTACCTTGCCCTGCTTCGTTACACCCACATATCAAGGAAAATGCTCAGCCAGCTGACACAGTTATGGTACTGAAAGAAAAGGTTTAATGATTTCCAATTTAAGATCCCTTTAAAGAGAGATTGGACATGGGCTCTTCAACCAAAGCCCACAGCTGTTTACCCTAAAACAGAGCACATCACTACCGAAATGAAAACGATCAACAGAATGCAAACCCATTCTGGTGGTGTGTCAGTGAAGCCTCTGTACATGCTAAACAGCTAGTCCCAGCCCACCCTGTCTGTAAAAATCACTGTAGCATTGAGCTAAGACAGTCCAGCAGGAGAGGATGAAGAAGTATCGCTGCTCTGATGGCACTTACTAACCTTTTACCAGTCACGTTAAAGGTTCCGCTTCCAGTTAGATCATTAAAGTCCAGAAAGCCAATGACAGGAAGAGTAAATGCAGCGATAGCTGAATCTTTGGCAAGCGCTCGTTATAACAACCACCACCACGCATCTCACGTCAAGAAATCATGTTCCTCAGCTAAAAACTGATATAAATGGAAACAAGACAGGAGATAACACTGGCTTTGGTTTCCGCCGCTGGAGATGCTCTTGGTGAGTGCAGGGATGAAGTTTGATGCTGAACTTGAAATGTTCCTCCTACAGCAGACTGGTAAGGAGTGAAGTGGGGGTGGAGGGAATGTACATGCTGTCTTATGATGGGGGTGGACACTGCAAGTTTCTGGTGATGTGTTGCCCCCTGTGGTTTGGAGTGTGAATTCAACAGGTTGCATCATCTTATAAACCGCTCCTTTAAAGGACCAGACTAACCTGTGTGTGTTGACCCAGTATGTAAGACTTGGTGTAGAATTTCTTTGCCTCCATGTACAGCCACAGTTGGGGGATTCCAGACCTGGCAGAGTCATTCCTTCTGTGCAACAGAGCCGATCTGGCACCACACCTTTTCCAGAAAGGGAACACTAAGCTGTGGCTGGCTGCTCAACTGTTCAGGATTGGTTTCATTCTCCATGTTGTCCCTTTAACTGGATGCCTGTTTTTCAGAGAGTGTGACGTGTGCTGACTGTGTGGCCCAGAGAAAACTACAGCCCCCGTGAGCCCGGCATCACTCCGCTGATCTGTGCAGTGTGAGGCTGTGAGGCTGTTTGTGTTGCTTTGCTCGTGACTGCAGCTGCCGCTGTCTCTCAGATGTTCTGGTAAACTCTGGGAGCTGCACTGGAGAGAGCTTCACCACTACCACATGCCCGCGCTCTCTTGTCTGTAGGCTGGGGCGCAGCTGAATGCCTCCTGGATGCGTCATCTGTATGTTGTAGGTGTCACATGACAGATACTCATCAGTTGCTCCGAATCGAAAACGAAACTTGGTAAAGCAGCGGAGAGAAGTGCAGCGCCAGCAGAAAGGGAAAGAGAGAGAGAGGGACATACGCCCTTCAGCTCCTTTCAGCTCCGTATCAGCTGCTGTGGTCATGTGCTTCCTCTGGTCTCCACTCGCCCTCTTCCAGAGGCTTTTCTCCAAACGTCCAGCCGGTATGGTCTTTCAGTCCTCTCTGTATTCCTCTCTGTGTTTGAGCGAAGGCAGCCTGTGCGGTGGTTTGGAGCGGAGGATGAGCTGACAGGTCTGCGTTTTAACAGCAGTGATTTGTAGCTGCGCTGCTGAAGTCGGTTCGGCTGCCTGGGCTCCTGAAGTCAGTAGTTCTCATCCTTAGCTGGTGATATGACTCAGGTGCGCAGATGGGGCAGGTGAGTCTGCAGGGTTGGAGGTGGGGAGACTGAGGTCTTCCTCTATAGGTGTGAACGCTGCTTCAGTCAGTCCGCTCCTCATCACGCTCGGGAGAAGGAGGAGGAGGAGGGTATGGAGAGAGTGTTCAAAAGCCCGCATCTTTCCGCAGGTGTGAAGCGGCATGGCGAGGAGACCCCGGTGTTTTTCGACCTGGAAACTACCGGACTGGGTGAGTAGAGTCTGAACAGATCATCACTTCATCTCTGACTCTGTCCGCCCTGCTGGCTGTATACTGGACCAGACATATTAGACTCAGCCTCTTCATCAGAACTTCGCTGGACAGAAGCAAGAGTTTAAGGGAGCGTCTACAAACAGCCCAGCCTGTAAAACGGTGGAGCCGAGCGTGTTACTGCTTATCCAGATTACTCAGTGATCCAGTCCTGGAGATGTAGTCGTTCAGAGTGGTTTGGTGTGAAGAGGCTTATTATAGAGAAACCTCCAGGTTCTGATTATTTACAGTGGTGGTGATAGTAACCAGGGTTCACCGTGTCCACAACACAAATACAGCCATTTCACTTATCGTCCCAAACCACCAGTGAACCTACATGTGTGTTCTGGAGACTGGTTTGCCTTCCAGTGTCAGGCTCGTAACCAATTCGCCATGACTGGATTAAAATAGCTGGATTAAAAACAACATTGAAAGACAAGACCTCATCACAAGACTGTCATAAAACAATGTGCATGAGCTCAGGTATGGTGTTCATAACTGCCTCCAGTTTGATCTTTCTGTGAGGGAGCTATAGAGCCATTACCCTCTCGTTAGAAGTCTAGGAAATGTCAAATAAGATTCAAACAATAATATATAAAAACAGTTCATAAAATATGCAATCTTTTCATTGCTTCTTTTAAAGGTCCATTTCCCTTAGTAACTAATACAACCCACAACATGTTACATAGTGATTTATAGTAGCTTTAAAATGTACATCTTACATCTATAGGAACAGAGTGAAATGAGATTTAGAGAGCTCTGTTAGCAGAAATGGAATATAGTACACAGAATTAGGGCATAATGTTGACATGTGATTACCTGGAACTTTAAACCGAGGGAGCCGGAGCGCCTTCCAGCTAAGTCATATGGAGCCACCATGTTGCTACAGCAGCCCATAACATACAAACACACGGGCCGTAGAGAGAGCCTTTCACATTTTGTGTTTTTATGTTGAATTTGGCGTCGCTGCAGCACCAGCAGGAAAGAGTCCTTGATGTCCTACCATACCTGTGCTCATTTATTGCTAGCTCAGAGCACAAAAACGTCTGGTAGGGTGTTTTTAATACTTAAACCTCCTTATGAAGAATACCACCAGAAGTCAACTTCTTCTTCTCCACCTTCTTGTTTGAATTTCTCACCTTAAAAGGTGAAGCAGTTATTATAATAACACTTCAGGTGCAGGAATGGGAAGCAGCTCTTTTTAACAGGAGAATTCAAACAAGAAACGGCTGAATTACCATTAAAACCATAAGTCTCACTCTATACCATGCTGTATTACACTGAATGGAATCATGTAGAAGGGGTTTAAAATGTTTTAAATGGATTGCTATAACCATGCTATACGACCTTTAGGTGAGGTTTCATCTGTAGTAAGTCATGCATTACTCTAGATACCTACTACAGCCTTTCAAATGAATTAACTGATAAGTGTACATGCTGGACGTTATTGAGAACAGATGTGGAAACAGTTAAAACCAAAATGAATAATCAGAAATATATATTTTCTGTAATATTAATGTCATTTAACCATGTAAATATTGCATGATTAATAGCTGTTCCAATAATATTCTCACATGTCTGAGACTACCCCCGTACCATGACTAATACCAGGGTATGGTAAGGGATCACTTCTGAGACTCTCCTTAACTACTGGTACTGTAAACATCATAAACAGTGTTATACTGTGGTTTAACCATTTCATTGATTTCGATGTGATGAAGGCCCCAGTAAAGCCCCGCTGGTATGGCAGTCAAAGGGTACAAAGGGTCAGTTTGTTTTTGTGAGACTTCAAACTGTATAACCTAAGTCCCCTCTTTCCCCTCCAGACATCTATGGATGTGACATAGTCCAGCTCTCAGCCATCAGTGGAGACGAGATCTTTAACGTCTACATGCTCCCTCGCTGCTCCATAACTCAGGGCGCCTCTAAAGTTACAGGCCTGACCACCTATGGCCGAAGGCTCTTCCTGCACAGGCAGCAAGTGGATACCGTCCCGATAAAAGAGGCTCTGATATCATTCATCTCCTTCCTCAAGACCTTCAGTAGACCCGTTCTGGTGGGTCACAACTGCCGACGGTTCGACTGCCCTATTCTGCTGCGGATCCTGAGGGAGTTCGATCTGCTGGATGAGTTCATGGGCGTGGTGTTTGCGTTTGTGGACACGCTGAGTCTAAGCAGAGAGATGTTTGCACTACCAAAGTATTCCCAGCCTTTCCTGGTCCAGCATTTCCTCAATAAGAGCTATGGAGCTCACAATGCTACGGAGGATGTAAGAGCGCTGCAGGATCTCTACACAGCGTGGAGGCCGAGCAGGGAGCTGCTCAGCAGGCATAAGTTTATCTTCTAGTAAGATGAGAGAGAGTTTATATTGTTTCATTGGTTTTAATATTAGCTACTGAGCAATGATAATCATTAATAATGAACTAATTAGCTCTAATAACTGAAAAAAAAAAGGTCTGGGGAACGGGTGCAGGGATGACACGTTCATCATTCATATCTGACGTCACTTGTGTGTTATATTTGGTATAAAACTAGGACTCAAAGTCCTCTGGATCTTTCCCGTGCCATACACACTGATGCAAAAATGCCTGCACCCCTGATGAAAACTGACAAGCTCAATCCCACCATGTATCTTCCCGAATGCACAGGGAAACACACATCACATTCTCAAAGAGTTAATACCTCCCTAATAACGTAAATGAGACGTTACAGTCATTACTGGCAAAACTGATCAGGCAAATAGAGAGGATGACCTCAGCCATTAAAACGGTACATGCATGCCACAGTGTGTGGTTCAGTCCTGTTTGTATTTTCTTTCATCTAGAATGATTTAATTAGATTTGACTTCATCAAATCCTCAGAAAACACATTTATATAATAGAGCTATTAATCAGTGTCCTGAAGGTGCTGTTTTCACTCACCAGGCTGATTAAAGCTGTGGTCTGATTACTAGTCCGTTACTGTAGATCTGCCATCAAAGACTGGTAGTACAACCATTCACCATGTCAACACATGTACAGCTGGATTACACTCAAACATGGATTGGCTTTGGGTAGTTTAATAAGGGTGCTGCTAACAGCGGCCATGTGGAACCGTGGTCTTCTAGTCTATGCAGTAAGACAGTCAATCGGTTTAAATGCGTTTCAATGTCCAGTTGTTCCAGCAGAGTCCTCTGCGATACTTGTGGTCATGTATATCGTCACTGTCCAATAAAAACGTGCATCTCTATTTTTGTTGATTTTTACTTTTAACCACATGGGCTGCTGTTTACACTGTGTGTAGATTTCATGATGAATGGACCAATAGAAATGAGCCAAAATCGTTTAGAAATAATGCTGGTTCCATTGACTTGAATCCATTCAAAGGAAATCAGGATTTTACCCTCTCTTGTAAAATGGTTATTTTTATTTTGTAACTGATTAAAATCCAGAAATAAAATATTTGTAAGATTTGGACTGAATTGTTACTGTTTGCACAAAACTCGTGGTTCGCATCACCTGCAGGTGTTATTCTCACAGGGGAAACGAGTATTTTCTAGTGCTGGTCTAATTGCAGACATAACCAGTTCCCTAAAAATGGACAAGTTCCTTAGTCTGAGAATTACTAATATTTATTTTCTATAAAAACAAAACAAACAAAAGAAACCCTCTTGACAGCGGCGTCCTCAACCCGGACACCAAACGGAAGACATGACCTATAAACCTAATTACCTAAAACCTAAAACCTAGTAGCAGCATGCAAGTTTCACACACTCCAAAATGAACTAGTTACTATCAGTACGTAAATACCAGTTTTAACAGTATTTCAAAGACATCTATGTAACGTGTTACAGAGATACGGCATCCACTGTAGCCAAATTAGTCCAACACGAGAGGGTGCTTTTTAACCTCGTCCATCATGTTGAAGGTGCTGCTTCTTGTTCGAGAATTTGACTATAGATAACCAAAGGAAAGAGTAAACGAAACCATTATAGCAACCACTCCTGCCAGCTCTCAGCAAGAAACCAGATTCAGCTAAACAAGAGTTGAAACTGGTCCTGCTTTTCACCACTGAGGCCAGATCTGCAGTCAGAGGCATAACTCGCAATGTTTAATCTGGGCTGGTAAGAACTGAAGGAGGTGGTGTTGGCCTCCTGTTGTTTGGTGTATGAATTTGACGTTACACTATCTTAGAACAAAACCTTCCATCTTCCTTTTTCCCCTTTTCCAGTTGTTAACAAAAATACCTGATCTGCTTTACATTGTGTGTGATTTTCATGAAGAATGGACCAAAAGAAGTGGCCTGGAAAAAAGAGGTCCTTGGACATTAAAAATAAAGCTTGTGTATTTTTTCTCCTGTAAAGTTCTCATTTCGGAGAGGAGGTTTGTTCTGATATCAGTGCTATGTTTAGAAGTTCAAAGGAAAACAATGAGCCACGATGTTAAACAGGTTTACTACACAATGACGCCTGCACACATACTTTATATTGTTAAACTGTAATATATTGTTATTGACCAGAGGAGAGATTATCAAGCATACATACAACAGAGCTCGGAGGGCATCACCTGATCTTACAAAGGAGAGAATTAGTTCAATTAGCCAGTGTTTACGTTGCCAACAGTGAATGAAAGCTGAAATGCCAATTCATTAGACTCCATAAAGGGAATAATCCTTAAACTGCAATGACTGGGTGTGTTTCAGAAATAGTCATACTGCAGAACTTGCCATAGTATGTTCTGGTTCAAATCTAAACCGGGCAACAAATACAGAGACTTTCAATCTTGCCTAAATTCCATAGAAACACCAGCACCAGCGAGTTTTGGGAACTGGTAGTTGCATTTCCTAAACAGGTTCAACAGTTACAGGTTGAGGAGCAACATCTCTGGAGATTAGTGCTGTGAGGAACTTGAGGCCAAAGTCTTCTTTTAGGTCTTCCACTAAATTTGAGTTCATCTGAGCTGTGAAACAACATTTAATCATCCATTTCCACGTCTTCTGCCAGTTTCTGCACCATCTTCTCCTCCAGCTTTTTGGCTTCTCCTAAACAACAAGAAACAGAGTGACCAAATGCATGGATCCACATTACGTCATCAAACACTGAAGAAGCCCACAGAAGTCAATTAATGCACATGAGCACATGATCCAACAACAACCGCCTCACAGTCTACACCTCTTACACCATTAAAAGAGGCAACCAACAAGCCATATGCTCATTACAGATGTCTAAATATGGAAGATTTAAAATTATTCAATTTCTTTCCAGGATACATGTTTTAGGAATCAGGCTTTTGACATACATGTTAAGTTCTAATGCTATATAATTAACTCTACCTTATTAGAGTAATTTAAAATGTGTTTTATTATTCGCCAGCTACCTTTAATATCAATTTATAAACATACACATTTACATATACATATGTGAACTTCCAATAAACGGTATTTACCCGCATGTGGTGCTTTGATGAGGTGAATGTTTTTCTTGACTTCGTTGATAGCTTCGGCTTTCTCCAGTTCTTTGCCCTTCTTTAATCTGTAAAACAAGATTAAAGTGTTAAGTGACTTTAGCACTTAAAAATATGAATGTAGCAGAAAATATGTTTATTAAGAGTCATTAACTCCAATCTCACGCGACACATACAGAAAACATTTTTCTAAGTGCACAGAAATTATCAGTATGAAGTTTTAAAAGCCAAATGTTTCATGATAAAACAGTCTCACCTGTTCATGATAAAACGAGCCTGTCGTTTCTGTTTGATGGACTCTACCTTCTTCATTGCTTGCACTAAAAAAAGGAAAACAAAACAAAATGACACCAAAATTCCCCTTTATTAATAACATTGGATCAGTGCACATATTTATCATGGAATACGTACCTGTCTTGTTCCATAACTCCCTGTTGTATTTGACTGGGATACTTCTTCGCTTTTCAAACTCCAGTGAGTTATCCTGTCACAGGGTACAGACATGTGCGTTAAAATTAAACCTTTTTTGTTTATTTATTTGTTATACCACCACAACTTTATAATAGCCTTCTTTAAGTAGTGCTTGTAGAGGGCTTACCATCCGGGTCATTAATAAGAAGCATATCCTTATATAACTGACTGGTTATCAAAACCACTCACCACTGTCAATTCCTTGCCAGCAGACTTCCTGAAGGCTTTGGTCCACCTGGTCTTCCTTGGATTGCGCTTCTTCTTAAAGTTCTTGTGACATTTTGATTTACAAAATCTAAATACCTGCATGAGAAACACAACCCAGGCAGCCAGATTAGTTAAAGGTGCATGTATATGTGCAAACTGCTTTACAAACATCAGAAATCACATTAATCTCTATGACTGCTAAACTCCTGACCACTAAATAAGCTCCAGGATATTCACGGGCCATGTGAACTCTTTCCAAATGTCAGTGAGCTAGAGTTATTCAATTCAGATTCTGCATTATTAGATGTAAACAAAGTCATTCAGAGTGGTTTGGTGTGAAATGTTGTTCTAGAGAAGACTGCCTTTGAATTGTTCACATTGGTGGAGATGGGAACCAGCCGTCTGAAGATTTTAATGCCTCTGAAATTCCCCTCACAAAAGTTGTTAAACGGAAAGGCTATGAATATACTACCTGAGGTCATACACACTGTTTTATCAGTCTTGTGAGAAAGTTTTGGCTTTAATTTTTTTTACCCAGTCACGGTGAGCTGGTGCATAAAGGATGCTGTAGAGCTAGCTCTCAAAGAAAACCTATTTTTCTTTGACCCCTGGCTCCCATCACCACCACTGTAAATAAATCAGAGTCTGTGAGTGTCTCTGTGTGGCCTCTTCACACCACTCTGGAGACTCTGTTTACATCTTAAGGACTGAATTACACTGAAATTTGGGAAAAAGGAGGAATTTCCCTTTAACTCCTCAGGCCTTGTCACCTTGCCATAAGGATGATAAGCTGAGAGTAAACTAAGGCTGTGGTGACGGTTTGTGTTGCTGGTTGTTCATTCACATGACGTTACTTACTGACGTGCGCATGCGGGCTGAGAGCAAACTAACACAGCTGGGCCACCTTAAACATGGATGTAAGTAAGGCTGAGTAGATCTGACTGAGCTCTCACATCGAAATATCACTAACACACCGTGACACAATTTTTGGCGAATATGCTTTAAAGGGTTTACTACGCTTACTACTAACAAACCGCGGACTATCGAGTCGGTTAGTTCCCCGTTCCACCTTAACTGCTGTAACTTCTGAACCATTTAAGGTGGAACGAGAATTTGACGAATACAAACTTCAGCCGCATACATCACCGACAGTTAGCCTGCGCTGTTAGCCACCGACGCCTTTCCCCAAATCAAAAAATGACCCGCCCAAAAGCGTTCTTCTGTCAGTCGGAGGTCTGTCTCATTTCCAGAGACCACAATTTAAATCACTGCAGTCAGAGAACAATCCCGAAACAGCTTATATAATCTCCTGTTAGCACAACATTAGCTAGTTTAGCTAACGCAGCTAGCCTAGCTAGGCCTGGCATCGTTGAAGACTCCGCGAGCTACTCATCAAACTCTACTAAACCGTCAGCTCTGCTCAGTACCTTGCAGTCGTTGCGAACAAACATCATCCCGTGACCGGGATAAACCGGCCCGGAGCAGAAATAACACTTCTCAATGCGCATCCTGGCTCTGTAGTTTCTCTCCTATTAGTCCATGTGTTTACAGCTCGGCGTGGACACTGAAAGGAAACACTCAACACACAGCTCCAGTGTTCAGGCGCCGTCGTGTCTGCGGCCCCTCAGCGCCACCTGCAGAGCTGGAGGACCAACTGCAGCGCTCATCTGCCCTGATCTGTCCATCAACTGCAGAGGTGAGTACCAGCTACATTTACTCTATTACACAAGTCAGGCAGTAATAGATTAGTTTGGTCTTATATGGATCCGTTTTTCTTTTTTTTACCTCTCGTCAAGTATATTTGTGAGTTAATGAATCAGCCACAACTTTCAGCCACACATTTACATTCACATTTACTTACTAATCCGTTTCTTTTGTGTCTCATGTCTTTATGTTCTGTTGGTGACAACATCTTTATTTTTTTGAGATGGTCACATCTCTCACCTCTGGATTTGTATTGGTATATTGTATATTGTATTTTTGAATATGATGCAACAGACCTTTAAAAAAAAAAGTTGGCCTAGGCCAAAATAAGTCAAACATTGATAAAATATTTATATATGTACTGCATAAGCCACATGTTTACAGTGTTACATTACACAATAAGCATGTGAACTGATAACAGGTGACTACTTGACTGAGTATAAATAATTGGTATCATGAATGAGTATAAAAGGATCTCTGTCAAAGGCTCAGTCTTTGTGACCACAGAAAGGTCAAAGGCATAAGAGTCATGCTACTATGTTAAATATAGCCGCATTTCTGAAACTTAACTTTTGTGTCACTTAACACATAATTTGCTGCTGCATCAATAACTGAAGCTCTATGACACAAAGAGAAAACCAAACATCAATTCTATACAGAAACATTGCCAAGACTTCTGGGCCTGTGACTATCTCAGATGGCCTGAAAATGTGTGCTGTGGTCAGATGAGTGTACCTTTCAGCTTGTGTTTGGAAGGAAAATGAACACCAGGTTCTCTGTGGCAGAGATCAAAAAGATCATCCAGACTTTTATCAGCAAAAAGAGACAAGCAGGATATCAGCACCCCCTGTGACCCAGAGGGATGAAGTGGTTTAGAAGATGAGCAAGTGAGTAGATTTAGGTTACACTACCCATTTCAGTGTAAGAGGCACGCTAACAAAAACCATAACCACTGTTGTATTTGTTTTAAGAACAGCTTCTTGGATCCTACAGACATGTCACATTAGTCACAGAGTGAGATGTTCTAGTTCATATGGTTGATAATGTATCTTGGTGAGAGGATCTTATGAAGAAAGCACACCTGCTTTGGGGCAGATATTTAAGGCTGTGCTGTTTTAAAGAATTTATAATTATACAAGCTGGATAAAGCAGATAGAAGCCAGATGGGCTGGCTGTATATATAGTAGATGGAGGATGAAGTAGAGGGTAAGTAGAGTGGCAGTGGATGGAGTAGGTGGAGGATAAAGTAGAGGGTGAGTAGAGTAGCAGTGGATGGAGTAGGTGGAGGATAAAGTAGAGGGTGAGTAGAGTAGCAGTGTGTAGAGTAGCGGGGGATGAAGTAGAGGGTGTGTAGAGTAGCAGTGGATGGAGTAGGGGGAGGATAAAGTAGAGGGTGAGTAGAGTAGCAGTGGATGGAGTAGGGGGAGGATAAAGTAGAGGGTGAGGTTCCAGTGGTTGTCCAGTCTTTGCACACTTCATGCTGGCTATTTTAGTGTAGTGACGAAAAACCGATGGACAAAAACACAAAAAGAATTTTCACTGCTGTCTATTTTTTCTGCATAATTTGAGCTCTGCTGTGCTTTTCATTATGCGAAATCTTGATGAATGAACCAACAAAAATACTCCAAATAAAATCTCTTCACATTAAACTACATTTTGCCTCTTTTGAGAATAAAGCCTAGAGCAGATCTGAATGTGTGGACAACAGAGGACTGAATTTTAGAGTGCTTTAATACTGCACCAGTGTTTCTCTTAGAACTCTTTTCAAGCCTTTATAATACAAAATAAGCCATTTCCCTCCATATACCATTCAGACTGCTGGACTTGCTGGCAAGGGAAACATTCTTTAGAACTTCTGGCTTCTCATTTTCCCATTAGTTAATGAATCCTTTTCATCATATGTCTTAAACTGACAGCAGAACACATCGGACCACTATATCAACTTTTACAAATCTTTTTATTAAACTTGCATTGTTCTGACCACCTTTGGCATGTATGAAACTGGTAAAAACAGCCTTTCGCTTAGGTTTTTTCAGAGTGCTGTTACCACTTTAGGAGAAGCAAACATTTTTATAAAATTAACACAAACACAGAAATATAAAGCTAATTAATACTGTACAGACAAAACGGTGCATTCAAATATGCATGTTTAAAAACAAAACAGCTTGAAAATTATAAAATGTGTGTTTGCAGTGAGTGACCGACACACAACTTCCAAAAGCACAAACAATAATACATACAAAACTAACCCAAAGAATGCAACACAATCAAACTTCTCCCCCGTGAAACATGTGGTTTTCTTATTGGGACTGTCGATTCAGCTTTATATTCACATTCTGAAAGGTTTCCTGGCATGCTACAGCTAGCATGGGTTTGTGTCCCTGCTCTGTTATGGATATGGATTTGGTGCAGCAGTCAAAACAAGATGCAACTTTATGAGAATATAAAACACAGGCTACTTAGTTTACTAGGGTGACCATAACAATCTTTGGTTTAGATCACTTGTTTATTAAAAGGCGTAGAAAACTGATTTTGTTGCACCTCAATTAACAGGGTTGTGTCCAGTCTGCTGGTTTAAACATTATTCCATCCCATGAAAGGAACCAAGTTACTGCTAAAAAAGTTGAGGTTGTAACCGTGGCATGACCGCACAAAATTCAAAACCGCACAGTCATTCGTCAGCCACACATGTAATAATCACACTGTGAAGAAGACATACATCGCAGTCCACAACACGTATTACACAGCATGTCTGTGTCCAACCCAGTTAAAGAAGTAAACAACTCTTTGGATAATAGCATCTGTCACCACTGCTGTTTAACTACAAGCTACAAAATTAAGATCATAAAGTAAATCATTGGGCTCATCCAATAGATAAACACAGCTAACTTGCTAGACCAATGTGTTAAAGCTGAAATGGCATTCTTTGTGGCACTTACAATATACAGAAATATATCTATATATATATCTTTGGAGGTAACAGTAATTTTTTGGCATCATTCCACATATCTAGCATTCGTTCATTCATTCTTTGGATCAGGTATTTTTTATATATTCATATATTGCAAATGGCACTTCTACCATAAGGCCATTATGTTTTAAAGCTTTCAAGGTTTGATGCACTGAAAACACCAGCGCACATAATATTTGGTTCTTACTTATCACCAAGAAATTATGAGATAAGAAACAAAGGATAACCAATAAGGATAACCAAATCATACTGAAACTGAAGTCCTCCACTGAAGATACATATACAACTTAAGCCTCGAACCGAGCTCAACAACCTTACAAATAATTCTCAGCAAAATGGAACAAAACATCAAATCTAGCTTAAATACAGTATTTGGAAAGAAAAATGGACCACGTGGCCCATTAGCCAAACTTAAAATCCCTCAAGTTATAAACTTAGTAAATTATTCACACAACAAAATTCTGTTCAGAGGAGGTAGTACTGAAAACGTAAGCAATCTGAAAAGATGAAAAGGAAAAATATTGCTAAACAAACAAATCAGAGTGAGGTATTTAACATCGGCAGTCTGTCCGTGGGGACATTTCTGCAAGTGTTTTCTTTAAGCAGCCATCGTCGGAATTAATTAAAATGGTTTTTAAGAACCTGAGGCACCTTAACCTGTTTCATAAGAATGAAAGTAATAAAGTGTAAAGTGTGACACATACAAAACATGGCTTATAAATAATGCAGAACACTTTAACTCTATCAGTAAGTTTAAGTAAATGTAAAAAAGGGAAAACTGAGGTAGGTAGACAGCAGAGAGGGGTTTACAGCTCCCTCTAGTGCGGATGTTGAAAGGGGTAAAAAAAAAAAACACTTTATGGAAGGAACATTAAAACATTCTAGAAAAGACATTCATCATTTGGTGAGACATTTTCCCCAGTACAAGCAGAGGAAAACAAAATTAGTAGGAAGTACATTCGTCGTAAGTAGATCCTGAAGCAGGCCCATATGCAAAAACCGTGAGCTCTCGTGAAAGTTGACCACTCCTCTTGAATGGGTCTCTGAAATCTCACAGAGGACAAGGAAAGGTTGAAGGGTGTGCTTAATTCCTTGAGCCAACAGTGCATCATGTGTTGCTTTGGTAAAGCTATGTGGACATATCTGTCCTATGAAAGATGCTGCTCTTTGGCTGCTTTTTCATGAGGGTGAGCATATCCTGAGAGGGGTAGGAGGTGCAATCTCTTTTGCTTCATGTATTGGAGAAGTGCAGTTGGGATAAAGTGGGGCTGACAGGAGAAGGTGATGGTGAGGTAGATTCAGACAGCAGCATGAGTGCAGACGTTTAGAACACAGCTTGTTGCGTCTTCTCTCCTGGATATTCCACCATGATTCACTGTCGCAATGTTTTCTGAGGAATCTCTCTCGTCTTTGAATGCAAAGGCTCTCTGACAGATGTCAGGGCTGTTAGTTTCTGCCTCGTCGTGAGAGAAGTTTCCAGAGTCTCCTGTTTCTCTGCTGCCCTCGCTGGTCTGAGAGCTCTCTGACTCCCCTAGTGGACGATAGAAGATTTGCAGGGAGGAAGGCTGAAGAGATGCGACTGCTTGCTCCTCCTCATACTGCAACACTGTGTTACCCACCTCATAAAAACATCGTCCCTCCACAACCTGCAATACAGGGACATTTAGAGATCTGTAAAATCTGCAGCAACACATTTCAGATCAGTGTCCTGAACGCCCCCTTTCATAAAGGACACTATAAAAACAACACTACTTAGTGTGGCTCAGGCTTTAATAGAGCAACTCCAAGACAAGGCAAACCAAAAACCCTCCAATTTAGGAGAAAGAAATAAACTTGATTTAAAATGTAAAAATCTTCTAAAAATTACCTGGCTCTTTTTTGAAATGCTCTTTTCCGCACTGCTGAAAATGTTCCACTTCCTTGCCTTGTTCTGACTGCAACTGATTATGGGTCCACTGCGGTTTATCATCAGAGTTGTCCCACCCTAAAAAACAAATAATCTGCAAATGTCATTTGAATCCAAATAAACAGGCATTGTTATTTACTTTGAGAGCAGAAGGCATCAAGATTAATCACTCTTAAAGACCTTACCTTGGTGTCAATGAAATGGTTTCCCATTATTGATACCAGAACCTCAGCATTCTCTGCCTGGTGTTGATTGGCTGGGGGCACACTGTTATGCATGACCTCACCATTCACCTGTCCAATCATCTTTGAAGATGAGGATTTCCTTTTGAGAGAACCAAAAATGAGTTAAGTGAGGGTATATGTTCTACACATAGGAACGTATGTGCAGTACTATGTGGAGCTTGTTCAATCAAACATTGTGCAAAAAGCCCTGTTTACATACCTCGTTTTGCTTTTCGTGATCAGGATGAAGATGCAGATAACGATGCAGGCCAGGGCTATACACACACCAATTATAATACCCGTCATAGACTTTTCATCAAAGTGATACAGGCCACCTTTAAAAACTGGGACAGAGAAATACAAACACTGATCACAATTCCACATTTACACATCAAGCTAAACAAGCTAAATGTTAAAATGACGACCAAGTAACTTTTCTACACCACTGTAAGTAAATCAAACCAATAAACAGAACAGCAATAAGATGTGGAACATTATATAACTAATGCTTATGATACATTTACAAACATGGACAAAGATGTACAAACAAAAAGCAGAAACAGATTATTCCATTGGTACCTGTAGTCTCAGTCTGGCTGTAGGTATGGCGAGGGTTTTTGCCTTGGTGCGTTTTCCCTCTGAGTACAGGGAGTTCCACCATGTTGGAGAAAGGGCCATCACCTGCTTGATTTGAGGCTGAGATCTTCACCATATAGACATTCCCTGACTCCAGCTTCTCCAGCAGAGCCATGGTGTTGCTCCCTGGGAGAAATAAAACATCGATTTATCCTAGTGTAACTTTATCCTAGAGTAGCTTTCACAATGTTCTTCCACATCTGAAACCAGAACCACTCAATATCTATCATATTCTATACCACAGGAGTGTATTCTGTAACTACTCTGTATTATTTTGTTGAGACTTTTGTACTAGTATTACTTTCAGTTGTTGAGTTTGTTGTGTTCTTGTGAATTTTTGTCCGTTTCTCATCCCTGTTTAATACACCAACATTTTTACACAGCTATAAACATAGTTTGGTGACACCTTCATACCTTCTCTCTGTAAAACCTGCCACTCTCCTGCGAGCCATGCTCTCTGAGATGCATACAGGATGGTGTAGTGGGTCACAGCCAGGTTGGACTGCTCTGGCTGCCGCCAGGACACCAATGCTGTGTCATCCTCTATCAGAGCCACTCTGACAGCCAGCGGTGGAGAAGATGGAGCTGAAATACACCAGGCGGAGTTTAGATATACAGATTTCAGTGCTCATGTATGTGGTAGTTACAACAAGGCTAATATGTTGTTTAAATATTACGCTTATATTATCAAAATACGATGCTGCTTTGAATATCGTGATATGGTGTTTAAAGCACACTGGGGTGGTGGTGTGGGCATGTGACCAGTCATTAACTAGCCGAAACGTGTTCAAGGTTAGATCTCTTTAATCACCTTCCAACAGAGTTCTCTGATATATGGGGGAGCTCCAGGGGCTGGACATCTGATCCATGTGTAAACGCACAGCAAACTCGTAACGTGTGTTGGACCTCAGTCCCTGCACCATCACTGTCTGTTCAGTCCTGCAGAGAGACCCAGCAATATTGCTATTTTATGAGGATATGTAGCGTTTGTCCAGCAGCTGACGTACTTGTAGATATTATTAAGAGTTCACATAGTGGTGAAATATGACTGTTTCTCTTCTGGAAGTGCACTTACGTTTGAAGGTAGCGGACAGCGGAAGCATTGTATGGGGCCACAGGACCATAACGGATTGAATAGCTGACTGGCTTTCCTGAACTGAAGGCAGGACGGCCCCAGCTGAGCCTCACCACTGAAGAGCTGTTAGTCTGGCCATGGACATGATCCGGAGCAGGCAGTGTGGCCAACCTCCGGTTAGGGGCGGCTGTAAAGGAAAGACGTATTAGCTTAGCTGCGGTTTTATTGGGAGTAAACAGGAAAAAGCATTGTATATAATTCTTAGGAAATATTGGCACAGAATCTCTGAAACATTTTTTACGGTTAGGAAAAACATAGTCATAAGTTCTTGATGTTTCTGTATTCTGAGATAAT
The DNA here is from genome assembly GCA_024036415.1 of Prochilodus magdalenae. Lineage (NCBI taxonomy): Eukaryota > Metazoa > Chordata > Actinopteri > Characiformes > Prochilodontidae > Prochilodus > Prochilodus magdalenae. The sequence continues at coordinate 659,135 of JAMWET010006631.1, read as the reverse complement.
GGGACACTGTGCTTTCAGCACTTAATATTTTGCATGTACACTCACAAGGGCAGCCAGGAGTGCTGACAATCTGATGTGCCTGATAGCCATCCCCATGAGCGCTGAAGGCCAGCAGCTTCACATGGTACTTTCTTCTTGGATCTGCACAATAAGAGAAACACAAACATCTTCATTGTTGCTGTGTATTTCTTTTTGCTGTTAGTGCATCTCATTAATGAGGTCTCAAATCCTGCAAATCCTGATTGGTAAACTGTTCATTATTCTTTCTCTGCCTGAACGTTTTGGGAAAGCAAGCTTTTAGCTGAAGGTTCAACCAGAAATAAAACCGTGCATAATGAGGTGACTGTCATTGTGTTGTTTCTGCACCGGTCAGCTCTGCTGCTTTGTTCATGTTCACTCTCTCACCACAGGTCATCAGTCAACGTGACAATAATTAGCAGTCAGCAGCACTACGGTCGATGTTACTACCTTAGGAAAGTCTGACCATAGAAAACACAGGTGCAAGCCTGTAAAGCCATCTTACACAAAGACGGAGCTGCAAACTGCTAAAATTATACAGTATTTATTATTATAATTATATTTTTATTATAATAATAATAATTATTATTATTGCTTTACATTTACAAAAACAGATTGAATGTGTATATTGAGCCTTCTTAGAAACTAAATGACCTCTGGCCTCATCTTTTCATCAGCACCAATATTACAGACCACAGAACAAACTAACAAAACTTAGAAAAACCTTTTTCAGAATCTTATATTGACTGGAGCATAGTTCTTGTTTACATACAGTCATATGTTGGCCAAATGACATGCCTTGAAAATAGCGCACTCTCTTCTACAGAGAACACACTTCTGCCCTTTTTAGCAGCATATACTATTGTCATGATAAATTATATATTATTGTCTGAGCACTACATGAATATTGTATTGTAAAATATTATTGTATTGTAAATATTAAGTCACTGTATTAATAGTTTTAATAGTATTTTTAACATGGCATCACATGGCATTATCTCAAAAACCGGCACAATTGCTGTTTATTTGTTGAATGTAACATGCTATAAAAATATAAAGACACAGAACATGGCCTGTACAGCAGATTAACAGAATAAAACATGTTATGTTTTTAAAATCGTTTCTAAAACATTTGCAGAGGAAATGTGTTGTGTTTGCTCATTGTAGAGGATTAATACCTCAGTAAAGCATGCCATTGGGGATGTTTATATTTCTCTGTATGACTGTGTTTATCTCTTATAAACATCATGACTGGTTTACCTTAAAACATTAGGCAGCATTCTACTAATTATTAATGTAATTTAGTCTTTGGCTGCAGATCTTAGCAAGGGTCTGGCTGGCTATGGGTAGTGTGGGGGATTTTGGGGGGCAGAGGTGAGAGGTCGTGGGGCACCGTCACAGGCGCTTTTCAGCTGCTGGGACAGCCTGTCTCCTGGGACACAGGTCTTATGACCTAAGGTCTAAAGGTCAGCCTGAGATAAAACGTCACGTTCACGGACATGCAGAACGAGTTAGGCTAACGGCCACGCTCTTAAAAACAACATGCCTTTAGCATGAAACAAACATGATGAAAGAGCAGAAGCAGGCGAACTTCGGTGCTTAAAATCACTGCCCCAAAAAACGACTTCAGCTGACTGCTCAGGTAGTAGCTTCGAAATGTGAAAGTAAACACTTCAAGGCAGATGGGTTAACTTGTTGACCGGGAAGCTGTGAAGGGCTGTGAAGAACAAAATCTGCTTAATAGTGTATGAGCCAACAATTCGTCAGTTTCTTTTTTTGCTGAAGGCACACTGGTCCAAAACATCCATGACTCCAAATTAGAATCTTTAATTGATTCGTCCAAGTTCTCTGCCCTCAGGCCAAGGCCTTTGTTTAAGCTGCAGTGTCCATCTGAGGAGGGAGGGGAGGGAAGGGTCTCACAGGCTGCTGCCACGCCCACAGAAGGTTCAATAGAGAGAGCCATGATGGAGCAAGGGACAGGGATGGGAAAAAGGAGGTAAGAGACATCTGGGCTGTGACCTTTGACACTGAGAGGCGACACACACAAAACTAGCAGCAGGCTGACCAGGGGGATCACACATAAGGGAGAACAGACCACTGACCAAGTATCGATTAGGATGAAAATGGAAATTAGTAATCTGGAAGTGTTAAGACTGAAAAACCCTAATAATAGCAGCCATTATGAGAATTGTAGCAATGGTAATAATTACTATAAGTAGTAATTATTCAAAAACAACACTGAGACATATCACAAAGTGTGTTTTCAGAAATAAAAGACCATTTATAGAATTATAGTTATAGAATAGGGTTTAGCCCTAAATAAAAATCACCAGTACACAAGTCTGTCAGCATATGGAATCTAAAGGGTCCTATATAACCTAAACACACTGTGCCACTCACCAAGTCCTGCAAGGGTGTGCTGGTAGTCCTGAGGGCGGAACTGGATAGCAGAGCTCTCTGATTGACCATCGGGGTTATAGAGGAGTTTGTAACCCTGGACGACAGCATCACTGGGTGCAGGGTGCCAGCGTACAGTGATGGAGGTGCAATTTAGGGGCTCCAGCTCCAGATTTGGGGCAGGGGGCACTAAAGATTTGAACAGTAAGAGAGAAGTTCTGTATAGGAAGCAGCTAATTCCTCATTTATACGTGGAACAACATTTGGACAGTTTAAAGTGTATATCATTACAGTAACTACACACCCTCCACTGAAAACACACTTCTGCACATGTTACTGTCTACTTTACATACTGGGCAAAGCAAAACATAAAATTTGCCTTGTGCAAAAGCTGTTCAATTTATTCTAAACAGTTGACTAGTTTACATTCTTGTTGGATTTTTCCAATCATGAAAAGATTCATGGTCAAGATGATGAAAGCAGAACATAAAAATCACAACTGGTTTGCAGCACACTGCTTTTGTGATAATAGTGCTGCAGGGCCAATTTAATGACAACAGTATTTTGCAGCCCTACATAATATCATATTGAGTGGTCCTCCAATACATTAGGATGACAAACAACTGTGCTACGTAATTAATGTCTAATGGTGGACATTTTAACTAGATTAACACTCTGTAATTGCATTTCTCAATGGTAACATCGTCCAGTGACTGGCACACCCTAACGACAGACTGAAAATTACATATCAAAACATCTTTTCAGTCATTTAGCCTACAATTATAATGTAACTCCTGTATTGAATTACTGCTTCTAATACTATTTGCATGGTAATGTACAATCAATGCTGGGTTGTTATCAGTATAGTAACTGAAACAGAGAAGGATTAGACAAGATTTTGTTTCCTGTGAGGACACTTTCCAGGATGTGAATCAATAGCAATCTGCCTATAAGAGACAATCCTAAAGGCAAAGGAGTCAATAGTAAATAAATAAAGAGTTTCGACTATACATATCAGCCAGTGAAGCATCTCAAGTCATTGATTCAATTATCACCTTCAATTATTTAAACATGATGACTTCGTTAGTGACATGACAAGCACAAAACTATGAGAGTAGCCAAGGGTCACTTCTACAGAGGGAATAAAACACTTCTGTGATGTTGGTGACATATATATATATATATATACATGTATATATACATGTAGCATAAGCTGTTGCCCTGTTTTGAATTCATCTTCTGACACGAGGATGTTTCCACTTTCTCTTTTTCTTTCAATAAAACAGCTTCTATAGCATTAACATGTCACATAATTTTACACTCCCCCTACTCACAGTCCCGTGACATGACTAAACCATGACCACAGCCTGTACAGTTAAACCACCATCAAAGTCAACAATCAACCAGCACAGCTCTGTGTTTCACCGAGTAAACACAACAGTGAGTTTTTGGTTGGCCTAACAGCATCTAAAGGGAGATAAATAAATGCAGTTGGGGCCCCTTTACCTTCCCCACTCATCGCCCCTGCCTCTGAAACAGCCCTATTCTTCTCCATGGCTGTGGGCAGCCTGGGGCCCTTTCCTTTATGACCCGTGACTGAGCCGGTCCTCAGCTCCTAACCTCAGCTTCTGACAGACCAGGTCAAGGGTCACTGAGCAACAAACGCAATACCTCAACAATGCGGGTCTGCAAGCAGCTGTTAGGCTATGAGCAGGCTTATTTACTCTCACTCAGTTGCTTCAGCTTACAAAGCATGACAATGAGAATAAAACCAACAGCAAAACTGAACAGTGTCATATCTCAGTCTTGTCCTCATGGTGTCATTTTAGAGACAACTGATTTTTGTGAATGAAATCTCATAACTTGTTATACCTTCTCTTTCATCAGTAGACTGAAGTTCATTAGTTATTAACAAGTAATGACTGTTTGTTAAGTAGGGTGCCTGGAGCAATGGTTAAAAATTAGCCTCTCGGGTTAATTCTGGTTCATTTAAATGCCATTGACACTGTTCATTAATGGTCGTTGCACCTGACCAATAAATGTGTGCCCTTACCAGTGGAGCTGGAGGTTTTGGGTGTACGGAGTGAGCTCCAGGCTGAGGGTTGGCTCCAGCCTATGCGTGTGGAGACTGCTATCCGAAGCAGGTAGATGGTGTCCGGCTGCAGGCCTTGAAGTAGGTGCTGAGTAGAGTTCTCCCCTTCTCCAGGCAAATCCACAGAGCTCACCTGTTCATCAGCAGCTGTGCGGATGGATAGGCGATAAGCAGAGACACGTCCACGGCTCAGCTTTGCAGGGAGAGGCTGCCAAGACACCAAAATATCGGTGGGACTGCGGCTGGTAAGGCTGAGCTCAGGGGTACGGAGGGGCACTGAGAAAGAACAGGAGAGAAGAATTACAATTATGGGTCAGTTATTTTTTCTTAGATCAGATCCAGGTTAGGCAATAATCTGTGAAACAACATGAATGCACAAAAGGCTGTGTCCAATGCAGCAAATGTGTTAGCGCACTGACTTAAAATGTTTCGAAAAACTGAGACTACAAGCATGTTTACAACTCCAGTGCACAGCAGTGTTATCCCTGCTTTAAAATGCCTGAGTCAACTAAACGACTCATCACCAAGCTTTTCTTGAAGTAAAATAGATGTGTTGGTGAAAACAAGCACAAAACTAAGCATGCAATGCTAAGGTCCCAAATTGCTGGAACTGAGCAACACTGCACTCCATATTTGCCCCAATAAAAGCAAAAAGTCTATGCTGTAAATTCACAATGCTGCACTCACCATCCTCCAGCGTGTGTTGTGTAACTTGCTCAGACATGCGGCTGGCTCCCATGGGCATGTAGGCCACTATATAAAAAGTGTAGTTACGTGCTGGCTCCAGATCATCCACGATGTGGCTAGTTGTGTCATTTCCGATCACTGCCTGGTACTCTTCGTTGTTTAGACCTGAGTTTACAAACATTCAAAAACATATCAGCTGTATGCAACTAAAACCATCTGAGGTGTTCAAGTTTTACAATGTAATTCCCGCAGGAAAGAACAAACAGTAACAGGATGAACAGGTTGTACATAACACAGCGTAAACTTAATAACAAATCTTTTCGGCTTCCTAGGTATGGCTTCAGCACATTGTTCTTGAATATGCTATTAAAGTGGACTAGCTAAAGTAAAGAATGAGCTCCAGTGTTTAGTTGCAACCAATAAATGAATAAATCTTCAGTAATCGTTATATGTAAGATAATGTTAAAATATAAGAGTATAATATATTGCTCATCTCAAACAAATATAAGAGGGTCTCTAACAGGCCTATCACACATCTAGTGCCTGGATTCAGTCAGGGGGCTCCTGTTTCAAAAACTTGCTGACAGGAATATGAAGTGCTATCTCGAGTTTTCTGAAGGCCTCTTTTCCCTCTGCCATTTCCTCACAAACATCTTTGCTAATACAGAACAGAGGTACATTCCACTTTTAAATAGCCCCCATTCTTGCCTCCAGGGCCTCTCCTCAGCAAAGCTGATAAAATACCACAGAACACGGCCAGACCACTACATTGCACAATGGTCAGGTATAGATAGTCCTTATCATACATGAAAAACTCACATGAGGACTTGACCCAGTTCTAGCCTAACCAGAGGATAAAATAGAACACTGGACTGGAATACATACAAATCAGATTCCTTTGTAAGACATTACTGACATTTTTCGTTAACATTTAAATTATTTAAAACAAACCGTTTCAGCATTTTTACTCTTTAACATCCTGTAGTTCATCCAGACAGGTTTTGCTGAAACAGTAAACAAAAATAAAGATACCAGCCCCAAACCTGAAAGTGTGCCCTGTGGCTTTAAGAGTAACTGGAGCTCTTTCTCTGTGAGTGGACAATAGCTGATCTACCCTGTCTCCTGCCCTGACCTTGCTGTTGTATAGCAACAACAGATGGCTCACACTGAACAACGCTGGGTTTCAAATCACAATGATTTGCAAGTATGCTGTCCATTTCCTTCAGCCCCACTATAGAAAAGATATTTGATTTCCAGGTGGCGAGTAAAATCAAACCAGGCTAAACACTTGCCTTCTGCCTTCATGTAGTGCACAGAGTAAGCGATGACTTTTTCAGCGTTGTACTGAGGTCTCTCCCAGGCCAGTAAGATGGCTGAGCTGGAGATGGTCTCAGCATGGATGTTTCGAGGTGCACTGGGCCGATCCTCAGACATGACCACAATCAGCCTCGCCATGGACAGAACTGAGCCTTGAGAGTTTTCAGCCTGGCACTGGTAGATGGCATCATCCTCAGGAATGATCTGGGTTATCACTAGTTTGCTGAAGGAGATGATGAATAAAAGCTTTCAGTACAGGAATTACTTTTCAGATAATGAACATCGATATTAACCGGTTGTCTCAAAAACTGTTTTCAGAGTTTTCTGAATCAGTTGTTTTCACCTTATGCAAAACTGAAAGCTGGGCCCACAGCCTTGCTGCCTAATGCCTACCATTCAGAGAGTTAGTTACTTTCCAGCCTGGCAGCATTTGTTATTTTATGTTTAATAATAACGTATGGAACTACCAACAGGTCATTTTCAACTGTTGTGATCAATATTTTAAGAATTCTGTGAACAAGAAGTGAAAATGCTTGATAATGTACAGAAATTATGGATTTACATTGTCAAGTTATCTGCACTTATAAAATGTGATGAAGCCTTGATATGAAGTATATCATATATAATTCCCCATGTTATTTAGCTCTCTCTGTCATCTTAGAATCTTCCACAACTCTCTATTCATCCTTCTGGACACATCTAACACTTCTTCAGTTTTGCTAACCGCTTTCTAGTGTCCTGCTAATTATCTGAATCCCGTAAAGATGAACAGTGCTTTACATCCGAATGCAAAGCTTGAGGCTTACTTGTTGTACATCTTAATCCTGCCATTAGAGTGGATGGCTTCCCCATTCTTCAGCCAGCTGATACGGGGAGTAGGCACCCCCTCTGCCTGGCAGCTGAAGCGAGCCGTGCCCGCTCTGGGGCGTGTCTGACTCTCTGGCTTTTCAACCAGGGATGGGGGCACTGCAAAAAGACACGTTCAGGTGTAAAGGACGATTTTAACGTTAACGTCCTGGTCTACTACACAAACTCTCCAGCATTTAGTTAACTCTTAGTGCAGTCACTAGTATGCAGCTGGATTCACACATACATGGTATACAATGCATGTGCTAACCCCTTACATCTTTGGTTCTTTACTTAAATTGCATACTAATAAATATTAATAATAACAGAAAAATGAACATCGCCAACGCTAGTTGGTAAATCTACAGGGATAAAATAAGAATTAAAAATCTGCTTACCAAGCACAGTGAGGTTTGCAGCAGCGATGGTGTAGTTCCTTGTGCGCGGTGTTGTTGCTCTGCATAAGTAAACTCCACTATGTTGAGCTTTTACACTGGAAATGACCAGGTTTCCATTTCCAAGCACTCTGGCGCCAAACACATCTATGGGCTTGGAGTCTGCCCTGCTCCAGGACACCAGGGGCTGAGGGTTACCCTCGGCTACACACTCCAGTACAACAGTCTGGTGCTGGCTGGCACTGATGTTCTGAGGACCTGCAATGATCTGGGGCTTCATGAGCGGCTTAGCTCTAGAGCCTAAAGAGGAGAGAACTGATTTAGCTGGTAGTAGGGTGAGTGTACTTTTCTTCCTTTCTTCCAACAATTACCAGCCAGTCTTTCACTCTCTCTCTCATTTCTTCTCACAGGAACAGAACATTTCCTCACAGCATATAATCAGATGTATTCACCTGGATTGACAGTAAGTGTGGCCTCTCTGCTTCTTAGTCGACTGGCAATGTTGGTGGCAACACAACAGTACACCCCTGCATCCTCTGGTTTCACCTCATGGATCTGCAACACTCCGTTTGGTAACACTGTGATTCTACAGATACAATAACAAAATCACATTCTGAACACAAGACTCCATTCATCCAGTCAAAGCTCTGCTGAAATGTGTTAAGCCTACAACTCGTTAGTTCAGTGGATCTGACAGTTTCCATACTAAAAGAGCTTCAGAAGGGAATGTGCCTACCTCTCTGTTTCTAGTGGCAGAGCTCTTTGGTTGAATTCCCATGTAATAATGGCTGGTGGGCTGGCATTAACATTGCAGGCAAATCTAGCGACAGAGCCCTCAATAACTACCATAGGGGAGGGCTGGGTCACAAAAGATGTGATACCTAGAAGTGGAAAGAGAAGAGACAGGCCGGGGTGTTATTTACTCAATAGACTTAATCAAGATTTCAAGAGTTTATTGTCATATGCACAGAGAAACAAGCAGCTGATGGCTAGTCTTTCCTATCTCTTGGATATCTGTAATACTTTGAATCATATCAGCTGATATTAAACATAAATAAACCTGTATAACACCATCATTACAAAAAATGTTTTTGGCAGCATACAAAAATATTTACATCAAACTAATTCTGGACCTGCAGACAAACAGCACAGCATTCAATACAGTGTCGGCTCTGATCAATGGATCAATGAGCCAATGGCAGTGAAAAATGGCCATTCATACATCATCTACTAATCAATAATTGCCCTATTCCCTAGAAGAGTCAATTCATTCAAAATACTGCCTGAATTTAATTGTCCTATTCAGTGGCAGAGTATTTTTTTTCAAAAGGCTGCTTTGAGGTAACAAGGTCTGTTTACCCACACCATATGTTTTTCTTAAGTGTGTAACTGGTAAATAAACACAGTCGCCCGACAGGCTCCTTCCAAGAATGCCTCACGTTCAACACGACTGTAGACAGAACTAAATGTAAAAACCTAAATATACCAAAAGCTGAGTGTGAAACATTGATAAATAAAAGAGTAAAGCTTTTACAGCTTTTATTGGTTGATCTTATATATAATTATATCATGAACTCCTGACAAACGCAAAACAAACACAGTTACATAACTGACTTCCATCCACAGTTCAACATTTCATCTTCATAATCTCTCTCTCTCTAATAGTCTCTCTGTCTGTCTCTCTGTCTGTCTCTCTCTCTCTCTCTCTCTCTCTCTCTCTCTCTCTCTCTCTCTCTCTCTCAGCAGGCGGTGTTAAAGGAAATCAATGGATGTTCATCTCCTGGTAAAAAGTCCCCCATGTAAATCATGCTGGAGGAAGGCAGGGAATTAAAAGGGCCTTTATTTACGTGTGCAGCTTAATTACAGCTAAGTGACATTCAAATAACCCATTGGCTCTCTCTCCATATGGGGCACCCCACTGAGAAATGAACTAGCCCTTACCTTGATCATTAACTTGACCTATGCTTGGTTCAGTGAGGCAAAAGTCTACACAGCACCCTCTCTCCTCGTATAACCATCTTGATTAGATTTCTTTGAAGTCTAAATTCTTCTGGGGATCGTTTTTGTTATTCTATGGACACAAGAGCTCTTGGTATTGTGCTAAAAGAGACTTCATCCTTGCTCAGGATAAGCCCTCTCCAGATCCACAGCTGTTGCTACTAACATGGAGAAGAATCTAGTTTCATCTTAAAACCTTCAAAGGGCTGAATAAATGAATATTGTAGAGGACTATAGCCTTTCAACCTGTGTGTTAGCTCGTGTTTACAGTATACGTCCAGTACATGTATGACCTCTGAAAACCTTTCAACATCACCAAGAACTACTTTTACTGCACTGTGGTTAGGCCTGCATGCTTTGTATTCTGATTTTGGAGGTTAGTTGGCAGAGGTGACACATTTAAAAATTGACCCTTGTTGTTGTGTAGGATGCATCAAAGCAACAAAAATCAATGAGCCAAAATCTGAGGAGACTTGATATAATGAGAGAACACCCCCCAATCCTAAATCAGGCCTTTTTAAACAGCCTTCTGTGTACAAGTGTGTGCGCCAAGCTGGCCAGGCCTGTGAGGGTGGCTGGGTTATAAAAGGAGGATCAATGCCTCGGTCAAATAGGACAAAGGTTTCCTGCCAAAGGTCAGGGGTCACCTGCGCCCGTCTGTCCACTCAATTTCAGCCAAAATTGGGAGACCGCCTAATCGAATGTGTTCACAATAATCAAGCGCCCAATACGATGGAGATTTTAAGCAAATTGAAACCACTCAAACTGGTAACACTGATATTTAGTAGCATTTTCTGGTAAGAGTGTTTTAATGAAGCTCTTGCAAACAACAGGCAATACTGAACTATAATAACTGGACTTATCTAGTCTAATAAATTGACTAGACTAGACTCAAACTAGACTTAACTATCTTTCACTAGTTTTATAGATTGGCCAGTTTCACAGCAGAAGACTGTGGAATAACTACACGCCTGTAACTACATGTTTGACTGAGGTTTGCAGTAGGTAAAGACTCGAGCTCTGGGGATTGGCAGGTAAAACACTCTATATGACAGTAACATGATCACATTTTGAGGAATGCCAATACCCCAGCTTTGTAAAAATGTAAGAAGGCACAAATATTCCTGGAAACACACCACTAAAACCTTAAAACCAAAGTCTCCAGGACAAAACACTGGTCACTGCCTTAAAGAAAAGATCTGGTGAACAGCACTGGTGCATCAATCAGTTTGGGTCCAGACGGCAGGCAGGCCAGGTCACAGTAGCAGCCCACTAGCTATCACCCTGAAGTGGGACAAAGCCAGTCCCACAACCCTGCTGACCTCTAGGCCTCTCCCGTGGGCCCTCACACAGACTAGGAATAAAGCTGACCAATAGGCCAGCCCCCTCCCCCAAAAACTGAACCAACATGAGGTTGCCTAGGTTACACAAAGTTTTTAACCCTTTGGGCGCTGATGACTGTGGTCTATTGCCTTTAACTACTGTCAGGAAACATAGCACCTGAGAAAGAGATAAGAGGGCACCAACTGGACTTTTGTAACTGATACTGGACTTGTGGGTTTTGATACGAATAAACTGTATGACAAAACTGCAAAAACACTAGACTGAATATAAATCAACACACAACCTCTCATGTGATATGACCTGTTTAACTAAACATCATATCTTGTCTGTCTAAGCTGTGAGCCTCTCATGCTGTTTCACTGATTTTATTTAGGTTTGTTTAGATGTACTTTTCCTCTAAACCGGACTAAACTGATTTCTGTCTCTTTGTCAAGGCCATTGCTGGCCTGGTTGAATAGGCACAGCTGTCCTCTGTCCGCAGATCTGTGGCCAAACAAATGTCCCCGGAGCAGTGCTCTTTTCTTTCAGGGGATGGCCAGGGCCACAAGGACAAAGGAGGCCAGAGAGAATGGCCTTTTAGAGATTCCTATGTGTAGCCAACCAGAAAACAACATCATGGGAGGCAGCGACCTCCACAATACCACTGCCAAAACCCCTAACACAACTGCATGCAAATGCATGGAGCTACAGAGCAGGAGAGTGTGTGCGTTTGTCTGTGTTTGGGGTGGAGGTTTAGAAGTCAACTTGCTCTTCCTCATTCTTTCTCAGGTAACTGAAATCTTTATGATGCGCTATATTGACTCTCCACTCTGCCTTAAGTGTCCCTTTAAAACAAGCCAGTAAACACTGCAAGGATGTAACAGCCCCTAAAACTGATCACGTATAACCTTACACCTCTTTAAATGAACACAACAAGGCACTATTAAAGCCATTTTGACAGATCCAGCCTTTTAGAAAAAAATAGGCAAGCTATATGAGATTTATCACCCTCTCAGACACACAGAGCAGTTAAAAGTAGCTGTAAGGTCCTTATGCAAATGCCGCTGTCTTTGCACACCTGTCCAGAGGCAGAATGTCTATTGCCAATAGATAAACACATACTGAAACATACAAGATCCTGAAGCCGAACCACAGAACAAAGCCTGAATTCGGACGCCACTCTCGATGCTCAGTGACTGTATATGGCTGGTGACAGTGCTGTGTGAGTGAGTTTCCTTCACCATCATGTTTCCTCCATACTCACTTGAGATTGTTAGGCGAGCTCTTTGGCTTAGAATGGCTCCATATTTGTTGCGAGCCAGGCACTGGTAGAAGCCTTCATCGGACTGCTCTCCTCCTCTCCGCACATACGAGAGGGACAACGATCCGTTGGGCAAGATGCGGATGCGCTCACTCTCTAAGAGTCTAGCCCCGTTTTTCTGCCATCTGACATCTACGGGTGGCTCTCCTTGGGCCAGACAGTCCATCACTACATGATCGCTGTGAGGGACCATCTTGTCACTGGGTTCAGTCACAAAGGACAACTCACTAAAACATAAAACAGCTGGAAGAGAGAGGATGAAGCAGAAAAGAACAAGAAGATCAAAGAGTCAGTACTGTTGGGACAAACCATCAAATACTTCTTAATTCTAAAGCAGTTAAGCCAGCGGGTGTTAACAAGCTTAGCTGTCTGGATTAATGTAAAGCGTAACAGTTTAACTGACAGCACTGCATCTCTATCAGGCTTTGAATAGCGGACACCAGAAAATCAGAGTAACTTTAATGAAGAGTTTTTCAATCTGGAACTGAATCATAGTTAGGACATGCTGAGATAAGCCTGTAAAAGATTTCATCGGTTTAGTCACGGTCAGCTGAGAAGGGGGACACTCCAGTGGGTGCACTCAGGACAACTGCTGCTTAAAGCATCAAACTCTCCTGTGAATGTAAAACATAGGAAGCACTGTGGATACACTTTGGAAACACTATGCACACACTGTGGACATACTGTGGACACCCTGAGGATACACTGTGGTAACAGTGAGGATGCATTGTGGATACACTGAGGATACACTAAGGATACACTGTGGGAACAGTGAGGATACATTGTGGATACACTGAGGATACACTAAGGATACACTGTGGGAACAGTAAGGATGCATTGTGGATACACTGAGGATACACTAAGGATACACTGTGGGAACAGTGAGGATACATTGTGGATACACTAAAAACACACTAAGGATACACTGAGGATAGACTGAGGATACACAGTGGGAACAGTGAGGATACATTATGGATACACTGAGGATACACTGAGAACACACTAAGGATACACTAAGGATACACTGAGGATACACTGAGAACACACTAAGGATACACTGAGGATACACTGAGGATACACTGTGGATACACTGAGGATACACTAAGGATACACTAAGGATACACTGTGGATACACTGAGGATACACTAAGGATACACTGAGAACACACTAAGGATACACTGAGGATACACTGAGAACACACTAAGGATACACTGAGGATACACTGAGGATACACTGAGAACACACTAAGGATACACTGAGGATACACTGTGGATACACTGAGAACACACTAAGGATACACTGAGGATACACTGAGGATACACTGAGAACACACTAAGGATACACTGAGGATACACTGAGGATACACTGTGGATACACTGAGGATACACTAAGGATACACTAAGGATACACTGTGGATACACTGAGGATACACTAAGGATACACTGAGAACACACTAAGGATACACTAAGGATACACTGAGGATACACTGTGGATACACTGAGGATACACTAAGGATACACTAAGGATACACTGTGGATACACTGAGGATACACTAAGGATACACTGAGAACACACTAAGGATACACTAAGGATACACTGAGGATACACTGAGAACACACTAGGGATACACTGAGAACACACTAAGGATACACTAAGGATACACTAAGGATACACTGAGGATACACTAAGGATACACTGAGGATACACTAAGGATACACTGAAGTTCCAGCGCAGAGCCTGAAGGGAGCAGCTTTAGTTATTCAACACCACTAGACTTATTACACTCCTCATCACTATAAGCACGTCCAGGCTTCCTCACTATAAAGACCCCTTGGCCTTGTAAAGACCCTGTTAACAGTGAACAGTGGGCTACTTCTTTTCCCTTTTCTCACTGAGCCATTTCTCCCTTAAAGACCTCCGCCTGTCCGACCCTTTCGGAGGAGTCGCCCTGTGCTCCACCCCGGGGACCCTGTTATTCAGGCAGTAAACAGAACAGGAGTGAATTTCTCTCACCTGGAAAGTACAGTATCCAGCAGAGGACCAGCAGCCGCTGGCTCGTCTTCCGCCTGACCGTCGCCATTTATCCTGAATTCTCTGACATTCTTCGTCAGACGCGGCGTCCTGAGGGCGACATGTCCACTCCGAGCTCACTACACTACTAATGAAAGACCCCTCGCCGTTAACTCCGCCACAGCGCGCTCAGGCTGCGCGCGCCCTACCCCCACCGCGCCGTGACGTGACGTCACTGGGCTCGAGCCCCCTGAAGAGCCATGTAAGCTCCCTAACGTTTGTTTGTTTATTATGTCATTGAAATGTCATTTCTGAAGAGACGTTACCCTCAGTACTGTCATAGTTACACAGTAAACTGTTCAGGAACAGAGAGATTTACACTGATGTACAAAAAATCTTTTTTTCTCTATTCTAATTCTACATTTATTTACTGCTTATTGAATTAACCAAAGCTGGTAAACCGCTTGGTGCCAGATAAAGGAAAGGAAATGGTATTTACATGTTGTGCGGGATGCTGTAGCTGAAGTGTTGTAGTGTTTTTACACATTATTTACACTGCCTGAATTAATTATCATTTTACTTTATTCAGCATTGCTACCTGTAACCCAATATTATGTAAACTGTGATTTATAATGTCAGCTATGTTGTAACTGAGAAAATGTTGGCAAATAAAGTCTGATTATGATTCTTTGGTATATTTAAAGTGAGAAAATGCTGGAAAATAAAAGTAAAAGGCTTAAAACCTATCAGAGAATGACAAATACCTGAAGAGGAGAGTGTCAATAAAAACACACACACACACACAACACACACACAGACCACCACACATAGAACCTGGCGATACACTGACAAAACTACAGATACCTGAAGAGGAGAGTGGGACACACCACACACACACACACACACAGAAACACACACACACACACACACACACACACACACACACACACACACACAGACACACACACACACACATACACTGACACACACACACAGACACAGACACACACACACACACACAAACACACACTAACACATACACACATACACTGGCACACACACAGAGACACACGCACACACACACACACAAACACTGACACACACACAGAGACACAGACACAGACACAGACACACACACACAAACACACACACACACACACACACACACTGACACACACTGAGTTAGCAAAGCAAGGGCAGAGGAATGGCAAAGAAAAGCTACTCAGGAGTAAGAGGAAGCAACCTCTAGAAGAACAAACACCAGGAATTAACAATATAAACAAATGACAAGATTTTACACTTATTACACAGTACTGAATAAAGAGAAAGAGGAACCCAGCCAGTGACTGCACAGGAGTGAAGTTAAAAACCAGTGACTGCTGTTAGGTCAGTGTCACTGTGAAAAGCATTGTCAATGACTACACTACAGTACACTACAGCGATGATCTGTTATTGTGATGATCAATATACAGTGATGATCAGTGTGCTGGGAGATTAACTTGGGAGGCACAGGAGACATGTTTGATTAGTTTGTGAAGCAGGTAAATAATGCAAGATGCCACATAATTTTAAGGGAGATTCAGGTACAATTTAAAACCCATTGAGATCTTGTGGGGCTGTGTTAGGAAATCACAATTCTGGTTGGACTGTAAACCACAGTGAAGAATGTGTGAGAAACAGGAATGTAAGCTCACTGCACAAAGAAATCACTCAAAAGTTGAATGTGTAAGGACAGACCACAAGAATGAGGGCAGGAAAGGAAATATACACTAACAGTTATCAGTATTTGAAACATGAGTCCTCTAGTTTCCAACACAAGCTCAAACTGCTTTGTCATAATCATTTCCTCTTTAAAACCTAGCTAGGCATCACCCTTGCTCTAATGACACCGGCAGTCCAGTGAGGAAAGATCATACTAGTATTGTGAAATCATTCCTGTCCGTTGTAGTCCACTCCTCCACTGACTTTGTGGTTTATGTGCAAGCAGACCACCACAACGACATTCCCAGCTTTCAGGATGACGACTGCAGGGTATCTGTATTATTGACAGGATGGCACACATGACTGAATGTACACCCAGTTGGGTAATGCCTACCTGACTGAAGGGACTGATGCTGTCAGGTAAGGCAGGGAGACACATTACCAAGAATTAAAAAAGAAAACGAACAAAAGGAACTGCTTCCCAAATATGGTTCCTCTGATGTACAGAGTCCATCCAGAGTGAGTGGATGTTTCTGCTGCACACATTTACAAACACAACTTCAAAGATCTCAATGGAAATCACATTTTTAAAACATTTTAAAGTATGTGGTGTTTTCTGTGGTCTTGTTGGAATATCTGACAATCATCAGAACTAAAGCACTAAAACATCAGAAAGAGCTGCTATATAGATCAGTGCATGCTACATAAGGATGCAGGCAATTCGTTTTTACTGCCAGCATATACACCGTCATATGCAAAAGTTTTGGCGCCCTGTCTAGATCATAGGTTTTGTTGATGTTAATGTGCAATTATTGTACATGCACTGAATTTAACAATCATGGGTGGGCTGTGGCCTGTGCAAAAGTCACGGCACATTTTATACCGTATGTTTTTTCCCCCAATATGTCATATTTACCCAAAAGTGTTATGAGCATCTTGTGCATGTTTTTTTTTAATTCACTTCAATGGCCAGATACTTTTCACTGCTGTCAGAACAACATGTCTGTCCAAGATAACAGCTTTACAGGAGACAGAATAAAACATATGTTTGATTAGGGGTGCGCTGATACAAGTATTATCGCAAAATCACTGGAACGGATATCAGAAGATTAGACTGAAAATTATCCATTAGACTAAACTAGTGCATTAATGCTTAACTAAACTACAGCTGCACTTTAAATGTCATGTCTGACCAATTACAAATGCTGCTGGAGGTTCTGTGTGTGAAAAAGAGATTCAGCTGTACTGCAGTTTGAACATGATGTATGATGTATGATGTGAATGGCTACATTAAGCAAAGTGCATGCAGACAAATGTATTACTAACAGCTTAACTGCTTAAGAGCAAAATAGACACTGGATTGGAATCGTTATCAGCAGATACTCAAGGCTGCGGTATCAGTAATGATATCGGACAATAAAAAGCGGTTTTTAGCTTCGCCTTCGTTTCATGAAAGTCACTGTAACCACATTTTTTTCCCCTAGTAATTTTGGGTAATTTCTTTGGATCCATTCATTATTAAGTTTACACACAATGTAAAGGGCAGCAGGTACATTCAAATAATGTCTAAAAAGATATGAGGTTTTTGTTCCGAGCAACATGCATGTACCTGTATTTTGTTGAGTAAACGGACAGTTTAGAATGCTAAACAATATTTAGTCTAATTTAAAATTCCTGTCATCTACCATTCCTGTCATCTACCATACGTACATGTAGGTTAGTACAAGTCTCTGGGTTTAAGGTACTCTCGTAGTCTCTACCCCACTGCTAAGCCAGCTGCCTAAAAACATTGAACTTTGGGTAATTATAGGGAGATATTGATGGCCACACGTCAGCTGCTCAATAAACACTGATATCGATCCAGTGAGCATGTATTGAGAGAGTGACCCCACCCCCTCTGACCATCAGCCACACATGCACACCCCTCCCTATTCAGGGTGTGGACAATAGAAGAACAGCTGTTAAATCAGCTGAGCTCTATCAGCACCAAACCGCCTCAGACTCACCCGTGTTCAACACAGGAAGCTAAAAGCATAGATAGGACAAGCTGTCCTGATTACTCAGCTCTGCTCTAGAATTGCTGCTCATATTGAAGGTTGTAGTGATGTTTGGTGATTTTTGTTTTGGCTCTGTATTCGACCAGGCGGGATTTACAGAGCAATGGTGGCGATGAGGTTAAAGTGGAAACTATCCGTTTTAAGTCAAGTGTACTTACATCTAATCTGGCTAAATTCTACAGGAATCGTATACAGAGACCACCCTTTTCAGAGGCCTATAAGTAGCTATATAAATGATACCATCTTAAATAAAACTGTCATCCTTAGTATTTGGCTGCAGATCCTTAATGCAAGATGGATATCCTCACTCATGTAGCTCTGGCACAATCTGTATTCATTAAGCTTCTCCAATTAGGAGTTCTGGTCTAGAACCTGTTCCTGTCATAAAGAGAAAGGGTCAGAACTAGGATCCACACTCCTACTCCATAAAGCTCTGTGAATACTCATCCAGGCCTGTAACACAGTCATTTCAGGACTTATGTTAGAGCTTCTTGTTTTAGGTGGGTCTTCATTAAGTGAAAAGCATGCTGACTGGCAGGACGATGACTTTTTGTTGTCACTTGCAGCATATATTGGTTCATCTACTCCAAAATATCACTTCACCCACCTCATTTAAAGGCCTTTGGATTGATCTAAGCACTTTAGATACATCTGTAAACTTAAGCTCTCATCCTGCTGCTGCCATCCTCCGTTAGATCGACTCAGCTGATGAATTCTACTAGCCATGAATGCTGCTGACACCATGCTGTGCAGTATTCTCATGTGGTACAACTTAGATTTAATCTCTGTCCATAAAACATATACATCCCTTGGTAATGCTTTTTAACCTTCTGTTTTTGAGGCATACCCGTCTGTCTCATTTCATGGTGAAGCTCCATGTGGATGTATTCTCCTCATCATGGTCACTTTCATGCACATGCTGGGCATTTTTCTATATACTAGGTGGGGGTTTTAAAGAACAGGGATGCCAAGTTTCAGCATGATTAAATGCCTGTGATGTAAATAACAAATGGTTTGATGTGAAATTTTCTTTTCTATAGAATTGTTCACAGTGGTGGTGATAGCAACCTGACATCCCAAGAGCAAATTGCCTGAAAAGCTATCTCACAAACTTATTACACAAAACAGTTACTGCTCCAGAGAC
Organism: Prochilodus magdalenae; assembly: GCA_024036415.1. Classification (NCBI taxonomy): domain Eukaryota; kingdom Metazoa; phylum Chordata; class Actinopteri; order Characiformes; family Prochilodontidae; genus Prochilodus; species Prochilodus magdalenae. The sequence goes on along the minus strand of JAMWET010006631.1, from coordinate 639,829 downwards.
ATTATTTTATGATAGTTTGTTTACCACTATGCAGAATTTATTTTAAATGTATGAAATTCATCTCTAGCATTAAACAAAGTCAGTAGAGAACAGTAAAGTGATGTTTGATTTTATTGTGGTGGAGCAAGGAAATCAGTGGTCAAGGTTTAACCCCAAACCATTCTGAACCAATAGCTACTGTATATTTACATTTACATTTACATGTATGGCATTTAGCTGACGCTCTTATCCAGAGCGACTTACAAGGTTAATCATATTACAGGTGGGCCGGTGTAGTGTTAGGAGTCTTGCCCAAGGACTCTTATTGGTGTAGCACAGCGTAGTCACCCAGACTGGGATCTTCCTATCCTTTAATAAAAAAATTATACATTAATTTTGTAAATTGTTCTTCCATGTATTGTAATTACTGTGTACTGTGACCATCTATAGTCTGCCTGGTTGTTTGCATAGACCTCCACTTTGTTCCTGTTATAATGTAGGTGTAGACACTATATTTCCATTGTTGACGTTTATTTTTGTTACTTAATTTGAAAATCAAAATTAGATATCCAGTTGCTCTACAGATTGTAGAAGATCTCTGTACGTTATCGTACATTGAAAGTTAAGGTTTTTCCTTCTCCTGTAATCGCCACTTTGAAGATATGCGTTTTTTTCCAGCAGCAATGATATGTTGCAGACTTTCAGGTGATTAATACTTACCGTATCCCCATTTTAGCATTTATGTTCTTTTACATAAAAGCTCATTGACATGACCATGGCCATGCCAATATCCCCTCATAAAGCACTTTTGCACAACCAACAAACAAATGGCCATATATGCAGTTAAATCAGTTATTGATCAGAGAAGATCATCGATTGACTTTCCTCCCTCACAGCTGAGGGCCTGATCGCCATGCTCAGCACAATCAGAGCAGAAATCTAGTCCACTAAGAGAACACGGATGATTTACTGCAGGCCTTCAAGCAGGCAGTGGCCCTGGTTTTAGATTTAAATATCATTTTATAACTGGTCCTTTATTTGTAACTTTTGTGCTGTATTTTCATTTGAATCTACATTCATAGGACTTTAAATTCACAAACATTATTTTATTTAATAAATTTACACATTAAATATAAATAAACAGAATACGCCATTGAATACACCATGAGTATCAGTGGTGCAATTATTATCAACCACAACTTCTGTTGCATAGACACCGGCATAGGCACTAAGCCTGCTGTCCCTTCCTGCTGACCAACACACGTTGGGGGTTTATCGCGACAAAAGGCCAGTGAACAGGAAGAGGTCAAGATCAATAGGCCAAAAGTCATTAACATATTATGAATATCATTGAGGCCATAGGAAAGAAGAGCACATCCAAGTGCATCCCCCTCTGGTCAGAGGCAAGGCCAGTGTGAAACCCTGCCCCCCTTGACCTCTATAGAGTAGCTGAGCACCCGGAGAGGCCCCTCTGCCATTGTTAGAACCGGGTGACGTAGGGTAACCAAAATCGCTCTCTCACGGTTGAGCTTATGCAGGGGATTCATTGCAAAACACTTTACAGACCACATAATAATGTCCCTTTTTTATAAAATGCATTTTTGGAAGTGAGCCTCAACATATACTGTATATATTTTTAAGCCCTTTTTATCTATATATGTTATGAAGTTTTAACTACGATGTCTCTTATTTTATTCCAGTTTGAATAAACATAGTTTAGAGTTTATTTGTCTTCCAAACAATTATTTTATACACCAATGCAGATTAATTTAAACAATATCTTAAATATAATTTCTGCACGTACTCTTCATATGCTTGGGTTATTGTGTAATGACTATCCTATACTAAACAGTACTAAACCGAATTTACACCAAAAAGACTGTCTTTAGGAAATGTCATACATTTAGGGAGGAGATGGTATGAAGGTCAACCCTTCAAAGCATCCTCTAAGCTTTGCACAAACCTGGGTAATTGTCAGGACAGGATGTTCAACTTGATGCATGCTCATGGCTGACCCTGACGTCAGAACCTTTCTACATGTATGTCTTTTAATGACCAACAGAGGGCAATGTAACCCCAATTTACAGGATTACCCTACAAACCAAACCAGTGTCCCAAGTGAAAACACCCCAGGACATTGGGTCTCATTTATCAACTACCTAAGATGTTTTCACAAAACTTCCCTCATTCAGTCTTAAGCAAGAACATATAATCTGTTAGGTCATAGCTACTCCTGTTTTCCCGATAGCTGGTAGTTCTTACACCCATCTTTATTACTGTACTCTATCATTTCAATCCTATATATGTCATACACTTGTTTGCACTCTCGTGTATATTGTTTGTCTCCGTTTAATCTGTATGTTGGTTGTGTATTTCTTTATAATAGATCATCATAGTCTTCTCTTTAACAGTCACTAACAGTTCTTATTCAGTGTTGCCTATCATTCTAAACTCTGAATCTTTTTGTGTGTGTGTTGCCTTACGGGGTCGGCCAGAGAAGGATGGGTTCCCCTTTTGAGTCTTGGTTCCTCTCTAGGTTTCTTCCTCTTTCTCTGAGGGAGATTTTTCCTCGCCACCGTTCCCCTTGGCTTGCTCATTCAGGACTTGAATCCAGATTCTCTGTAAAGCTGCTTTGTGGCAACATCTGTACAAGAGTCTATATAAATACATTTGACTCGACTTGTATTTCAGTAGTAATACTATGTGTATATTTCGTGTGTATATTGCTTGTCCTTGTATAGTCTGTGTATCCTGTGTATACTGCGGGTATTGTATATACATGTACATTTCCTGTATAGTGCGTGTAATACTAGAGAGACATCAGCAGGAACCAAATTCCGTTTGTCTGTCAAAATACTACTCACAAAGGTATGAACAAATTAAAGATAAACAATTTTGGTGAAAGAAAACAAGAAAAGCAAATTATTATTTAAAAATGTTTATTGGCTTTTAAAACCACTTAAAAAAATCTCACCTGTGAGTACTTTCCATTGAAAAAAAAAGAGAGAAAGAAACATCGCTAAAACGCTTCTGCATTATTAACAAGCTACTGTACATTGAGCAGTACACCAGACAACAGCACAGAGAAGGGATCAGTTCTACCGTTTCAAATAGACAAAGAATAAACACATTTCTTCTACCAGACCAGCCTGAAATACAGCATTGGACTTACTGTTTAATGAATCTTTTGTGTATCAAAAAAGTAAGGATTAGATATTTCCTTCTCAAAATAAAAAAGTAAATAATCAGTGCCTTGATAAATGCCAGAACATAGAAAAAATTATTTACAGTTTTCTTCACAAAGACGTTTCTTTTTTGTAAAAAAAAAATGAAAGGAAAACAGAAAAGCAAAACAAAATATCAATGTACTGAAAAAAAGAGAACATATTCATGAACTAAAACATACAGAACAATATTAACTTAGCAAACATCACACATATAGCTTTTATTCCGAAGAACTACATTTTTTTCTTTTCTATCTGGCCAACACAACCAGCCCTCAATTTTGTCCGAGGGAGTGGTCACAAAGTATACTACAATAGATAGTTCAACATACATGCGCACATACAATCATTGAATAACATAGTGAAGCATGTTCTCTTTTTATTTACCTTTAATAATGTTATCTTAAATTTTGTTTGCTTTTATCTTTCTTATTCTCATGGATGAGAATGAGTAAAATGCGTATCTCATTGAGATTAGTGCACATTGCTACACAAGGCAATAATTATTCATTGTAATTTTCTGACATGTCATGTGTAATTCCCCTTTTGTAATTTACCTTTGAAAAAAATCTGCGTTTCACCAGCTTCAATTGTTCCATTTCATCCTTGAAATCTCTGACAAAGCCACCGTTTACAAAAAAGGACATTTTTAGTGCAATAAAGTGAACTTCCAAAGTTTGCTGAATCATGAACCATTGAATTTCCAGTGCCTGCCACTCCAAGGTTCTCTGCGCAATACATTTGACTGTCACGATAAAATCAACATTTTATATATCATTATTCATCTTTTTTGTTTTATATAAACCATGCTATTTTTTCCTCTCTCAATGTACACATCACATCTGCAAAAGCAGAGACCAATATACTCTTTTAAGGAAAATGGCACATCAGCAAGCTAGAGACCAAACAGACAGCATTACTTGCACAACACATAAAGCCAAAAACATAACACACAGCGTATCGTGCTGGCTATAGATTCAATATGATTTCTTCTTTTTTTTTCAAGGGCGCTCAGATCTATCTAAAAATCATCACCATACAGTGTATTAATAAAAATGGACTTTTTTTAAATCATGGCCATGTAGTTTTTAACATATGAGGTGTTAATATAATGACTACAAATAGCCAAGTCTTCATGAATCCATTAAGTAATGAAGTTGGACTACATGCTTCCCATCCATAATTAACTGTACATCAGATACGTTTGCCATATACATACTATACACAAATATTTGTCCACCTGGAGCTCAAGCACCATAAAACCCTGTTCAATTCACCAATGAGTCCAACCAGATCCCTTCACTGATGATGTTCACTTGGAGATAACAGATCTCGATCACTTTTTGTTCTTCAACAGCTTCTCTTTGGTACGGATTTAAGGCTGAAACTCACTGACAACAACTCCAGGTTGGACGTTTAAACACGAGCCATAACCTTATACAGGATATCTACCCCTCTACCATACCATTCTACTACTGTCTACTGTCATCTTCTTAGCCATTAACTGTTAGAATATGGAAAAGAGCTACATGGCATGGTCAAATGATGGATACAATAGTTTGCGAGCATTAATTAAAGGGGCGTGTTTGGAAATCAAAACAATAATTTATCATGATGAACAGCCAAGCTTTGTCAGAAGTGCAGCAGGGTTTGTAAAAATCCTCAAATTCCATACATTAAAGCCTTTCTTAAGGTGACATAAGGCCTTGGATTTTGGAAATAAGGCAGACCGAACTCCCTCATGTAATATTCACTTTTGTCAAAACAGTGTAGATATATCAAAAAATCCTCTCTGTCATCCTTTTATTTAACAGTACGAGTAAAATGTCCTATTATTAAATATGCTAACTTACTATTCAGTAGGCAAAACACAACAATGACCGAAAAGTGATTTGGCAGATGCCTATTACTTTTATTCAGCACCTATTAGCACCTAAAATTGTATGGTAATTTGACATTTTAGTTATGAAGGAGTGGTGATAAACTCATGTCGAGACAACAAAAATGAAACGCTTTAGAAATATGACTCACTGACATTCTTGCAAAGGGAAAAGAAACAGTGCATAACTGCCCTTTGCCTTCACAAGACAGCTATCAAAACTCCATCTATTTTTAAAATATTGCATTCATTTGCACATCACTGACTTGATTTATGGGGGTGGAATATTCAAGATCTTAAATGACTAATGAATGCAACTGTGGATATACTCAATATATAGGTGTACTGCAATAATGAAGCAATGTCCTGACAATGGCATAAATTAGAATGGAAACAGTTCTTAATGAAAAGAAATGCGTGACTACTGACACACTCTTGAAATCACCTTTAGGTTAAGGAGACTGGAATGGACTATAAAAAAACAGAAGATGAAAGCCTGGAAAGATCACTTCAGGTCAGGCTAGCACTTCTCTCTGGATTTGACTGATATGTCCAGTTGCTGCAGTGACAAAACCTTAATCACATTTTAAGAATATATAAAAAAGTCATAACACAAATCGAACAATGAACAAAAAACATAAATAGTGACAAACAGCAATAATCATGACAGTAAAGGAATAGGAAACAATGCTAACCCAACATTTCCACGGTCGGCTGGTCTTTGTTCTCCAACCAGTCAAATCCAGCAGAGTTCACAGTGTCACTGCATATCTGCTGAAACAATGGGTCGTTCTTCAGCTCTTCCAGTGTGGTGTCTTCATATTGGTCCTGTTGCTGACCTGGGTCAAATAGAAGGTTGGGGTCTAAAGTGTTCAGGTCGTTGATGCTACCAGAAAGGTCAGAGGTCAAACGGATTTCACTGGAGAAGTCTGACGCAACCGCACTGAGTTCTGACGCCACCTGCCCAACGAGTTGTGAGCTGGGATTGAGGCCATCCTCACCCAAGAGATCCTTGACAGTGCTGTTGAAGTCCAGTTGCTCCTGCTGTTGGTGCTCCTCATTCTGTTGTGAGGTTTGAGGCAGCAGCTGCTGTTGGCTGAGGTCTGGATCATCTTGTAGTTGCTGTTGGTCCTGCAGTTGCAACTGTTGGTCCTGTAGTTGTAACTGTTGGTCTTGCAATTCCAGCTGTTGGTCCTGGAGGTGTAACTGTTGCTCTTGAAGCTGTAATTGTTGTTCCTGGAACTGCTGATCCTCCAACAGCTGCTGATCCTGTAATTCCAGCTGTTGATCCTGTAGTTGAAGTTGCTGTTCTTGTTGCTGCAGCCCAGAGCCTGACTGTGCTTGGCCGTCACTGGAGAAAGTAATCTGTTCACTTCCAGTGCTTATAAGGTAACTAGGCTTCTGGAAGTCATAAGGTGAAGGACTTGAGCAGACGGACAGCTGTTGTGTCTGATGGTTTGTGCCTCCAGGAAAGGCCTGTGTAGTTTCAAGGATCTGTGTGAGGTTCATCCGAGCGGTGTAATTGGAGGGCATGTTGTTAACACCTAACCCACGCACTGTGTCGTCCCCATCTGCATCCATCTTGCTCAGAAGCACACTAGTGATCTTGGCACTGTTGCTTTGCTGGCCCTGGTGGCCGATCGGGAGCATCTCAGACTGCATCATGATACTTAGTGGTACTGATTGGCTCCTTTGGGCCATGCTGTTGGCAGTTACCACTGATTGACTGTTGGAAAGAATGTTAAGAACTTCGGCGGTCAAAGGGGAATTGAATGGTGAAACAACAGACCTTGGTGTAGCGCTGGTTTGCACAGTAGTGCCACTAAGATTGCGCTGTCGTACAGCAGGGCTTACGCTACGACACCTGAAAGTTCCACCACCAGTCCCAGATGTTGCTTTGTTGTCCAATGGTGCAGGCACAGCAAAGCTTTCTTGCTTACTCTCGACAGTTTGCTGTCCTTGTTGAACAGGTGACACAGTTGTCAACCGGCCCAAATGTCCCTCCTGGTGCCTGGACTGAGATTGAAAAGATTGCCCTGGAATGGCAAACGCATGTGGTTTACGGAAGTGGTCCTCAACCAGATCCTGATAGCTTGGAAGGATCCCAATGGCATTACTGTTTGAAATTGATGGGGAACTTGAAGTGCTATTATATCTGTTGTTGATCCAGTCCATTTTAGCCTTGTCTGGATGAGTGGCCATAGGCCTCTGCATGGGCTTAACTGGGCTGCTAGACACTACACTGCCATCATGGTAACCTGGTATGCTGGAGTTGATGGGAGTAAATGCAAAAGGATTTCGACACTCAACTGGACTTGGTGGAACACTACTACTGCAGTTGGACAGTGGAGTGCTGATAGGTGTGTGACGACCCCCTAAAATGCCATCAACCGGAGTAATAGGTGCCATTCTAGAGCAAGGACTTTCTCTGGTTAAACTGTGGCCCCCTGGCAACATTTCGGAGGTAGGGGTTGGAGTTGGAGTTGGTGTCGGGGTTGGTGTGGGTGTAGGAGTGTGCACTGGAGTGGTGCTACTATGTGCAGAATGGTAGAATTGAGTGCCAGTCTGGTGGGGGGAAAGTATAGTGCTCTGAGCAACGGATTGGCCTTGTAAAGGTATATCAAGAGAACTAAGATACGGCTGTAGACTGCTATTAAGCTTCATTTGCTCCTCCATCTGAACCAACTCTTCCACTATGCTATCTTGTGTCATGTCATCATCATTAAAGGGGAAATAGTCCATGCTACCTTGGGCTCCCTCAAAGTCAACAATATCTTGCTGGAGAGTCAACTGAGCAGCTGCTTCAGGAGTTTGGGTCATCAGTGGCAAATGGCTAGCTGATACCTGCTTTTGTTCTGCCTGTATCTGTTGAGAGTAATCTTGCAAAGAGCTTTTCAGCTCACTCACAGCAGATGCCTCCTGAGAAATGGCAGTGGTGACTTGTTGGTGGCTCGTAATTTGTTGCAACAAAGCTTGATCAGATGCTGTGCTATTACAAGAGGCTATTTCAGTTGGGTTTATTCCAGCTGAGTTGTCCTCAAGCTCAATTTGTGATGACCTCTGAGAAGTCATCATCGTCTGAGACGTGTTTTCAATTGGAGTGTCTGAAAGTGCCAAAATCTGTGTTGGAAGGGCGTTACTTTGTTTCAGTGTTACTTTGCAAGGAGCACTTTCCGGTCTTGCAGGGGTTCCTGGTCTCTGTATCTTTTTTGTAGCTATTACAAGACCAGGTTTGGGATTGTTGCTAGTGTCCAATGGCTGCTGAGATATGAAAACCCGCTTAACTGGGATTGCATGTGTCTCCAAAACAGAAGCAGAACGTTTTCTTGGACTTTTTTGACCGAGAGCATCTTTTGTTGACTGGCATGAGGGGGACACTGCACCATTGGCTGACAATCCAACATCAGCATTCTGATTCATTACGGTTAAATACAGGGTACTCTCCTGACGATCACTGCTGTTATTGCTGCTTGGGGCAGCTGCCCCTATGATTGTACTGGGAAGTGTTGCAGAGTCACTTTTGCCCCTGCTAACTCTTTCAGGCACTGGGGATGCCTTAACAAGAAGAGAAGGTTCACTGGAAGCCCTATATTTAGTGGCCCTCTCGTTCTTTTGCCCAGTGTTAGTCCCCGGTGCAGTGATTTGCTTTTCAGCACCAGCAGATGAGCTACTGTCATTCACAGTTTCAGACGTCACCTTGATTTCGCTAATGGAGGAAACAGAGGGAATTGGGGTTGTAGCAGGACGGCCAACTCTTCCAGCTCCAATTGACTGAACAGTGGCTGAGCTGCCATTCTGAGATTGCTGGTTTTGGTTAGGCTCATCCTGGGAAAGGGTGCTACTGACACCAGCTGAAGCAGGTCGTAGTGGTGTTGGCGTGCTGCTGCCACTGCTACTGTTAGGTGTCAGCGATATAGCTGTCATTTTGACAACATTTACTGAACTGACGTGCTGAGTGGGCATCACTGTTTTAATTGGGCTGTTATGAGTGATGAGAAGTGTAGGGGGTGAACGAAGAGTGATGGCACTCGTGGCAGAGGGTTTAGGTAGGATCTGAGCATATCTGTGTCTAGCTAACCTGTCACCAACAGGACTGGCAGGAACATTCTGAGGAGTTTTAGGAGACTGCTTCACAGGCTGGGTAACCACTTGGAAATTCACTGGTAGAACTTTTCCCTCTGCTGCCACTGGACTTGGGGATGTCATCAGCTGTCTGTTCCTTTGAACCTATGTAGACAAAAAAAAAGAATAGTCATGCAGCAGCCATTATCTAAATCATATCATAAACTACCAGATCTGACAGAAGTACAGGTAATAGCGAATAGCATGAGTAAATCTGTAGTTGTAAAAGTTAGTTTATCAATCAGTTGTGTGTGAAGTTCATCCAATAAATGGCACTTGTATAACAACCTAGCATACGCCCTATGGTAGTACATAGCACCAATGGTTATGTTGTGGTGCTACCATATTAGTATAATAAGAGTGCTAATATGAGTGCAGCACAACACATGAGGATCACAACAGCTATTGCTTGCTGTAGCTTTACTAATGCATGATAGATGTTTTAGATTTCAGAATGTCAAACAGGTTGCTTTTTAAACATGCAGTATGAATTACAGGTAGTTGCCTCAAATGTCTATACCCAAGGTCTATAAAGCAACACTGCAAACACAAACATTTACAAATGTCAATTTAAAAAGCAACATTGCCTAAGACATGCCATCAGTGTGAGACTTTACAATAATAGCTTGAATGGTTACCGTGATGGGGCTTGGCACTGCAGCCACTACAATGCCAATTGTGGGCTGAGGGGACAACAAAGCAGGACTTCCAGAGGTGATACCCGACCCAGGGCCTGGTGTGCCTGCTTCAGCTCTCCTAGCTTGGGCATCACTGGGCAGTGGGGAAGTAAGCTTCTGCTCCTGCTGTTTTTTCTGTATTTTTCGTTGTAGCTGTTGTTTTGCATCAACAGAGGGTGAAGGGAGAGTCTTTACTTGGGGTTGGAAAGAATTGGCCTCACCAGTTGGCACAAATGCAGAGGCTGGAGTTGGTGTTTTTACACCTAGTAAAAAACCAAAAAAGTGAATTACTTGTTTTGAAAATAAACATAGCTCAAAAATAGCACAGTTTAAGTTTTAAGAGGAGAAACACCCTAAAACCACTTCTTTGGCCACTAAAAACCATAATGCTGTGTTGTAAGAATAAACTCCATTAGTTCTTCTTGAAATTGCAACTGTCCTTTGTTAAACTGTAGTTTAAATAGTGATTATTATTATTATTATTATTATTATATCTTTTCTGTACGTCCCGGGTTCAACTCTGCTAGAGGCATGCATAACGTAGTTTAGGAATAAAGTACTCTGTCACATGATGAAAATCCATGTATTATTGCAACTGCCCTCAAATAATAATGGCTCCCTTGCTGCGTGTTTAACAAATATGACTTAGAAATAGTTCAAGTAAACTGCACACACAGTCATAGCAATGGGTGCTGAAATCAATAGGATAGGATAGGTGTGCAGATACTTTTGGTTGTATGGTCTATATGTGAATGCCCTGGTCTCTAATTTTTCTTCATCATTCTGGGAAACTTTTCTCTGTGTTTATATAAGTCGAATAGGAAAACATAAGGCACTTTAGAAGGGCACGTCTTGTACAGACAATGACATAACTAATCACGCTGATAGTCTACTCAAGGTACAACAAGGTGATGAAAACTGTTTTTTTTTTTTTTGGAACTTGCAGAGGAGTAGTCTCAACTAATGGGGTGTCATTACTCTCTAAGGTGGTGTTTGCATGTGGCTCATAAAACTTTAGGGCTTGCCTGTTGAAGTTCCAGTCATAACAGTTAGGGCAGCCATGGACTTGGTACCAATATAATGGCTGTTGAGCAAAAAGCGTGCTAGCTCCTCCACACTGTCAAACTGACGGCTCAGGACTTTCTGGGCCCATTCACACACTAGGCCGCAGGCTGCAGAACGCATCTCATCCTCGGCACTGGGAGACTGAACAGCCGGCTCCAACAGCTCACACTGAGAAAAGGAGTAAAATTTTATATATTGTATGTGTGAATACAATACTTCTACAACAAGATGATGAACATGTAAAGTTATCGATTCAGTAGGTACCTTTTTTTATGCTAACTGGGTTTGATCATACTTACACATATACATTTTTCTGGATATACAGTTAATGTTTGTTCAACTGAGCCAAAAAGCCCCCAAAACAGGAAAAGAACTGCATTAAAGCCATGACACAGCATCACCTAAGAAGATACCTGGGTGACTGGGTATGTCTTTACCAGCCTGAGTACTGGGCCAAACAACAAACATCGCATTGCCATAGTCTAGTTACAATTTATCATCAATTCATGTAGTTTGACCTGTACTGCAATGAAAGCAGTACAAAAACTTTTGTTTTCCTTTCTTTTTTAATACGTGCAATATTTTCCAAAAAGTTGACACTTTGTCAACTTGCATATGTCTGCAATGTTTAATATGAAATGTCTTTTATTCATATAGTTTCTGTTTAAATACAGGTCAAAGGGCTCCTTTATTAGGGTCCTAGCACGTAGTGCAGGGACCCTATTGTAGTTGTTAGGATTTTTCTTCTTCTTCTTCTTCTTCTTATTCTTTTTCTCGGCTGAAACGCGTTGTAGAGCAAAGACCGTAAGGCCCAGAAGGACCAAACTTGGAATGAAGGTAGAGTAGGGGTGAAATGACTCAGCCACAAAGAATGGCACCGACTGGCCTCAAGGTGGCGCTATAGCAAACCAAAATACGTTTTGGCCTATAACTCCTAAACCAAAATTTTGCCAGACAAAATGACATTTTTCCCAGGTTCCTTGGGTCAAAACCTATCACTTTGCCATTTGGACCATTAAGCTCCGCCTACTTAGATCTTTTTCTAATTAGCATAATATGCAAAACCTACTTTTGCAAACTAGTCTTAGGGTTTGAGGCCAAAAATTCTGAAAAAAATCTAAAAGAATTCTCCAGACACTGAACCTCAATAATTATCAAAAACATGTCGACTTTTGTAAACAAGATGGCCGCCATATGCAAATGAACCCTTTCGAGAAAATACTTAATTAATAAAAAATTCTGTAACTCAAACATGCTTCATCCAAAAAATTTGACACTTTGGAATTTGGTCCAGGACTAGATTCTGAGGTGGCCTATCGAGTTTGGTGCATTTACATATATAGGGGGCGCTATAAAGGCTACATAACTGTTTCTCGGCAACCGTAAGTCCGATCGAGCTGAAACTTTGCACGCTTCATCTTTGACACAGTCTATAAGTGAATCTTTAAGGACGATTTGATACATTAAAATTTATGGACGCCATTAGCCAATCAGCTTTCAGCAGGCATTTGATAGGCTTAACATTAACCAATCAGCATGAAACGTGACTGGTATATGTTTGGAGGGACTTTGTAACAGCCAGCGAAATTTCAAAAGATTTGGCCACTAGGTGGCGCTATTTTGGAAAATCAGGTATATCTCAAACAAATTTCAACCTAATCTCAAACAAATGCATTTGCATCATGCACTGGAGTATTGCAAACAACTTTGTAAATACAATTGTGTTAAAAAAAATGTATAATTATTTTTTAATCTTTAACGGTTTACAAATGCTACTTTTCGAACTAGTCCCTGGATTTTGATCATAGCCATTCCAAACTGGTCTTAAAATACTCTTTGGAGTCTCTAGGTAAATAATTATCAAAAAAAAGTTGACTTTTGTACTTAGCATGGCTTCTATAAAACAACAAACCACTTCGGCCTTGGAATTTACAGCCTATATTGCTATAACTACTCAGTCTTTACTCAGATCAACTTAATACTTTACAGGCAGGTACACACCAACACTCTGATGAGATGTACAAAATTTGGTGCAGTTTGGCCTTTAGGGGGCGCTATAGCACTTAAAAACACTAAAAATCACTAAAATGCTTATTACAATGTTATTACACAATCTACAGCCAAACAGCTGATGTCATTTGATTCAGCTCTTAGTCCTGCACAACTTTGTAATTACATGTTGTGTCAGAAAATGGACTACTGCTCTGCTATTGTGACCTATTCGTTCAGAATTACAGCTTATAAAACCAAGGGTCAAAGGTCAATCTCAATGAAACTTGGTACACATGTCTGTCTCAGGCCCCTGATCAATGATCTTAATGCTTAGAGGCTTTCTGAATTAATCTAAGGTCTTTATTCTCACTTCTGTGTGCCACAATAGTCCCTAATGCTATAAGGGCCTGTACACATAAGCCTCAGCCTCTATAATGTTAATAGACCACTGCTGATTATTTATGGCGAATGAAGACCTGAAGATAAACTCCCACTTCCTATAAGTTTTACCTCTCTGTCTGTAAACAAGGTCCAAACTACTTTAGGCCTTCTGAGGCCTCAAGGGTTTAGAAGCAGCTGAACAGTTCTCAGTGGGCCTCTACAGCACTGAGCTGAAAGTAAGATGTTCCTTTTTTGATAAATACAAACGAATGACACGGTTCTTAATGACATGAAAACTGCCTGAGCTGTTAAACCTGTATTATCTTTATAGATCTAGAAACAAGGTCCGAACTGCTTTAGGCCTTGTGAGGCCTTGCTGGTCCAAAAGGCCTCAGTGGACTTGTTACGTGCTAGGACCCTCAATTGCCGCTTGCGGCTATATTATTTTCTTTGTGTTTCATATACTGACACCACTTCCTGGACCTGATTTTTGCACCTACATTGGGAACTGGATGTCGTAGTTGCATGACTGAGACTTACCCCATCCCCTGATTTATGCTGGTCCAGGTTGGGCAAAGATGGCATATGCACAAAGGCTTTTTTCCTCAGTCCACTATAACAGTATGTGGGAAGCTGTTAAGGTTCAAATCATGGGTAAAATGATTCTGGTCAAATATCATTTCATAGATCTGTGATAAGACTAATACATTTGGAGACGACATAAACCTGTGTAAAATACACAGAACACAAATACGATGTATTTATGCAGTAGACATTATATAATGTCCAATCTCTGACACCTAGATGATTCAAAATGTTTTCATAAAAAAGGATATTTAGATTTTCCTCGCATTCCAAGGCGGCGTGCCTTCATGTTGGGAAAAACATTTTTCATGATCTTTCCGAAATCAGCAGCACTTAGAGGATGGTAGCCAAGATTGTCACAATAGCTCCTGTATCAACAAAATAAAATTATTAACCTCTCAAACAGCTTACGTTTTCATCAAGTTGGTCTAACAAGGCAAACTCCACCTGTATAAAAATAAAAAATATGTCCCCAGTAAGGTCAAGCATTGGGCTCTCTTCTAATACATTTTGTAATCATCTATACTCTTTACGCAACTGTATGCTGCAATCACAGCAACCTACTCACTTGTACTCATCATACACCTCTTGTTTTGGCAGTGAGGTCTCAGGATGCTCCTCTAGGTGATTTCGAATCCAGTTGAAAGCGTACATCTGTTGAGTCCGACTGGACGACATGGAATTCTGGTCACTAGAAGGGAGAAATGAAAAAGAACGGTTTTCCAGAATCTGTTCTAGAAGTTCTAGATTTTCTCTGCTCGTAGGTCTCTTTTAAACATCAAAATGAGACAAATGTTTTTAGTTTGTTTTTGCCTTAAATAGAGTTGTAAAATTTTAGTACCATGATGCAGGACTTGCAGACCCCCTCTGATTTTCAGTTCTATTGGACATCATGTTGAGAATTAGGGGTTGGAGAGATGAAAAGATATGGGGAAACAAATGACAAAACACAAGATGCTGGGTATTGCAGTGCCAGAAATTTGCGAAAATACTGCTTAAAGTGGTATGATAGTTCATGTAGACTATACCAAGTATGAAAAATGCACAAGAACAACATGGGGAAACAGTAAACACAAAAAAATATATTAACACAGCATAAATGAGAGGTGGTTTTTCCATTTCTAGAGCATTCAAGTTTCTTTAAATAATACTGAGGAAGAATATCAATCATACCACTAGTAGTCAATGATAAAGCCAGTGGTATGTGTAAATGGAATAAGATGAACAACAAGCTAAAATGTAAACTAGAAAAAAAAACAACAGTGAATGAATATGGGCCAGGCCACTGAAATTACAATTACAAGATAATGCTTTGAAATGTAAACATACCTTTTGTCATTTCCATTGCTAGGACCAGAAGGCAACTTAAGGTAGAGGTAGAGTTTTTCAATGTCTGTAAACTTCTCAACATCTTGCTGCATTAACAAAAGAAAAGACAGGTAAACAGGGTTAAATAAGTGAGGGGAGCATGTGCAGATGATGCCAGCAGTGAAATAATAATATCTATATATTTGGGTTTTTTTATATAATAAACAAAAGTATACTATTTTGGGTCTGGGTTATTATAGGTAAAAGGAAAACTAACAGTGATAAAATAGCTGTTAACTATAATAAAAACAAAACCAAAACAAAACACAAAAACTACACATCAGAACTACAATGCCCAATGCACCAACTATTTGGTAACAAAATGCCCCATGTTCAGAAAACACAAAAACAAAAATGAATAAAATGCTTTACTTTCTAGTTAATGTTAACAATCATGCATAATGTTCACACATAATGTGTGATGCAATACTAAAATAAAACAGTCAAATAAAAGAGTCAAGATTTGTACGACAAATAGCCTATGTAACTATTACCACCTAGTATGTTTTGAGGTGATTCCTGTCTAACTGTGACAACAACGTCTTCCAGCTCCAGATCTTAATTGAACAGCATCATCTACAAAGCCTACCTACTAGATCTATGATATCCTTGATCAAACCTTAATCCTTATTTGTAGCAGGAAAAACTGCAATTGTAGCTAAATAAAACAAAATGATGGTGCTGTTTGGTCACAGGAAAGTTCCTGTTTCTACTAGAATCACTGTCTTTACTAACATTCTGGTAGGTTTTAAGATTGAGAAGGCAGAGCATGGAGGCTCCCAGCCACCATCAGGATACACGGTACTGAAGTGTACCAGTGACCAACATCAGTAAACCTGAAAATCCCCCTCTACTCTAAGCTGGTTGCCATGTAAACCCTGACAGTAAGCATGCATGTCAATGCTGACACACTGGCAACACATCTTTTCAGTGTGGGCTCCACCTCACCTCGCTTTCAATTGGCTTGTGAGAATGAATTCATTTCACCTCTTCCTATTCTATTTGCCTCTTTGTTGCTAGGGGAAACTACCGCTCATGAATGGGGTGAGACTTGTCAGCCAATGAGCAGTAAATAAATAAATAAATAAATAAATAAATAAAACAATTCAACAGTCTGTCCAAAATGTACAACCTCCTGACAGGGCCGATGGATGGATTATTCACTTGCCTCGCCACACTATTATGGTTTGGTAGTTGATTCAGTTACATGGTTTCATTGGAACAATGAGGAAGCATGTGGAGCATCTCTGAGCAGCCAGGCTTTGAGGTTTACGATCTACTGCATAAATCTCTGACAGCGCTTTGATCTGAATCAGACACAAAACAAGAAAGCCCACCCCCATTACAGATACTGAACGGGCAATTATCCTTCTATTATAGTGAGATGGTGTTTGTGCATGTCCTGGCTACATCCGATCAAGACATCCTCACTGTTCAACGGCACATCAGTGGCAACAGGTTGTGTAGTCAGCCTGTGCAGCAAATGGCTATAAACTGCCTATATTAAGATGTCTACTTGGACAAATCTTTTTTGGCACACTATAAAAGATAAATAAATTTCCTTTATAAATCTTTCATAAATACAGGATGCACAGAATATAATTAAATCTGCCGGGTGTATTGCGGTCTCTAAGCTTCATTATCAAATGACTGTTGTTGCCAAATACCAAATTAGTCAATTTAAAGGTAAAAACATTTCAGCTGGACACACCGAAAAATGAAATAGCTGAGATTCAAGGATATTAACATTAACACAGTGCATTTACAGAGCCATATAGTCCCCTTAAAACAATGTCTCAAATGCAACTGGACAACTGATGGCCCAGATGTTTTGGTATGTGCTGATGCATCATTACTTGCTAACAAAAGTTCTGTATTTAGAAATTCACAACAGGAGCCTCGCAAAGCCAGAACCAAATAAATCAAGCCAACAAGACATTAGGGGGAAAAATCTTTTACTATAATCAGGATTTTATGGACATGAGGCCAAATTACATACATTTTTGTTGTTGTTTTAAGTTAAAAGAAGTAAACCCAATTACTGCAGCACAAAAAGAGAATTTCTGCAAATGTTCATTCACAGTTATTCTGATTAACTTCCAGTTGTGCAGTTTCACAACTTAATTAACTTAATTAGAATTGGTGAAGCAGGTCAAGAATTAGGTCTCGTCAGTTGGTGACAATTAATTCCACAGTGTAATATATTCAGATTTTTTAAACCATATGCTAACACTCACCACCCATGGGCTTCTAGGCAGCTGGCCGAGGAGCTAAAAAAAATGGGGGAAGGCTATAGAAAGACATCAAAGCACTTTCAGCCCACAGTTTCCACTGTCAGAAATGTCATTAGGAAATGGCAGTTGTTGGGAACTGTAGAAGTCGAGGCAAGATCTAAACAACCAGCAGTGTTCATATGCTGCCCATAAATGTGTTTATTTGATTTCATGTTGTTTTAATAGGCAACTTATTCTACATTTAAGTATTTATGATATTAGTTAGTTAAACACATAGTTTGCAACTTTGCCTATTGGAAAAATATGATGTGTTTCATGTATTTTAGTTAAACTGGTTATTTAAGACAAACATAATAAAGATAATACAACTGACCAAAAACATCATTTAGGCTCATGTATATTTTGTCATGGTGGCAAAATGCGACGTGAATAGTTGACTAGTCTTACATTAAGCATCTGTGGTGGGTATCAAGAGCTGCTGGAACACATTTTGATTGTTGAGAAAGGAAGAACATACTGATGATCTTCGCAAAGGCAAACAATCTTGCAGATGGCAGAAGGCTGCAGTAGCGTAAGATCGAGGAATACTTTCAATCAAGAAGACAAACAGGCTCCAACAGTCGCATCTCTAAATTTAGATGTGAGGATGAGACTGGAATACTTTGGTAGCAAGATAACTATACCACGTGGTATGTCACATACCATATGAGCTATGTGGAAGTTGTTGTCTGTAATGATGCACATATTATGTGTATTTTATAGCTGTAAAACACTGAGATTGTGTATATTACTGTACTGTGGCATCCAATGTTTTCAAATGTAAAAGCTGTTTTTACTCTTTTGTATTTGTCATTTAAGACCACTATCAGTACATGGTATAGATGCTGATGTGTTAAATAGTGCCAAAAAGAATGGGCCAGCGTGACTTCACAGGGTTACCAAGAACATTTAAAACTAAAACTTAAGTAGTATGCTTTTTTTAAGCATACTGTGGATATCATCAATAATTAAAAACACAGTCCTGCTGCATGCTTCATTACAACCAGAGCATAATTTAACTCATTCGTCTGTACTGAACTGTTCACTGATGTCCTGACACCATCTTTTTAAAATTTCTACCAATTTTCCACCTATGTTGACATGATGCAACAACACAGGCCCAAACTATGATACTACCACCACCATGTTTCACAGATGGGACAAGGCTCTGTTGACAGAATGCAGTCCTTTCTCCAGGGAAGCTAATTCTGTTTAATTTAGCAGACAAAATGAGCAGCACTAGCTGATGGGAAGAGCTGCATTTGGAACATGCTGACTGGTTGGGGTAGCTCAGTGGGTAATACCACTACTCATGGTGCCACCTCTACGTGTGGGAGACTGGGGTTCGAATCCCGGTCTGGGTGACTATGCTGAGCTACACCAATAAGAGTCCTTGGGCAAGACTCCTAACACTATGTTGGCCTACCTGTAATCATTAACCTTGTAAGTCACTCTGGATAAGAGCGTCAGCTAAATGCCATAAATGTAAATGAATCTGGACTGACAATAAACCTACATGTATTGTGCTAACATATTGCACACGTTTACTGCTGACAAGCTGTCCAATATGCCTGATGCCAGACTGTAAATATGTGATCTGCAATATCGGAATGTTACATGCTGCAACATCAAACAGCATCTATTTTATTTATTTTTATCATTTGAGATGCAACACAAAAAAAAATTGCCATTTGGGTTGTTCTTTATTGCTTCAGCGCCTTTCAAAAATGCAGTCTTTTAGGATGCATAAAATCTGTCCTTAATGTTTTATTAATACAGAAATTATGAACAAGAAGATAGATAGGGTGTTTTAAGGTTTTGTGTTTAGCACTGCATTTTTAATGACCTGTGAAATGGCTAACTGTTGCCAGACCTATGTGGGCAGGTTGTTTTGTTTTCGTAACTAATCGACTAACCAGTGTCTAGTTTGACCCAATACCTGATTACAAAAACATTGTTTGTTGCAGTCCTAGTGTGTTCCATTTATCAAACCTCAGAAAAGCCTATATAATATGATACGTAACAACTACTCTGGAAGTATCATGGTGTATTTCTGTCATACTGCTCAGCTCTACCAGGGTACCTTGATAAAAGTAAGTTTAAAAAGGTTATAACCTTTTTAACTATATTACTTATTATAGAGTTATGGAATAAAGAGCACGTAAAGAAAAAACAACCTGCTCACATACTATCTTATTTGAGAATTATATAGATTTGCATGATGATGTACACTCTTAAAAGCTCTGCTCACAGAGGTACAGATCTGTACAGCAAAAGGAAAATAATATATTTGCAAGTAAAACAATCTTATATCTACATGATATATATGTCTTATTTAAATTATAAGATTATTATAATAAAATGTAATTTCACAAAAAAATTCCCAGTACTGTGTGATGATGATGATGATAAGTTATAGATAATAAATTAACAACAATTTAATAGACCTACAATAAACTTACAGCAATCTCAAAAAAAGAAATATAAGATATACTCACTGGATATAAGACACCTGCCAATATCATTATTTTTGTGTGAATAATGCTCCACATTAAGCTGCAAACAGCTATTTTTCAGGCTTTCTGATTGGCTCTTACCATGTCCATGTGTATGCACTTTTATGCATCTGTCCAAGAGAAGGCAATTTTGCTAACAGGTATCTGTTCTGCATTCATTGATAAGTTCTTTTTAAGGAAGATACAGTGGCTGGATTGAAATACTGTGGTGCCACATTCACTTTACAAAAGAGATATACTCAAATGGCTCTTTGGATAAAGTACACTCATCTATGCCATGCTTAGCAACAAAATGCATCAGGCTCTTTGACAACAGTCAGAACTGAGAAGTGAAACTAGCCCGTGATTGGATATCATTGGATCTGGTTTCCAGATGACACAGATATGACTTCTTTGATCCAACCTAATGTCTTAATACAATTATTTTCCACAACCAAAAATACTGTTTACGGACCTTTCACCCAGTCTTAAGCCTTCTGACCATGTGGTTCACTTACTGAAGACCACATGAGCAGAAGCAGAAAAGGCCTGTATTATATATATAGTTGCAGAGAAAATCACATTCATAGCTTTTTAAACCCTTTCTAAGATTCAACATAAAAAAATATTTCCAACACACACATCTGTACAAAACATGGTATGTACCAAATATCTACTTTATTTAAACTTGAGCTATATGATTTGAAACTACAGTGTCTTATCAATAAGCTTGACTATCAGTTCTTCAGTCATCTGGATTGAATCAGCAGTGGACAGGACCATTGTTGGCTGCATATTTTTGGTCAGTGGGCTAAGGAAGTAAAAGTCTTAAGCCCAGTCTCTCGCTCATTTTACATGCCCACATTTAAGCGAATAGCAGCTAGTTTAAACACACTACAGCTGCAGATATAAGGTTCTGATTCCCATATATTTAATATTTTGAAATACACTGAAATAGAAGTTCTCAAACAAAATGAAGTTTGTTCTTTACCAGCAATCAAACATGGTGAACTCATGACCTAACACTCAAACACTGCTTGTAATTGTGGTAAATTGCCTTGCATACCACAAAAGGGTACTGTTCAGGTTCAGAGAGAGTTTACACTTAATGTAAAGTGTTACCAGGTTTTCTATATTTGTACATCGATAAAGAGAGCGCAATTAAACAAAAAATATTATAGTTGAGGAAAATGATCCAACCTCACAGCAAAAGTATGTGAAGCTTTGCTTTAATAGGCTGAGATGGGCAAAGTTGTTGATCTGTCCTGCAGACCAGCTTGAAGGAGCTTTAGCCCTTTTCTCAGAACAGTTCACAGATGTCCTTTACATTGGCAAAAGCTATCCTGGCCAAGATGCAGTAAAACCAGGCCCAAACTATGATACTACCACCACCATGTTTCACAGATGGGACAAGACTTCCATGCTAAAATGCGGTGCTTTTCTAGACCTTGCGGAGTAATCTTGGTTGATGGACCACTTCTGGGGAGGAAATGTCATTAGGTCTTTAACTCTTTCCAGTCTGATAAGCATCAATAAATCATGTCCGATGTCCTAAGAAATCTCCTTTCTGCAAACTACAGCATAATACACTGCCACAAACATGTGCTGTGAAGATCTGACTTCGACATAACAGCCACTCATACCTAACTGCCATTACATCTGTTAGAGCACTACATTTGTAATTATTACTCATCAGCATCCAACATGACACTATATTACTATATTTTTGTGCAACACTATTGCTATCACCTAAAAAGATAAGTCACTGTGGTTAACCAGACATCCCTTCATTAACTCCTATTCCAGTTCATTATTTGCCATGCACATCATCATTTGAAATCAATGTTTAAAATTAAGTGTTATACTTATTAGTTATATACTTATAAGCTTTAAACTTATTAATGGCTTCACTCATTACAGTACACTGAAACTAATATGTAAAACAAGTACACAAGAATGAGGAACCGAAGTGTGGTCCCACAATAGGAAGGCTTATATAATATTTAAGTGGTTATGTCAATCACATTCTATGTACATGAGCACTGATCTCATAAATTAATTAGGTGGCAATGTCTACGAACATCACCTATAAAACCAGACAATCCTTGGTAGCAGGAGGTTTTCCCAATAAACGATATCAGTGTTTTGTTGTCTGCAGAAATCTAATCTCTAGGACATTCCTCTTTCTTAGAGATGTCATTACTGAGGACAAGAAAACACTACTTACTACTAATCACTTACAACGTTTGCATAATGTTCACTAGGGGTGCAATATTAAACCTGCTTCAAGACACAATTAGACTCACAAATTTAGCATTCTCAACATATTTTGAATAAAACTGAACTGAAAACTGAAAAGAAGGAAAAGAATGATTACTAACATTTTGTTTCACATCTTAGAAATTATCCTACATGAAGAAAGCAGGACGAATGCTGGAGTGAGTTGGTGATTGGTGCTGTTTGTTTACAAGTATAAAATAATGACCAGATTGAATAGAGAGTATGTCACGTTAAAACCTCTGATGTTAATCAGATGTAATAACTTATCTGTGTATCTATTTCCATATGTTAAAACAGGATAAGTCAGATGTTACACTGTATAGAAAGTGACCTGCTCAAAGGCACTTTGATCACCCTGTGCAGCCCAAGTGTAGAAACTGGAGGCCTGTTCAGTAGACCTGAGTGAATGCCCTGAATAGGCCGCCAATCCATGACAAGGTTCAGAAATTATTAGGATTATATTGGTTAATTACAATTCCAAAGCCAGGTCACGTGCTAACAATCAACACATGTGGACTCCTAAAAGTATCAGCCGAGGATCAGGAATTTAATTAAATTGATGCCTACAAAGTGGAGGTTAATAAAGCTCCAGCTTGCAATTTTAACTGTTTGGAACGTCAGTATGAAACAGCAGTTAAAGGGAACTGTGGGCATCACGGCAAGATCTGGAAGACCAAGAAAACTAGACAGAACCGCCTGTATGCTGTCCTGAAAAACGCAGGAAAACCAGAAAAGGACCTGCAGGAAGGTTTAGCTGTCACAAGAGCAGTGGTGCACCGTTATACTGTGCAAACATTATCTGCATTAAAGGCTTATTAGAAGGAAACCTTACCTGTGACCTCATTACAAAAGTCAACGTCTGATGTTGCAAAACAACATCTAGACAAGCTGGGGGATTGCTCAAACAACTGCTATGAGTTGCTGAAGTAAAAACAAGACTCTTTGACCACAAACAAAAGGTATGTTTAGAGAAAAGGGAGCAGCATTTGATGATAAGAACACATTGCCAACTGTTAATCACAGGTTGATCTGTTCTGCTTTGGGTTTTCCCGGGACGCAGAGGCACAGAAAACACTGCACAAGAAGATGGAAGAACGGATACCACTGCATATCAGCAAATTCTGGAAGCAAATGGGACTTAGCTGAGAACTGAATATAAAAAGAGAATGGCTTCTACAACAAAACAGGACTCAAAATCCATCAGGAACAGAACGTGGAGCTTTCTGAATTACCCTGACAGTTGCCTGACTTGAGCACCATTGAAACACAGTAAATCTTAAAACATACTGTACATGCAAGACGTAGAAGTGAAGTGTTCTGCAGGCAAGAGTTTGTAAACATTCCTAAAAAGAAGAATAGAATGATTTCTAGCTGGCTACGAAAAACTAAGTTGTGATATCTGTGGAGTATTCAAGGGTGTCCAAACTTTTGCTTATGCAATTATTGCCATTTTATTTTCTTTTATTTAAAACAAATTCAATATAAAGTGTTGGACATTTACAAAATAGCCTGCAGCAGACTATGTTGATTCTTCTTACTTTAAACAATCAACAAAATACGCAATTTGGCAAGATATGCCCAAATGTTTACATTCAATGTCACTGTCCAAAAATATATAGATTTATCTTTTTATCTTCTATAAAAAAATTCATGCAAGGAATAAATATGTAAAACATGTATCACCATATAAAGGATATATCTTCTATTATTGTAATAAATTTAATTGTTGGACATGAGTGGATTAGGGTACACGATATACTCATTGACATGCTGTTCTTGCAAAACCTCAAGTTCTGATACAGTTCATTTAGGATGGCTATTGCCTAACCCAATAATTTAAAAAATAGCTATTTCTGGTGCAATATTTCTTGCTATTACACAAAAGCATATAATAATAATATTTAATACGTTTTTTTTTTCATGCTAATACACAAGCATGAAAGCATGAATCTAATGAATTTTCTATGTTAAAATATGTATTTTTTTATCTTATATCACAAATAAACTGAGGTGACATCTTTCAGCTGTATTTCATATTTATGCTTGCACAAAACCTAGTATGTTAATTGGTTTGCAGAACCTCCAGAATGCTAGAAGTAAAATCTGCATAATGTTAGGACTCATTTTTGAAGTTCAGATGCAGTAACTATTGTGTAACACTATGGTGAAATATCTCATGTATTTTCATGTATTAATCCATTAATCCATTAGTTATTACACTTCGATCATCATGTGGCACCATTACTGGTTTAAAAATATTGCAGTCCTGACAATGATGTTCATTAATAGCCATTTCATTATAAGTATTGATACCTTGTAGAAACAGTGCAACAATGTAAAAACTACACTGTATATGTGCTGTGTATACACTGTGTGTGTGTGTGTGTGTGTGCGCGTGTCTTTCATGCTGTCTGTAAAGTCAGCTCATCCTGGAGATTCAGATTCAGCCCTGGACCCATACTGAAACTACAGGCTACAAAAAATCTCTTCCTGAACAGAGGCAGTCTGAGTACAGGGCAGTCAAGTACATTAACACTATTTTGTGGATTTAACGATGAAACTACCTGTTTATAAACAATTACTTACGCAGTCATACTCACAGGCCTTACTTCCAGGCTTAATGAGAGCTTTTTATCTGGCATGTCATTATTTACCTGCATGCTCCTCTTTTAGAGGTGAACTGTAATTCCTCTACTCCATAACTACGTGACAAGAAATCAATAGGCCGCTTCAGAAATGTGTGGACAGATGTGTGGAGAAAGGTGTATGTGAAAAACACAACACGACAGTAACTTACCAAAATGCTGTCCACTTTTGATTGTACAGATTTGCTGAAAGAGACACAGCAAGAGAAAAAACAAATCCATCAAACTGAACGAATGATCAACAAAGAGAAGTGGGCACATTTTTCTCTGAGGGAAGAGAATTTCTTGGGGGTTGATGGTGCCTGTTACAGGAGACTGGTGTATTATCAGAGGAGTCAGATAACATCAGTGTCAGTTCACAATGAAACGTCCTCACCATGTAGCCCTTGTTAACGACTTAATGACATGGACGTGAGCCCTGCGGAGGCAGGGGCACTCTCAAAAATGCAGGTATGAGACCATCACCGGGGTGGTACCCTTGAAAGAGAATCTCAGTACCACAAGTACCATATTCTATTAGCATGATATGTTTTTAAATTAATTAAATATTAAAAACGTTCTAGTGTTGTCCTTTATTTCCTGGGAGAAACAGTGTTTAGAGAACACTGCTGGCCCTCAAAACCACTCATGTACCTCTGAGGGTCCATTTACTCTGCATGTACCTTGATGAACCAAACATGCACCTGCACAGTACCTTTCCTCTAACGGTCTGGGTTTCAGTTAGACCCTGTTTTGACTATACAATGAGGAATTTCGTGTCCTTAAGTGATTCCTGAGCTACTCCAAATAATGCTTGGATGTGGATGCTAGGACATTAGCTAGCTATAGCTTCCCCCCACGGTGAAACATGGCTCGTCAGGCGGTTGTGGACCACTACAGCATGTCATAGCTGTAAAGTAACAACTTCTGAGGAGCATCATCTTAAAAATAGGCGACTGCAATATGAAGCAAAACCAAAGCAGGCCAAACTGACTAGCTAGCTCTAGCTAGAACCGCTGGCTGGTTAGCTAGCTGCCTAAAGTC
The DNA here is from genome assembly GCA_024036415.1 of Prochilodus magdalenae. Lineage (NCBI taxonomy): Eukaryota > Metazoa > Chordata > Actinopteri > Characiformes > Prochilodontidae > Prochilodus > Prochilodus magdalenae. The sequence continues at coordinate 613,841 of JAMWET010006631.1, read as the reverse complement.
AACTACACTGACGGTTGGCGTTCAGGCAGTGACCCCTAAATCCGTTTTAGCCGTTTATTTGGGCAATTTCAGGGCGACTCCGACAGCAACACGACAGCTTTAGGGTTCTGGTTTGCAGGCTACTCTTCCAAACTGCAGACCCACAACTGTAAGACAACGCTAGCCAGCCACGGCGCTAATTCGACTGGGGAGAAAACGTTGTTTTCGTGAGCTAGCCCCGCTAATCTGTCAACATGTTTTCGCTTGGCAGGCGGCTAATCGAGCTAAGCAGCTAAAGAGGCTAGCCGGTCTCGAGCGCTGCCGTCTTACCAGATCGAATTCTTTATCTTGTTGTACTGCAGCGCGGTCGCCTCGGGGCCTTGCAGACCAGGCACCGCGGTGGGGAGAGAGCCCAGGCCGGGCACGGGACTCTGCTGCAGCTGCCCAGGTTGTTGTTGATCATCAGCCATCACGGTGAGATTTCTCGCGGGGAGGAGGAGGAGGGGGAGCGAGCTTTAACATGTAGGCCTCATCTCAGAGTGGAGCAGCGGCTCTCCGGGTGGTGCGCATAGCGGCGGACCGCGGCCAGTTTACACTCTTATTCAGCCGGGTGGCGCATCAGCCGAGACGGTGTCTTTTAATGCATAAAAACACACAGGATACCAGCGAGTAACGTCCCGGGGGGCGGGGGGCGGGGGACAGATAAGCAACCGTCGTGCTGCAGCGGCAGCCGCCACGGACGCTGCTGCTGCTGCTGCGGCCAAAGCAGTAGCGATGTCCGACTCGTGATCGACTCCCGTTGAATCGGGTCTTTTCAATGAATTGGTTCACAAGTGCAACGGAATCGAACTTTTTGGTAGCATCTTTAATGCTCGTGATCTGAAGGAAACTCCTAATAAAATCCGAGTGCACGGCATGACGTCTTAAAATAGCATCGTACAGTGATGATGATATTGATAAAATGTTTGTGACATTAAGAATAAAACTTACTTTTTCGATTAAATGTACCGTATCTCTCGATTGAATCATTGAACTGGGCGTTCGATTCATTCAAGTGAACAATTGGAAGGAATCGGTTTGGTGAACTGAATCAAACCTCCTATCATCACTAAGCTGAGGCACTCGGCGCATGCGCAGCGCGAGCGTAGGGCACTGCGAGGAGAAAGCGTGTTGAGGACGAGGGAAGAAATGCACGTTGTGCAGGTTTGGGAGGTTAACGATCTTGCATCAGGATCATGTTATTAACACATGCAGCTTGCTTTCATTACGACGGCCAAAGCATCTAAATGGGCTACGTGGGCCTAATTACACCTGAGCAAGTGAGCTAATAATAAGGAACCATGACAAACTGTCCAAAAATAGGTCACTTTAAAAATATGGCTGTAATTAGTTTACACACCCTGTTTCTACATGTGCATCGGCTCTTACACCTTAAGGAGAGGAGACTGCTATCACCCCTACCGCAAATGGATTATTACAGGGGGTCAAATGCATTAATGAATAAAGCTGAAGGTTCAGAGATTTCATCGTGTAGTATTACTGTGTTATACATATGGCATCCAGATGAAGCACGGAGCATCTTGGAGGATGCCTGAACATGTTGTATATCGATCAAGCGTGTAACCCTGAAGAAACCCTGATGTTAAGGTAATGTTGAGAGATGACATGGCAGTAAAGCCACTAGTTACTAAATGTAATGCCTCGATTTCTGGACAAGTGTGTCTCTGCCACATCATTTCACACATTCAGTGAAGGTTTAAAGAGTGAAAATACGAACACCTTCTGAGTAGTGTGGTCCCTTAATGAGTAACGAAGGCGGTGTTGTTGTTGTGATGCTCTTTGTCGCCACTAGGGGGAAGCACCTGAAGTTCTCGGTTCAGGCCACTCGCTCTCATTCAGTCACTCAGTCACGCCCCCCCCCTCCCCCCTCCGACTAAAGCCCACAGAGAGCGCCACGCCCACAAACTCGGGCCAATGTTTTGTGATTGAAATAAGAATAAATAGTGTTTCTGGTTCTGATTCTTATAAAATGTTGAGTTTGCTCATTAGATATGAACAATGAAAGCATCAATGGGGAAATGTTCAATGTTTGTTTATTTGTCTGAGAAACCTTAATTTGCAGTTTCAACCCCAACCCCCTCAGTAACTGATATGAAACTCATATGTTTAAATTCATTTTCAAGAATTCATCAACTCATGGTTTCATGTGAAATGCTTCACTGTAAACAAAATGCACCTATTCTTTGTAGTGGTGTTGATTTGAATTAAGGGTTGTGACAGTTGTTGGTGTTGATAATATCCATAAAGGTATAATTCAACACTGTTGTATAAAAATACACATGAACATACAATGTAAAGCATATACAAATAGCAATATGCAAATGTACAACATACTGCATTTTGAATTTAAAAATCTTGAAAAATGATGGAAATTCATGAAAATCTTATCTACACACTGATATACATTACTCAGAAGAGTTTTGTTGCCTTACCCCCATAGGAAAAGAGCTATTCATGACAGAGGATGTCTTGGATCTTAAAGATCTAAGTGAAAGATGGTGCACTGGATTACAGGTATCTGTAATTATGCTCTTTGCTTGGTTGAGCGTGCACTGAGTATAAACAGAATCAACTGAAGGACAAAGCCTTCATCACCTTTGAAGCTTTACTGACAATATCTTGCCATTTATCCTGAAAATTAATCTGGAGATAATTGAAAAGAATCCAATATTGAGGTTGTATGTGACCTGACAAGCTCAGTATTTAAACACTTTGTTGATTACACATTTTAGCTCTTTAGAATACCATGGTTTTGTATTGCTTTATAAAGACATCTTTCTACATGGGATACACGGTTCTTAACAAGAGGTTACCATCTCAACATATTCATCAAAAAATTCACAGAATTCGCAAAGATTTGTTTTGAAAGCATCCCAATCTGTACTGTCCAAGCCTGCTCTAAAAATTTCTCCAGCATCAGTTCAAATTTGCTTAAAAGGGATCTTACGAATGCATGGCACCATCAATAGTACAGTAGCAATGGTCCAATGTTTATAATTTCAGATACATGTATCCCAGGGTATCTCTCAACACCTGGATTGTAGAGTCAGAATACCTGGTTTTAAAGAAATACTACATTCACGTTTAGATTTTTCAGCTGACCGGTGCGGTGCACAATGAATCCCAAATAAGCTGGAATTGAGGATCCAGTCATGTTTCCACAAAACAGATGGCAGAACACAAACAGAGCCATTTTATTTACTATCCAAAGAGACCAATGAACACTTGCCTTCTGTAATGTTAATAACACAGTATTATAGTAATAAAATGGTAATAAAATGGTAATACACTAAAAGGTATAAATCTATCTATCTATTTATCTATCTATCTATCTATCTATCTATCTATCTATCTATCTATCTCTAGCATTTACTTACAACCTCTCTGTCTTGGTTTATTTCCCTGTCAGTCTCTTGTCACATCCCATCTAAATTCACAACCGTGTCACATCTGAGCAGTAACTGCTGGCTTGTTTGTTTTGAAATGGCCTTTCAGTGTGAACATCTACAGGCTGTATATATTACCATGGACAGATTTATTTTCACTTATAAGGTTCAGGTACATGACATTGCTTCACAAAACAGAAGAATTAATTACTTGTGTGGGTTGATAATCCACATATGAGTAAGTATTACCAATGATAGCACATCCAACAGTGATGTTCATACGTTTCCTTTTGTGTGTATTATGTCTTATGATAAAGAAGACACTGGTGGATGTAACTGGTCTTTCTGAGCCATGTTTTATTTTGGTTATCTCATCATGCTCAGAACCATGGGGTTTTAAGACCTTTTAAAGTAATCTAATCTGAGGTGGATTACCTTAATCTAAATCCTGGTGGTCTCTGGAAGGACAGACTATAAAGGGCCATAAAAACCAAATGCCCAAGTGTCCTTACAGACTTAAATTGGATATAAATTGCACAGGCTTTCTACCTTCATGAACAAGGCTCATCATTTTGTTAGTCATTAATGGTAGACTTCCCAGGACCAATGTCTAAGCAACCGTAAAGCAGGTTGCACACACGTTTGAGAATATCTCTCTCATTTTAGCCATTTTCAGTGGTTTTCAGGTCAGTAGACTGTAGGAGCCTTTAACAAAACTTTTGTTTCTTGAAGTATTTTATGTGGTATGTTATGGATTCCATTATGGATATTTATATGGATGTTATGGATGGAGCCCATTTAATGCCTTTTTTTAATGTAAATTGGTCAGAGGTCCCCAGACACTTGTGTACAATTGCACCTATATATTACTTAAACAGATGTTACCAAATAATTCATACTAGATAGCGAATGAATACGCCTGCACTGGGGCTAGAGAATAAGTCATTACAGTCATAGAAGCAAAATAAAATCTATTTACTGAGGGACTCCAGGCTACTGAGTAGGTAGCCTGCAATGTTTACGCTGATGATGACGAGGAGGAAGATTACAGGGACACCTTTGCCCTTGCGTGAATCTCACTTAGAGATTCTGGGCCAGTGTGGCTGGGGTCAGAGGTCAGTCAGTCTGGTGCTCACGTGCTCCAATCCTCTTACTCTTTGTCATCCCCACACACACACGCACACACACACACACACACACACACACACACACCCTGACTGTTGGAATGACCTGGCGCCTCGACACGAAAACAAAAAGCAATCCTGTACCAGGCTACTAGCTTACGTCTTTCTGTTCTTGTGGCATAGAATGACCATGTGGGATAGTGGCCTTCTCTTTACCTTGGGATAGTGGCCTTCTCTTTACAGTGGGATAGTGGTGTTCTCTTTACAGTGAGATAGTGGCCTTCTCTTTACAGTGAGATAGTGGCCTTCTCTTTACAGTGGGATAGTGGTGTTCTCTTTACAGTGAGATAGTGGCCTTCTCTTTACAGTGGGATAGTGGCCTTTTCTTTACAGTGAGATAGTGTGGCCCCTTCTTCTTTTACAGTGAGATAGTGGCCTTCTCTTTACAGTGGGATAGTGGCCTTTTCTTTAACAGTGGGATAGTGGCCTTCTCTTTACAATGTGAGAGAATGAGTAGGGACCTTTTACATTTACAGGTGGATTGTAGTGGCCTTCTCTTTACAGTGAGATAAGTGGCCTTCCCTTTACAGTGGGATAGTGGCGTTCTCTTTACAGTGAGATAGTGGCCTTCTCTTTACAGTGGGATAGTGGCCTTTTCTTTACAGTGGGATAGTGGCCTTCTCTTTACAGTGAGATAGTGGCCTTCTCTTTACAGTGGGATAGTGGCCTTCCTTTTACAGTGGGATAGTGGCCTTCTCTTTACAGTGAGATAGTGGCCTTCTCTTTACAGTGAGATAGTGGCCTTCTCTTTACAGTGGGATAGTGGCCTTCTCTTTACAGTGGGATAGTGGCCTTCTCTTTACAGTGAGATGGTGGCCTTCTCTTTACAGTGGGATCGTGGCCTTCCCTTTACAGTGGGATAGTGGTGTTCTCTTTACAGTGAGATAGTGGCCTTCTCTTTACAGTGGGATAGTGGCCTTCTCTTTACAGTGAGATAGTGGCCTTCTCTTTACAGTGAGATGGTGGCCTTCTCTTTACAGTGAGGTAGTGGCCTTCTCTTTACAGTGGGATAGTGGCCTTCCTTTTACAGTGGGATAGTGGTGTTCTCTTTACAGTGGGATAGTGGCCTTCTCTTTACAGTGAGATAGTGGCCTTCTCTTTACAGTGGGATAGTGGTGTTCTCTTTACAGTGAGATAGTGGCCTTCTCTTTACAGTGGGATAGTGGCCTTTTCTTTACAGTGAGATAGTGGCCTTCTCTTTACAGTGGGATAGTGGCCTTCTCTTTACAGTGAGATAGTGGCCTTCCTTTTACAGTGGGATAGTGGTGTTCTCTTTACAGTGAGATAGTGGCCTTCTCTTTACAGTGGGATAGTGGCCTTTTCTTTACAGTGGGATAGTGGCCTTCCCTTTACAGTGGGATAGTGGCCTTCTCTTTACAGTGAGATAGTGGCCTTCTCTTTACAGTGAGATGGTGGCCTTCTCTTTACAGTGGGATAGTGGCCTTCCTTTTACAGTGAGATAGTGGCCTTCTCTTTACAGTGAGATAGTGGCCTTCCCTTTTACAGTGCCTTCTCTTTACAGTGAGATAGTGGCCTTCTCTTTACAGTGAGATAGTGGCCTTCCCTTTACAGTGGGATAGTGGCCTTTTCTTTACAGTGAGATAGTGGCCTTCTCTTTACAGTGAGATAGTGGCCTTCTCTTTACAGTGAGATGGTGGCCTTCTCTTTACAGTGGGATAGTGGCCTTCCCTTTACAGTGGGATAGTGGTGTTCTCTTTACAGTGAGATAGTGGCCTTCTCTTTACAGTGGGATAGTGGCCTTTTCTTTACAGTGAGATAGTGGCCTTCTCTTTACAGTGAGATGGTGGCCTTCTCTTTACAGTGAGGTAGTGGCCTTCTCTTTACAGTGATATTGTGGGATTCTCTTTATATTGAGATAGTGGCCTCCCCTTTACAGTGGGATAGTTGTCCTACCTTTATAGTGGGATAGTGATGTTCCCTTTACAGTGGGATTGTGGTGTTTCCTTTACAGTGGGATAGTGATCCTCCCTTTTTATTAGGATAGTGGCCTTCCCTTTACAGTGGTATGGTGGCCTTTACTTTGCAGTGGGATAGTGGTGTTGCCTTTACAGTGAAATAGTGGACTTCCCTTTACAGTGGGTAGTGGCCTTCTCTTTACAGTGGGATAGTGGCCTTCTCTTACAGTGAGATAGTGGCCTTCTCTTTAGAGTGAGATAGTGGTCTTCTCTTTACAGTGAGATAGTGGCCTTCTCTTTACAGTGGGATAGTGGCCTTTTCTTTACAGTGAGATAGTGGCCTTCTCTTTACAGTGAGATAGTGGCCTTCTCTTTACAGTGGGATAGTGGCCTTCCTTTTACAGTGGGATAGTGGTGTTCTCTTTACAGTGAGATAATGGCCTTCTCTTTACAGTGGGATAGTGGCCTTCCCTTTACAGTGGGATAGTGGCCTTCTCTTTACAGTGAGATAGTGGCCTTCTCTTTACAGTGAGATAGTGGCCTTCTCTTTACAGTGGGATAGTGGCCTTCCCTTTACAGTGGGATAGTGGCCTTCTCTTTACAGTGAGATAGTGGCCTTCTCTTTACAGTGAGATGGTGGCCTTCTCTTTACAGTGGGATAGTGGCCTTCCTTTTACAGTGAGATAGTGGCCTTCTCTTTACAGTGGGATAGTGGCCTTCCTTTTACAGTGAGATAGTGGCCTTCTCTTTACAGTGAGATAGTGGCCTTCTCTTTACAGTGAGATAGTGGCCTTCCCTTTACAGTGGGATAGTGGCCTTCTCTTTACAGTGGGATAGTGGCCTTCTCTTTACAGTGGGATAGTGGCCTTTTCTTTACAGTGAGATAGTGGCCTTCCCTTTACAGTGGGATAGTGGCCTTCTCTTTACAGTGAGATAGTGGCCTTCTCTTTACAGTGAGATAGTGGCCTTCTCTTTACAGTGGGATAGTGGCCTTCCCTTTACAGTGGGATAGTGGCCTTCTCTTTACAGTGAGATAGTGGCCTTCTCTTTACAGTGAGATGGTGGCCTTCTCTTTACAGTGGGATAGTGGCCTTCCTTTTACAGTGAGATAGTGGCCTTCTCTTTACAGTGGGATAGTGGCCTTCCTTTTACAGTGAGATAGTGGCCTTCTCTTTACAGTGAGATAGTGGCCTTCTCTTTACAGTGAGATAGTGGCCTTCCCTTTACAGTGGGATAGTGGCCTTCTCTTTACAGTGGGATAGTGGCCTTCTCTTTACAGTGAGATAGTGGCCTTCTCTTTACAGTGAGATGGTGGCCTTCTCTTTACAGTGGGATAGTGGCCTTCCCTTTACAGTGAGATAGTGGTGTTCTCTTTACAGTGAGATAGTGGCCTTCTCTTTACAGTGGGATAGTGGCCTTCTCTTTACAGTGAGATAGTGGCCTTCTCTTTACAGTGAGATGGTGGCCTTCTCTTTACAGTGAGGTAGTGGCCTTCTCTTTACAGTGAGATTGTGGGATTCTCTTTATATTGAGATAGTGGCCTCCCCTTTACAGTGGGATAGTTGTTCTACCTTTATAGTGGGATAGTAATGTTCCCTTTACAGTGGGATTGTGGTGTTTCCTTTACAGTGGGATAGTGATCCTCCCTTTTTATTAGGATAGTGGCCTTCCCTTTACAGTGGTATGGTGGCCTTTACTTTGCAGTGGGATAGTGGTGTTGCCTTTACAGTGGGATAGTGGACTTCCCTTTACAGTGGGTAGTGGCCTTCTCTTTACAGTGGGATAGTGGCCTTCTCTTACAGTGAGATAGTGGCCTTCTCTTTAGAGTGAGATAGTGGTCTTCTCTTTACAGTGAGATAGTGGCCTTCCCTTTACAGTGAGATAGTGGCCTTCTCTTTACAGTGAGATAGTGGCCTTCTCTTTACAGTGGGATAGTGGCCTTCTCTTTACAGTGAGATAGTGGTCTTCTCTTTACAGTGAGATAGTGGCCTTCCCTTTACAGTGAGATAGTGGCCTTCCCTTTACAGTGAGATAGTGGCCTTCTCTTTACAGTGAGATGGTGGCCTTCTCTTTACAGTGAGATAGTGGTCTTCTCTTTACAGTGAGATAGTGGCCTTCTCTTTACAGTGAGGTAGTGGCCTTCTCTTTACAGTGAGATAGTGGGATTCTCTTTATGTTGAGATAGTGGCCTCCCCTTTACAGTGAGATAGTGGTGTTTCCTTTACAGTGGGATAGTTGTCCTACCTTTATAGTGGGATAGTGATGTTCCCATTACAGTGGGATTGTGGTGTTTCCTTTACAGTGGGATAGTGATCCTCCCTTTTTATTAGGATAGTGGCCTTCCCTTTACAGTGGTATGGTGTCCTTTACTTTGCAGTGGGATAGTGGTGTTGCCTTTACAGTGAAATAGTGGACTTCCCTTTACAGTGGGTAGTGGTCTTCGCTTTACAGTGGGATAGTGGAATTTCCTTTACAGTGAGAGAGTGGGCTTCTCTTTACAGTGGGATAGTGGACTACCCTTTACAGTGAGATAGTGGCCTTCACATTGCAGTGGGATATTGGTGTTCCCTTTACAGTGAGATAGTGGCCTTCCCTTTACAGTGGGATAGTGGTGTTGCCTTTACAGTGAAATAGTGGACTTCGCTTTACAGTGGGATAGTGGTGTTCCCTTTACAGCGAGATAGTGGCCTTCACTTTACAGTGAGATAGTGGACTTCCCTTTACAGTATGTGGTTGTAAACGTCAAAAGTGTTTAAATGTAGATTATATTCATTGGTTAAACGGAGTACATTACTAATTCAGACAGCCTAATACTGGGGCTGTCACTGTGGACTAGATTAGTAGCAGAACAATCTAACAATTGTTTTGAAATTCATGTTTTTATTAATTGTTTTTTTAATAACTGGCCCAACAGCAAATATACCTTTAGGGTGACAGGTAGGCTCTATAAATTTAAAGCATCATCCATTCAATTCAAAAAGAAGGTGACTTCACTTATTTTGTCATTGCGAAAATAGTAATATATACCCAATACAAGTAGCACAGACCAAGGACATTCTGAAACAACATATTTATATGAAGACGCTCTCATGGATGTCACCTTGCATCGTGTCACGCGTTGTCCCGGCCCTGGTGGCCATGGAGAGGCAGTGGGGGGTTGTCTGGCTGATTTGAGTGAGAAGTCACAGTTTTGGCTCTGTTGGAGGTCCCTAATTGGATTGACTGGAGGCTCATCATTGACACTGTGCTGCATGGTATTCTGTCACACCAGGGAGTAGCAGTCAGATCTTCACCAAAAAAGAAAGAATCTGTTGCAGAGATCTAAACACTAAGGAGATTTCAGCAGTTTCAGTTTGTCCGTTCCGGCATAGAGATAAATGTGGATGTGTATAAATGCCCAAATGCAACATACATATACACCTATTCATTTCTATACTATTCATGTTTTCTTGTGTTCCTTTCTTTCATTTCTCTTTTATTTATTGGTATTATAAAATGTTTCATGCTGGCTGTTTGTTTATTGTTTTGGCTACTTGTCTGGTCTGCTATGTTACATCTCAGTCATGTGTGCATGCAAATTCCTCACACCTGTACCTTAACTTCATAATAAGTCATAGAGAAGTTGCTTGTCTCATTGTACCTATTAAACCCCAAGGGTCTGTATTAGGGTCCTTACTTTGCTCTCGTAACTATGCAAGGTACATAGAGGTTTCACAGTAATTGCTGAGTAATTGAACAGGGCATCCCTACAAAATAGAACTAGCATCAGTTTTGGTTTATTGTATTTTAGTACAATGAAAAAAGGTCACAATATGATTATTCATCTGAAGCCACATTTTGGTGGAACTGGTGAAATAAAATTACTGGATTTTCTTGACATACAAGACATAGAAGGACATGGAAATAAGGTCATTAATACCAATTCCTTGCATATTCGATTCTTTTATATATCTTTATGACATTGATTTTATGTATTGTTAGCATGCTGGTCTAAAGTGTTTTTTTTTCAGCAGGATGGAATTTTCATTTCCTTCAGTATTTGCCGCTGACTTGTATCTTTTTTTCTTCTGGATGGTGACGCCTGCTTTCTTGGGTCACCCATTCAACAACAGACAGGTCGGCAGACAGTAAATCAGGGATTAAGTCATGGTGGAAGACCACAAGAGGTAATGAGGAAAAAGCACCACAGGCGAGACCCAGACAGAGCTGTGGAATAAAAATAACTTCACTCCTTCTCCACCCCCCCCACAGACTCAGACTCACCACACAAACCCGTGCCAGTTTACCTGAAGCCGTCTGAGTTGGAGTCTACGGATTAAATAGGTCAGAAGACAAAACAGGACACTGCTTAAGAAGTGAGTGAAAATGTACCCGTGTGGTTTTCTGTGGTCTACACCTATGTGAAGTGTGTTTCAACAATAAACCCTGTCAACAGACTTGATGTAAGTGGGATACTCCCACCCTGCAAGCATTTTTTTCTGATCTCTTTAGAAGTAATGCAAGATGTAATGTGCTTTGCGGGGTGTCTGATATGTCAGTCTCTTTGTCCAATAAAGGTTGATCCATATTTAACAGCCAGCCCTATTAAATGTATGTCTAGACAACTGAGTATATAGCAAAAGCTGATCAAAGGAGCTTGGTTGTGCTCCTCCCCCTCCATCCTGCCTTGCATGGTTTGTCCCAGCCTCAGTAGCCATCCCCACCCACGCCTCTCTCAGTGGTTCAGTCTTGGTTTGCATTAGCAGTGTGGGAGTAAGTGTGAACTCAGATGAGACAGGCTGTGAGACAGGGACAGGTCAGAGCTTCTGAGACATAGAGAGAGAGAAAGAGGGGACAGTTTTGGGAAGTTTGTGGATCTACGGACACTTCACAGCACTGAGGGGACACCGCAGCTGCAGTCATGTTTTGTGCATTTCCTGGCCCAGGGTCAGCCAGCAACTCACTCATGTATCACTATGGCAGTGGGAAAGCGGTGAGTTGTGGTAATGTTTGTATGTGTCTATATGTGTCAACTTAACGATGGATCTAGAAATATGGCTAGATAGATAGATACATGCAGGTGTAGGTGTAGAGCGATTTATAAGAATAAGCTCATATGATGATATATAAGTCTCCACAGCATTTGATGCCCAGCAACTCACTCATGGCAAAGTGCTGAGTGGTGTTTCTGTGTGTCAGCTGTAAACTAGGAATCCATTGCAATGTTTTGGATGTAGGAAAATCATGTATGCTTATGGATAGTTAGATACACCAAAGTATCTAAGACTAAGTTTGTAGTCGTCTTTGTAGAGTCATTTAGAGTCAGTTCATTAATGTCTATAGAGCATATGGTGGTGTACCAGTATCTGACTCATGTATCATTATGGCAATAGGAAGGCGTGAAATTTCTGGGTGTCTGCAGAAGAATGTTTTGGATCTAGAGATGCCATCTGTGCCTTCATAAGATAGAAGTGGACTGATACATGGATGTGTGCAGTATATGTCATATTGACACATTACACTACAACACTGTGACCACATGTAGTCGCGGAATTGGTTTATTTGAGGATGTATAACACTCTGTACAGCTGCACAGCACTTGATGGATGTATATGTGTATGTATACTGTGATAAAAACATAGTGGTTTTAACTTACAATGGTTAGTCCAGGCAGCCTTGATATGATTGAGTGTTATTTGAACTTGTAATAATGGGTTTCTGTGAAAACAGCACAGATTATTGGTCTATTAACCTTATACTGAAATTAACAAAAATTTTTAATGCAGGCTGGATGCTAACTTTATTAAGCTGAACAACTGTGTATGTTACATTTGAAGATGGTACCAACATGTGAATGGAAGTTTAAAAACAAAATTTTGACGATAAATGTATAGACACGGGCAGTGTATGAGCTCGTGGTGAGTTTTAGGCTCTAGACTTCCTCTACTAGCTGGAATATTATCCAACAGAACAATAAGCACGGTTGTAAGTCGCTCTGGATAAGAGCGTCTGCTAAATGCCTTAAATGTAAATGTAAATGTATGTACACATATTTTCAGTGTGCCCTTTAGAACGTTAGTGTGAAATTTACCTTTGCACATGCATTAGAGGTCGCATCAATGATTACATACATCCATGTTTGTAACACACTCCATCCTCTGTGCTCTAGAAGAGAGCTCAGTGCTGATCTCAGAAGTAGTTCAAAGTTTGTTTGGAGCCGTTGGCATACTTTACCTACTGCTTTCATGGTTCTTCTTGCCGGATTTTGACTTTTGGGGCTTAACTTTAGAAGTCAGAGTCCATCCTATCCTAAGTATCTCAGAAGTCCAAAGCCCAGCTGCAGTAGAGAGTGGGATGTTTTTTTGCCGTGAGGTGAAATGCCCTGGTTGGTATGTGGCTGAACTCTGGCAGATGTTTTTTCCCCTGCGCTCTCCACCCCATTACAACAGTGCACAGCCCCTTCTTTGATCTGCACACATGGTAAGTGCCTCCAGACGGGCATGGATGACACAGAGCGAGGGGGGAAAAAAATGAGTTGCACATGTGCAGGGCTGATTTGGGTTTAACCGAAATTTCGGAGCAGCAAGTGAGCAAGCTTTGATGAAACGTGTTCCATTGAATATAGCCTTTGTATGCCATGAGACGTGGCATGTGTTTCCAGATACATTCCTGCACAGTGCCTTGCCGTTTTTTCCTTCAAAAATGGTTTCTGTGGCGGTGTTTTCACTGGCTCGGACATGGACTTGCTCAACGTCATGGCTGCAAGTAGCCCGCTGTGTGAATTAAGTGACTTCTTTGATCTTCATCTTCACCAAGTGCTTTGATATCTGATCAAGTCTGGGTCATAGAAGCGAGTGAGCGAGAGAGCTTCTCTACATCTTGGCCAGTGAGTGAGGCAGCGGCGCTTCCATGATGACCCCTGAGGGTGAGAGAGGTCGTGCTGCGGGGTGTTAAGATTATTAACGGGTCACCTGGCCAGCCATCGCTGACTGGGGGCAATTGGCTTGATCCTGCACCATATGCTGTGCACCGTGGCATGGGTTAGAGCAGGGCTGCGGCTGACTTGGCCCAATCCTTTTGGGAGAAGAGCCAATCAAGGTCAGCGTGGAGCTTTCTGGGTCATGTGTCTATGAATGGGGCAAACTGAATCTTCAGTAGTTCCAAGTGGGATTCTGATTCCTGAGGGCCCTTGCCCAGGCGAAGCACAGGCCATTGATGTGGTCCAAGAAGGCCTGTGGTCATTTCCTGGAGTGGGAGGGAGAAGAAAATGGAGAGAGATAGAGAGAGAGAGACTGGAAGTCAGATCAAAGCACGAAGCAGGTGCAAAGCAGGCTGAGAGGAGGCTCCATGTGTCTATGTGTGCTTGTTTGTGAAACTAATTACGAGATAACCACATTAAATGTCTGTATATAATAATTCTGTGAGATATAGATAACATATGTAGTACTCCTAATGCACATGTGCGCAATGTGCAAAACCTTAGGCTGCTCCTTCAAAGAACATTCCAAGCATGTAATGATCCTTAAATGATCTTTAAGAAATCCTCATTTAATCAATGCTTAAATAAATATATCAACCCAAAACATCACATACTTTCATTACACTCTTAAAAGGAGCTTCTGCAAGGGTTCTGTAGTGAATGTAGTGGTTACATGTAGAACTGTGGCAAAAACGTATAACATATAATAAATATATTCTACATTTATAAATATATCATAACAATACCATATAGTTTGTATGTACAAAAGTGAGTGAACTTTAAAAGGCAGGATGATGTTGTTTTGATGTTATTCACATTAAATGAGCTACATATTTGTAGTAATGTACAACTTGTTGTAGTGTAACTTGGATAAAATATCGCATTGTTGCAGTATGCTTCCTGTGATGCTCCTTCTGTATGTTTTGTTCTTTCAATGGCCGTTCTGCGCCATAACTGGACTTTTTTTTGTACACGGCAGGTGTACTCACCATCTCCAAATGCTGAGGAGCTAAAAAGGGATTCTGCTTCTTACTCATCATTCAAACTGCCCAGCACAAACTTCACAAATGCATTTTTTGGTAAGTTCATTGTTAGTTTTATACATAAACAACATGTTCTAACAGATTGTAGTTTGTTGTTTAAATCTCTTTAGACCTGAGACTACAAATGTGTATGTGTATGTTTGTGCATGTGTGTTTGTGTGTGTGAATGTGTGTGTGTGTGTGTGTGTGTATGTGTGTGTGTGTGTGTGTGTGTGAGTGTGTGTGTGTGTGTGTGTGTGTGTATGTGTGTGTGTGTGTGTGTGTGTGTGTCGGTGTGTGTGTGTGTTTGTCTGTGCGCATGCATCGGGAGATAGAGTTCTGTTGTTGGAAAGTGTTTTACTTTCAAGGACACCACAGTCCCTTGGGACATATCCTCCCACAGGATAAGATATCCTCCACAGCGTATACTCCACTGCTGTTTCAAGGATTTCTTTGGGCTAGGGTTGGGGTGGAGGGGGTTAGAGGAGTGTGGAAAAGTGAACACACACACACACACACACACACACACACACACACACACACACACACACATACACACACACACACACACACACACATACACACACACACCCACACACATACACACACACAGACTTTGTTTTCTCAGCTGTTTGGGAAGCATGGTTGGCTCGTATTTTGAGAAGAAAGGCAGTCGTTTACAGCCAAACCAAAACCATTTTAAGACACACGAAGGAAGCTGCGTGAATTGAATTCCTCTTATTAACTCTGCTTTAGAAGTTCTCTACTGGGCTATTGGGTTCATTGCCACACTTTTGATGTGAGCCAAAAACAATATACAGTAGTTGACTACTTTTGGTCTTAGCCAAAGACTATATACACTACTTGCTTTATGGTGATACAGCTTAATGTTTGCTTTGGATTGTGCAAATGTTGGAAACATTCCATTAGCAAGTTACACCTTTTTATTATAGTTCCTTCTGTTTTTCTTTTTTCTTTTTGGCTTTTGTCTGTCTTACCTCTCAGTTCCTAGTTTTAAGGAAGCGTCTGAGAAATATAGCAATTTGTCATTTAAATTTCAGATGGGCCAAACAGCTCCGCAGACCCCTGGAACTCATCCAGTGGGATCAGCCCATCAGGTCATGGAGGCATGCTGGGATCATCACCATCCAGCCAATCACCGCCTGGGAACTATGGCAGCCTTCCTACACATGACCGTCTGGTAATGTCTTATTTAATAGTGTAAAAGTGCAGGTTATGAGAATAATATAGAATAATAGAACAGAAACTCTAAATCCACTTAATATGAAAGGCTGAACCTGTTTTCATGGTCAAAAGGCTTTTAAAGCTTATAGACCTCCAAACCAGCATTACTGTTTGGACACAATGATTGAATTTGCTTACCCCATCTATGAGAATCCTGATGGCTTATTTATTAGATCATACATACACAATAAAAGGGAAAGTACTTCATAAATCCATTTGCAAACATCAGTAATTGTAATTAATAATAAGTGTAATAATTTATTATGGAGATTATTGAGTTACAATGCACATGCAAATACATAAACAAAGCTATTGTGTTGAACTAAAATGTATTAACTTCTGTGCATCTACTTTCCAGTGAAATCACAATTTATTCAACATTAAAAATGTTGTTGTTACCTTTTTTCAGAACGTACTACCAAATTCATCACTACCTGAAGCTAGCAAGGGTCTTCCGCCAATGTCCACTTTTCACAGAGGCAGTGGCAATGCCTCACTTTTTGTGTCTGCACCCCATACTGCACCAGCCAATACCCCAGACAGGTCCATGGGTAAGCATTCATTCATACAAACTAACATTCTGTTGGTGTATTGATACTTGGCCATGCAGTTCTGTATTATCTGTGTCTGTGCTTTCAGGTGGGCAGGGGAACCACATTGGAGGCTCGCACACTGGAGATGCTCTCGGGAAAGCCTTGGCTTCTGTAAGATCTCATTTATTACAACAGCTAGTTAGACCAGCATTTCAGAATCTGTAGCATGGCACGATTTTATTAACAGGGAGGCCAGTGTTGAGATTCTTTGCTTTAACACAGTGTCTCAGTTTCATACCAGACTCTGCTGCCTAGTCCCGTTCACACACAGTGCCACTGATACTGTGTGGCACCCTTCCATTCCTACATAGCTGTTGTAAATGTTAATAACATTATATTCATTTTGGCTTGATGTGAAAAGGCTTATTGTAGGGAAACATAGAACCTCAGATTTCTCCTATTCTTAACATTGGTGCTGATGATGGGAGCTGGGGGTTGCAACAAAATGCAAAATGACCAGTAAACATAAATCTACTGTGGTGAATCCCTGTATGTATCAAACCACCAGACAGATTATTTAAAAAAATATATTTAAGGCATAAATACTGTCTCCAAACTATCGCAGAACAATTTCTCAGGCATCAATAAGTGTATTAGTAATTTGGTTTAATGAATGTCTAAGAAGCATTAAGCTCTTCAGACGTTTGGTTCTTATCACTTCCACTGTGATCTCTGTTAGTTTATCTGGAACAAAGCATTCACATCAAACCAATGTGACTTTGTCCATGTTATGCAGATAATAATAACAAATAGCATGTAGTATGCCTAAATAAAATTAAATATTGTGAACATGGTTAACATGTTATAACAAGACTTGCCAGATTTTCAGTATGAGTTATAAGTCATATGCAAACGTAAAAAAAACAAAACAAAAAAAAAACAGTCATATTACATGACATATTTTTGGCTAAAATGCAAAGTTTTCACCTCGTCTACAGAGAACAAAATTCAGTATATTGTGATATATTTCTAAAAAATGTCATTTTATATTTCTCTGTTGTCTTTAAAAATAAAGCATTACATACAGTACGTTCCATAAGTTTGTACAGATCACAGTTTATATGTATTACTATATAAATCCTGCAAATAAACAGTAATTGGGTTTAACATGTGCAGAAGTGCCTTTTGGTATTTATAGGTTTGCAAAAGCTTACATGCATGTGAATGTTTTTGTCTGGTATATACGATACAAGGGATAAAATTCCAGGTGGTAAAAAGATCTGGATTGATGATGTAATTTACTTTATGACATTTTCACCTAAGACCCTGAGGCGAAGAGAAAAAAAGCTTCCTAGAGATGACGAGTTGTGCTTTTAAAGTGATGCATGTGCTGTCACTGAAATCCCTGCTTAACCCCACCCCACCCCCCTCGCTTCTCCTCAAATGCCCCTCTCTCTGTCTTTCTCTCTGTTAGATTTATTCCCCTGATCACACCAGTAGCGGTTTTCCATCCAGTTCCTCCACTCCGGGGAGATCTCCATCACCTCTGGCTGCTTCTACAGTTTCAGCAGGTAAAATGCTTCCAGGAGGTCAACAGTGGCTTTTCCTTTATTAAAGCTGGAACGGGTCAGGAAGTGCTAATAAAACGGTTGGAATCTTCTATATGCAGTGTTTCTGTAGTATATCATAAAGAAGCATACATCAGTTGGATTAGTGCTCAACTGGGACCAACTCATTTCTTGAGATAGACAGAGATATTCCACTCAACTTATCAATTTCTTTCTTTCAGGAGTCAACCAATGGCCTCGATCAGCTGGACAGCCATCACTGCCGTCCAATTATGATAACTCTCTGCAGTCGATGGTAAAGTTCTCAGACAAATTCTCATCAAACTTTGTGTGCTGGTGGGCGTTTCGTTCGGTTCCATGAATGTTAATGTGTCTAATTTCAGATTGAGGACAGACTGGACCGACTAGACGATGCCATTCATGTCCTACGAAACCACGCAGTGGGCGGGACACATATCCCCCTGACCAATGACTTACTCAGCCTACTTGGACAGACACAACATGGACCAATCACAATGAGGTCTAACTACCCCATCTCAGGACTAGTGACAAACGGATTACCAACAGATGTAAGCCCTTCTTATCTCTTAAACTCATCACTAGCAGACGCATGTAAAACGAGCCCACATTGTGTCCCACAGGTATAGTTATATGAGCTTGCGTATTTTCCACATACTGAATGGCTGTAAAACAGGTTCGCCGGAACTGAGTACTTTTACAGGATCCAGAATTTGTAGCACAGATGTTTTACAGAGCACATGTAAAAAAAAGGCTGGTGGTGCCTGCATTTCCGAAATGTAAAGTAAAATGTACAGTATAGTTAGTGGTGTGTTTACTCCACTACAATGCATCAAACAATGTCAAATTACAGTCATTCATTACACATTCACATTAGCCATGAATCCTTTAACACTATGAAATTGTCGGCTTGGGGAATATCAGATCTATATTTAGGGTTGATTAATGTTCAGTTCTTAAATACTACAAGCAAATGCTTGTAACTTACCTAGTTCACAGTAAAACTGAGCAACAAGCAATAAAAATTATAATAAAGTACATTTGTTATAAGTACCTCAATTTTGTTTATTACTATGGTAAAAAAAAATCATCAGACTTTCATCAGAATTATACTCTTTTTATATATTAATTTATTCATTCATCATCTAAGCTACTCATCCTTCTGGGTTGTAGGGGTGCTAGAGCCTATTTCAGCATCAAGTGGGGTTTAAATGGTTTGATAACAGAACAAGAATCTGTGTTTTATAGTTTTTACAGTGAACTGAGTGAAAGGCAGGAAACACCCCTGGACAACTCGCCAGTCATCACAGCAATTTCATATAATGTAATACAGTATATCTGCTTTAGATACTTCAGCTGCTCCTATCACCACCATCGTGAACAATTCTGACTCAGTAAGTTTCATCAGTATGCAGAAATTACTGGAGACTAAAATGTGGCACTCACAACATGATGAAGTGCCTTACAGTCATGACCTTAAGCCTGACGTTCATACTCACACATACACTCATAGCACATTTAACCAGGAAGTTGTGATGTTTACTGTATCCTGTCACTGAATTTGTGAACAGTGCATGCTGAGGTTGTGACGTAAAGATGGTAAACTAAAGGTTTGTTCACTTACCATACCTTACTACAGAGTCTTCTGTGCAGTGTTGCTGACAGTGTAGACTAAAACCTAAATAGTGACCAAAAATAATGATCCATAGCTGTAACCAGTGGACAATAGAGTAGCCTGAACCTATACTGAAGTAAAAGGCTTGTTACTTTATTAGAATAATCATGTTTCTAAACAAGCCTTTCCAAATACAGCAACAGACAAACAGAGCCTAGAGCAACAGGTCCGGGGTAAGTACTCTCCGGACTCAGGATGAGTCATTTAACTGGGATCAGTCTGAGTTCACCTGTACAGCACTGATAAATTGATATTTACAGCAATACAAATCAAGAAAACAAACATCTTTAACCAGGATATGAGTTATCAGTCAACAGTTCAGGTTAGAGAGTGTTCACTGTAGGCCAACCGAAGATCCATATAAATAAATACAAAAAAATCTACTTTTCTTTATAACAGAAGTATAACAGAAGCAGGTCAAACACAGGTAAGTAGCTTGTGCAGTAACTTAAGTAACAAAATAACAGTGCTGTAGGATGTCTAAATGCACCTAGTATGCATCCAGTTAGGCAGTTAATCTCACATCTTTGGAGTACTTTTGGACTGCAGTAAAATGCTAAAAATCAGAAGGCACCAATATTAGAGCTGTAAGCAACAACAAAATCGCGCAGATTCTACCACTAACGCAACATAATGTAATCATTAGTCAGTAAATGCTTGTGTGAATGTAAATGAGTGAATGTAACTAGATATCATCCACCTCTGAGTGGATGTTGTGAACCAGTTTATGTCAAGTAACTCGAAGGCAGTAATTTGTCCAGTCGGGCTCTGAAATAAACAAAGCAACTATAAAGAGGGGATGCAAGAGAAGGCTGGCCCAGTTGCTGAGGTATGCTAAAAATGAACGAGAGTCAATGTGTGGAACGAGGGACGAATAAGCAACACATGGAGGAGTGTGGGTCAGTTTGGCTGTGGATTAGAGTTTGGGGATCCGCCCTGAGTGAGTATGTGCAGTTTGGTGACTCTAGGTTAAAGGAAATGATAGGGTTTGAATGGGGGAGGGACTGAATGGAACTCTATAGGAGAAACAAGGGGGAAAAAACAAACAGATGAGTGCCAGTCGAATCATTATTGAAGTTGTGCTCGGGGGTCTGGCATGAGATGGTGTATCTGAAATGGTATTTCTCAATCAAGCAGAAGTGCAGTGGATGAGCATTTGCTTTTCCATCCTAATTCATTCTTAAGGTTTTTCTGAAAACCATACGTCAGATCAACAAGCTACATACAAGCACACCATTCCCAGTCAGACCGAACATTCCGGTCTGAAAGTTGTGCTGTAATAATATTTACCATATGATTTATCAATAAAGTTCCAGTGTAGTCTTCTGAGCTAGATAGCTACTGTTCAGCTCCGTAGCCATCATATTTTAATCTTACCTTCCTGCTTTTTTTGTGGGACAATAGTCTTCAAACTGAGTGACTGCAAACACAAACACTGAACTTAAGAGTATTTTCATAATTGTGATTAAGCTACATCCTACAGTAAATACTCCAAAACCAGCTAGAATTAGTGTTTGTTGACTCTAACAGTGTTTTGCAGATCTACAGTACAGCTGACATTGTTTCTGACACAACTGGCTGAATTTACTGTATTTCTGTTTGTGTGTCTTGACAGATGTCCGCTGACCCAGGTGAGGCTGCTCATTTGGCTGTGCACTCTTCAGCTGCTCCTTCCTCTTCTGATCTCACTAATCAGGAAGACAGTTTCAGAGGTCTGCTCAAGTCATCTTCACTCTCGCTCCCTCCACCCTCTAGTGCTTTTTTCTTCAGTTGTATTTCTCCTCTGGTTATTTGTTTCAGCTGCTGTTAACAGTGCATTAACGCAGCGTTGTTTGCTGTTACTGATGATAAAAGCTCTCCACTGATGAGACTCTCGTTTGTCTCCTTTAGCTCTGGCTGCAGGGCTGCTCTCTAACCTGTCTCAAGGCTGTCTGGAGGTAAAAGTAGAGCCAACTGATGCGGAGGAATTTAGATTGCACCGGGCGCACCCAGCCCACCCGCTTCACCCCTCTCATTCCAGCTGCCTGTCCCATCTTTCCTCGGACGGCCTGCATTCTGATGCAGAGAGTGACACCCGCGAGCTAGAAACAGCCAGTGTTGATGCAGCCACCAGGAACAGGTGATGTCCTCCCGTAACAGCAGAAATTTTTCCAATCCAGAGGAATGTAACAATGTACACTGTAAACAATAATGCAGCTTTACAGCTTACAAAGTAACTTGCAAGTAGTAGTAATGTCTGAGTTCTTTAAACTTATTTTAAACTTAAAAAAGTAATATTAATAACATAATAATTTGGGTTTTACTTTTGTTAACTTATTGTTTGAAATTCAACAAATTCGACCTTTAAAGTTAACCTTGTTTTATGTTCAAGGGCTGCATACATGTTACAGTGTAATTACATTGCTATTAATTATATGCTGTGCATGCACTTGTAAATGTCAATGTAAATGCACTTCCAGTAATTCCTGTACAGCAATCTCACATAATACCCAGATTGCCCACTAGAGGGCACCAGTGAACTACATGTAATGAAATGAAATACATGTAACCCGTATACTGTAACCTGTGGTTCCTCTGGATGCCTGCATGTCTCGTGTGTGTTTAGCACACAACGCTTTCTGCTACCTTTCCATACTTACCCTCTCTCACATTATTACTGAAACGTTGTTGTAATAAATGATACATTTGATGTCTTATCTACATGTACATATAACATACCATATGATCTATTAACAGTAGGAATGCTGACTTACCAATTTTCGCATAATTAGATGGAGAAGACAAATGAACAACATTTTGGATATGTGGTTAAACTTTGAGCTTATGCTTACAGCATTTCCCTGTGTCTGTGTGTGTGTGTGCGTGTGCCTGCTTGGATGTACGTGTGTGTGTTCACAGCAGCATCCATGAGGACGAGGAGTTGTCTCCGGAGCAGAAGGCCGAGCGGGAGAAGGAGAGGAGGATGGCAAATAATGCCCGTGAGCGGCTGCGTGTGAGGGACATCAATGAGGCTTTCAAGGAGCTGGGCCGCATGTGCCAGCTGCACCTGAAGAGCGATAAACCTCAGACCAAACTGCTCATCCTCCACCAAGCCGTTGCCGTTATCCTCAGCCTAGAGCAACAGGTCCGGGGTAAGTACTCTCTGAACTCAGGATGAGTCATTTAACTGGGATCAGTCTAGGTTCACCTGTACAGCACTGATAAATTGATATTTACAGCAATACAAATCAAGAAAACAAACTGAACATCTCTAACCAGGATAAGAGTCACCATGCTGGGTTGATTTATTTTGCTTGGTTAACAGTTCAGGTTAGAGAGTGTTCACTGTAGGCCAACCGAAGATCCATATAAATAAATACAAAAACAATCTGCTTTTCTTTATCCTATTAAAAGTTAATCAATCATGTAACAAAATTAACAACAGCAAAAATGAAGAAGAACAAGAAGAAAAAAAAAACAGATAATTATTAGGAATAATAACAGAAGTAACTGCATAGGTGTGCACACTCTGCAGATGTGTTCAGTCTTAACAATTAAAACAATCACAACGTGGCCAAAGATAAACAGTGAAACAGTTCAAAACTGTGAAACATGGTTGTGGCAGTTTCACAGTATAGGGCTACTTTAGTTGGGACAGGGCTAGTCAGATTGGATAATGACTGACTTGAACTTTATTTAGAAGAAAGTGTGGGATATAATGGCAAAGTCTAATTCAATAAATAATGCAATAAATGCATAAGGTGCTTCACTAAGGTATCAGCTATGGGATAGTGCGCGCCTGTGCAGCCAAGAAAGTTTTAATCTTTACATGACAAAAATAAGACTTTTATATTAATAGTTCTTTAATAGTTTTGGTCTAAAGTGAATGCTCTATAATCAAATTTGGAATATAATCAGACAAAATAAATGTACACAACATAGTGACTGCTTTGAAAGTTGCCTCTAAAAACCTTTTCTTAACTTTCTTGATTTGTATTGCTGTGGATATCACCTTACCAGTGCTATTATACATTGCCTTGGTAGGAAGAGACTAATTGGTAAGTTTGGTAGTTTCAAAACGTTTGTGAGAAAAGTTACATTACGCTGTTTATATAATATATGTTGTATCTGTATATCTGTATCCTCTTCAGAGCGTAATCTCAACCCTAAGGCAGCGTGTCTGAGGAGGAGAGAAGAGGAGAAGGTGTCAGCCCTGACGCTGGACCCCCATGCCATGCACACAGTCATCCACACAGCATTGCCTGACCAAATCAACAGCCTGTCCGGACATCTCTGACTGACTGTATCTGGTGTGTGTAAGCGTGCGTGTGTGTCTGGGTTAATTCAGTAAGAACTGTTGTTTTTTGTAATAACCAGATATGTTTGAACAACCATACATACACTCCATTTTATAGCACTTTCCTAGCTATTAGCTCTACGATTTACTTTAAGTAAAGATGTAAATTTTACACTGTTTATATGTACACAGCTACCCGACAAACCAGTTTTGTTTTCCCACATCCATATTGCTCGATGGGAAGCAATGCAGTTCTGAGAAACTGTAATCCAGTTTTTTGTGAGGTAACGAGAGGAACATTCAAAAAGAACATTCAAAGATTGTACAAATCCTGCCCTTTTATACCATTACTGCTCCCATGCACATCAACGATCATAAAGCTGGTTCCACTGTACCCTTTAAACTTTAGGCTAGGATTTTGACAAAGATCCATTTCTGAGAGATATTAACATGGCTCTGTTACATGATAAGTGACAGCACTGAGGAGTATGGAACCAAAATGCTAATATTTTGTTGTGATTTTCTACAAATATGTAATTTTTTTATGTGTACAACTGAAAGACTAAGGTCTCTGTGTATAACGTCTTTCATAGCGTTTTGAAATAAAGTGTACGAAAAGAGCTGTTGGATTTTGGTTTATGTTATGAAGATGTTTCTGTCACACATTTGGAGCTTTGAACTGCTGAATGCAATATTTGATTGGTGTACGTATCTGCTTTTCTGAATTTTCCACATTATTATCTCATTAGGATGCAAACAAAGTGCTTTGGAGTTGGTTGATGTGAAAATTACCAAGTCAGAATGATTCACTGTGGTAGTAGTAGAAACCACACATCTGATGAGTTTAATGTCTCTGAAAGCTCCCTCACACAAAGTTATTACATTACATTTACCAATTTACCAAACAGTTACACCCAGAAGGAATCAATAGAACGAAATGAAACTTGGTGGGAAGGTCTGACATTGTGAGACATGCAAATGATTCATGTTTCACGCTCTGCCGCTTAGCCCTCCATGAGTCATACAGTTAGTGCCACAGCCATTGGCAGATGGGTGCATGAAGCAGGACTACATGCATGCAGACCGGTACTACTACAACAACTGCCTCTAATGCCACATCAGCTTTGCCAAAGACTACAGTGGTGTCGTGCCAGACTGAAATGCATGACTCAGAATGGCAAGGGGGTCATCATCGAGTCCTGCTTTTATCTTAATGGAGACGGCCAACAAATCATTATGTTGTAACATGTCACACATCCAGAAGACATGGTGTTGCTACACCTCCAGCTCTACCGCAAAACCTGCAGAAACTGGGTGAGAATATTCCACATGAGAAAGTTCCATGGGAACCACTACAGCACCATGCCGGCTGGCTGTGTCATCAAACATGGTGGCCTAACGCCATACACCATACTGAGAGACACTACTTCGGTTTGTATAACCGTTATACTGCCCATATCAGTCTAAATTTATTATCATTTATTGTTCCTGGTAACCTTTATCTTCCTCCCGAACAGCACTGCAACCTGACACTTCCGTCTGAGTGCAGCTAGTCTTTTGATGGTGAGTGTATAAACGCAACAGTAAAAAAAGAAGAAACTGACACTCTTGGTTCCCACCATCACTACTGTCAGGAAAATCAGTAACTATGAACGACATCAAACCCATAATCAAATTCATCTAGTTCCATATTCATTAAACCATAGGAACATTTTTCGGGATATCTGTGGAACGTTCTGGAAGAGCAGACCGTTAGGCTTCTATCAGGGTGTGACGTTCCGAATGGAATCTGAGGCCTGGATCAGGCGCGCGGGCCCGAGCTGAGCACGCGCCTCCTGCCGACCAATCGATGCTCTGTGGGAACTTGTAGGAGTGTCATCAGTGCAGGAGGACCCGCTCCCACACTGAAGTTCAGGCTTTCTCCCAGGATTAAACCTGCCAGGCTGACGGAGTACGAGCCTGAGCGAACCCTTCTAGAGCAAAACCCTTCTTTGGACGTGTTCTGAGTGAAATGCCGTCTCGACTTTGAAGTTGGAGTGAACATCGGTAAGTTCACTTTCAGGCTCGTTTGGCTGCCGTTATTTCCACTTCTCTGAGCAGCAGGAAGAGAGAGGCTCACTGACAGAAGTCATGACGGGATTATCTATCTGTTAGATACAAGATCACACGGGTTCACCACAGGAATACACTGACCTCACCGCTGACACACGAGTGTGTGTGTGAAACACTGAGTCATCGAAAGTTGTCGTATTGTCGTGTCATACGTCCTGCAAGCTCTGTGAAATGTAACCCACCCGAGACCCGCAGGTTCTGTAACTGTAGGGCAGGTCGGTGGAGGGAGGAGGTCATTTCCCAACAGGTGTGTTTAAAGGAGGACGTGGAAAGGTAAGTCGTGTTCTTATTAGGTTAAGATGGAAACTAAGGTAGGTTCTGTCGTTCTGTCATAGTCTAGTCTTCTTTATGTCACTCTGAAAATGTTTTATTCTCCTCAGTGGAGACTGGACACTCCATAAACAAACTGTTCATGCTATTGAACGAGTTCTCTGCTGAATACTTAATAATATTTAAAAAATAAAAAATAAAAATAAAAAGACTGACTAAGGTACTAAACGTCTCATGTGTGTACAGTTGCACGAGAGAGTTGCTGAACTCCTGGAACAACTGCACTGCTCTCTAAACAACGTTTAGAGACTCTGTAAGCTTTTTATAGATATACACTGATTTTCAGTACCGTATCGAAAATCAGCTAAAGATCAAAACAACCAAAATCATTAAAGCTGAAAGCATTACATAACTGTCTCAGGTACTTCCACATTTCAATAGGATTATGATCAGAACCCTTTTCTTTAGAGTTAGCTGGTATAATTGAGATTTCATTGTTCCATCAGCGATAGAAAGCCATCCTACATTAGTGGGCTCCTGGCGTGTCCACGTGATCCTTAGCTTATGTATTTTTGAAGATCAGTGGCGTTCTCCTTGCAACCCTGCTTCCTCCCTGCATTTGTACGCAGTCTGTCTTATTGTGGATTGGTGGAGTTAAAACTATTTAGAGGTGGTTTTCCAGCCTGATTAGTATCACCAACATATTTTCCGAGGTTTGGAAAAATCTTAAAAGATTGCAGTTTGTAAGGCAGACGCCTTCTGAACTAATCAGAGCATAAACTGTAAAACTGAATCCAAACATCTGGATCACTAGAAGGACATACATACTGAACCATTTCTGAAATAAATACAGGATCATTCAGAAACGGTGTTTATTTTGGTTTTGGAGGGATCGAGGGTCTATCTCACCAGATGTTTTATATTTGCTTTGTTTATGTCACGATAAAAAAAAACTTTCTTTTAGATGATTAATCAATAGGAGACTTTTTGGTATGAGTGTGGTGTTGTAACTGTACAGCAGGTTTAAAACATCTCCGGTTTAGCACTGACAAGTCATGTTGGAGGCTGATACAATAGCACACTGTTAACATACAAGAGCATTTGTTGTCATTGTAGATCTCAGAGCTGGAGCACTGCTTGATTGCATCTCCTGTCATTTTGTCGTAAGTGCAGCTGGATGACCTAGTAAGGCTGTACTATTGTTCTACAAGATGATGTAGATGTTTGGTTGCTATTGTTCGGTGTCAGCCTGAGGTAACATAAAATAGTGCTGAGACTATGAGTGTCTGTTTATTGTCTTTCAGCATCTCTTGCATCATGGAAGACCTCAAGCACAAACACAGAATGGAATTGCATGGAGGGCTTCAAGATGGCCACATGCATCTGGCTGGTGATCGATATGGACAAATGCAGGCATCTCATGGTGTTGGGCCAGAATCATTTGGGGTTAGGGTACAAGTACAGGGTATACAGGGCTGTCCATATGTGATTTTAAATGGACAAGGTAGGTCTTCACAACCTCCAGATGTCTTCTATATGGATCAACCCTACCAAGAGTATGTTTCGACTATGAATGGTCGAGGATCCAGCTTCCCAAGCCCTCTGATGGATCAGAGACCAATAAGGAACAGTCAGACAGCATCTCCAGAGGTTCCACTGTCCACTAAAAACCCAAGCTCTGCCTTGCTTAACTACCAGAGACACCCCGAACTGCTCCGACCTTATGATCCCAGGAACAATAGCCTGGACATACATGGCCTTCCCCACCATGCTAATAGTAATGCTAATACAATGTCTGAATCTGACCGAAACCAACGCAGCACAAATTCTTCACCTGTTAATGCGTCTCATGTAACGGTAAAGAGAGCCAGGATACCTGTGCCAGGGACAGGGAGGGAAAGGGCCCAGGAGCAGCCTCATTCTGGAGCACCAACTGCAGAAAGTGTACCCTGCCGCCCCTCGCACATCATTTGTAGGTTATCTGTTCCAGATCGCAGCAGTGACCACCAAAGGTTCTCACAAAGAACGGGTAGAGCTAGACACAGGAACCAAATAGGTCCTGAGGAAAAGAGACGATCACAAAGTGTCGGAGCGCCCAGCTCTGGTGACTCTTTCAGGATGAGCCCAGTCCCTGCAGGCGTACGGGTGATGGGAGAAGAAGTAGATCATGGGCATGCTTCTGCTGACCATGACACGCTGCAAAGCCTGAAAACAGGAGAGAGCATACATGAGGAAGATATAAGATCTCTAACTGCAGCACAGTTAGAAGAACAGCAAAGGGAAACGGTGAAGCCATTAAGAAGAGTTATTTACAGAATGGAGAGGGGAAATCTCTCTAAACCTTTTCAACAGAATGGAGACCACTCCAGCCCAGAGAGGGAGGCCCAGGTAAAATATTATTTACTTGTACCAAATAATAGTGTCTTTGCTGGCCATCTCAGTTCCACAAGGGTAAAGCTTTGTGGTAAACATAGTTCTTTTTGTTTGTGTTTTTGAACACCAGTAGAGACGTTTTGTAAATACATACTGGACCTGTTTAAACCTAATGATCTGTAGACGAACAATATACTTGATATTCCCATATGTCTTACAATTATATTACTAGTTCTTTGGCCCTTACATGCATCTTTATATGTTCCTGGGCAAGGTTACCCCTGATATTCTGAAAGGACAGAGAGAACTTCTAGAACAGCCAGATGAAGATGCAACCAAACTAGTGCTGTTCAGCTACCTTAAAGAAGGGTAAGAGCATCAACAACCACATTAGTCAATGCAGTCATATTTATGAGACAGATCTTGCTACGAACTGGTTGGGTTATCTTGTGAAAATCCCCTTTTGCTAAGCTTTAAAGCCTTGTCTGAATCTTTTGATGATGAAAGTTGTGGAGAGCTGTGCTCTTCTATAATCCTCAGATAACGTGATGTTATTTCAGCTGGCTGGACTCAAAAGTCCCAGGCTTTGGAATGTAGCAATTTCAAGTCTAAAATTCCCACATTAGCAGATGAACTCTTTGAAGTAATTCAGATCTGACAAGATAGGTTTAAAAGAATTCTGTAAGTATTTCTCTATAAAAAGCTAAGCTATAATAATGAAATGACTACCCTTGACTATGTCCAGTTACAGACGTTAGACCAAAAAACCCATCGAGAGCTAAATGACTTGGTTACAACAAACAAGACCCTCATCTTAATATTTAGCCATGTACTTTGTCTACAGGAGTGCTGAGGGTGATGAGATCATCAGGCAGAAGGTGAATTGGTTGTTTGAGAAGATCCAGATGTTGAGGTCAAGTGCTGTTCAAAATATGGAGGAGGTGAGGGCTAATGTTGTCACTGGTAAACTGGTACACATTGTTTACAGCCCTTCAAGAACAACGAAAGAAATACAAGAAATAAGCATAATCATGTGATGTGGTAGCTGTCCTGTTTCCAAGTGGAACTCCCTGCTCTTTGATTCGAATAAAGCAATAGTGCATGACAAAAATGTTATCCTATTGGTGATGTCTTATGGAGGTAAACATTGTTTTGTGTATTGACTTTAGCTCTCTGACTCAGTGGCTGAAGTAAAAGAACTCCAGGACAGAAGAGCAGCACTGGAGAGTGAGATCACTCAGCTCAAACAGCAACTAGAGGAGGAAATGAAGGTAACGTGTAAGAGTAGTAAACAGTAGAGTACGTGTACTTCATGTGTGGTCAGCTCTTTCAGTTTTTTTAGGTCAGTTTTGTTTTAGTTTATATATATATATATATATAAATGCCTCAAATAACCAATTTAGAGTTATTTGTCACCTGAAATACCAGAATAAATGTCTATGTTTGTCTTAACAGAACAGAGAGAGCTTGTCACAGGAAAATATGAAGAGCACAGAGGAACTGAAGAAGCTGCAGGACAAACTTTGTAGAAGTGAACAGGAGCAAGTGTCACTTCGCCAGCGACTCACTGACATGGAGAAAGAGCTGCAAGTCTCGCTGGAAAAGTAAGATATTTTCATCAGAACAGAACTGAATTCTAGATCCAGGGTTGAAGTCTAGTTAAGCAAAGTTGTTTGTTTCAAAGACAGAGAACAGTTCAATGCAAAAGTTATTTCCCCTCTGTGTATCATCATTTAGTGAATTTTGCTCTTGTGTGCTGTTTTGTGTTTATCAGACTGCTGCAGATGAAAAGGGAGAGAGAGCAGAGTCGGGCTGAGGCAAAGGGTCTGCAGCAACAGCTCTCAGACATGCACGATGAACTGGACAGCACCAAAAGCACAGAGCAGGGAGAAAGAGAGACTGTCCTGCAGGTGAGCATGCCAGTGCATCTAGGTCTTTTGAGCCGAATTTTGACCCGGTGAATTCTACACACAGTATGTCACAATGATATTTAGTAAAGCCTGGTTTTATTTTTAAATTGTCTGTGTTTTAGGAGCTAGCTAACTTGCGTATGGAGTTCCAGGAGCTCCAGCAGCTGCAGGAAGAGCAGGAGGAGCTGCTGCGCTGGAAGGAGAGGGAGCTCACTGCCCTAAAGGGTGTGCTAGAAGAGGAGATCTCTGGCCATGCTAAAGAAGTGGAAACTTTGAAAGAGCAACATACGGAGGAGATGCAGAAGCTACTCAAGGCCATAAAGGAAGCTAAAGAGGCAAGTGAGGGTTTTCAAAGGGTTGAAACAAATCCTCAGATCCCTAAAGTTTACAGGAGAAAGAGAAAACTTTCTTAGCTTGTAATGAAAATGAATTTAACAGTATTTATTTGCAATATGTAGCTCTATTCATTCTGACTTTATCAGTTTAGTAGGAAATATTAACACAGTGCAAAGGGGTAATTAAATCATGCAGAAAAGTAAAACACAGCAAACAGGTACAATCAAGTTTTTTTGCATGTCGGTGACAGTGTAAAGGTTTTGTTAAGCTTATTGCAGCAACAACTCTTTTCACAGTGTCTGTATTCATGGTAACTGTGGTCCAGTATGATTTCCCTGTCATCCTGCAGCCAGTTAGCACCGCACTCTTGACTCAAAGTGTCAGAAGAAAAAAAGTTTAGATTTCTGCTTTGTAGCACTCAGAGCCAGGACCCCACGAGTGACTCGCCTTTCTCTTGCTCTCAGGGCATGGCAGCTTTGGGTCAGGAGAAATCAGAGGTGGAGGCTGAGCGAGGAGCGAGCAAGGCCCAGGTGCAAGAACTCACCCTGTCTAAGGAGCTGCTGCTTAGCCAGGTCCACAGCCTGGAGACGCAGATTACCACTCTCAACATCATCATACAGCAGGCCAAGACTCAGGAGAATCAACTCAAAGAACGCCTGGACAAACTGATGGTGAGGGGGGTGGGGAGAAAGTGTAAAGAAGAACGGAGAAAGAGAGACAAAGATGTGGAAGAGAAGGGGAGAGGGCCCACTACAATAATGATGCACTAGTAAAGTCAAAGTCATGCATTGTTATACTAGTGTTTGTACATTGGGTAACAATTTTTGTTCAATTATGTTTAAGTTTGCTTCGGTCTTCATTAAAATAGGTGCAGTTGCACACAAAAATGTTAAAAATATTGAATGGATGTGAATATCTCCTTTCCTTTATTTTTTCATAAACAAAATGTTAATGTGCAAACTAGGAAGAGAAGCAGATGCTTGAAGAGGAATTTGCAGAGGTGAGACAGCAAGAAGAGGACATGTGTGGTGCCAACAGAGCTCTCACCAGACACCTAGAGGACACACAGGTGAGACACACCTACAGAGGTCATATGCACTTGACATGCTCATGTACCTATAGACATGTCTAAATGAATCATTAAGACATTTACTGTTTT
This sequence comes from Prochilodus magdalenae, assembly GCA_024036415.1. NCBI lineage: Eukaryota > Metazoa > Chordata > Actinopteri > Characiformes > Prochilodontidae > Prochilodus > Prochilodus magdalenae. Next base: position 581,861 of record JAMWET010006631.1, on the reverse strand, counting down.
ATCATCTGAGAGTGTTTTCAGCTTACAGTAGAGTCTCCAGTATGGAGTAATTTTTTCTATATTAACAGTCATTTTAAACCGATGATTTTTGTTCTGTAGATAGATTTGCTTCTTGTCCTATTTCCCTGTATCCAATGTATTCAAAACAGTTTCATAAGGTTAAATGATGTACCATCATTCCTGTTTTGTAGAGTGAGCTGACCAAGTTAAACTGCGAACACCGGCAACTGAAGGAGAGACTAAAAGAAGAGACAAGGCAGGTGGAAGAGCTCAGAAAGTGCAAAAAGGAGCTTGAAGAAGAGAGGAGGAAGCATGACAGAGCTTTTGAAAAGCTACAGGAAGAGGTGAGAGGAAGTGTAGAGATATTCCTGTCTGAGTGTTTAAAGTTGTGAAGGGTAAAACCTTTTTTTTTGGATATTTACCCAGTTTTCTCCCATATTTAGCCATGTCCAGTTCTGCCCATTGCTCCTCATCACATGACACTACCAAGCTGGGAGGCTGAGGGATAACACAGGTTTTCTTCAAATCACGTCCCACTTTACAGCCCCTGATTATATAGACTTTTTTTGTACTGTCTGTCACCAGTAACACAACATTACTGAACAGCTCAGAACTCTTGGAGGAGAACACTGACAGTCAATTCTATAACTACAGCAAGCAGATGCCCTTGTTGGCTAACGTTATGCTGATGGGAGAGACAGAGCCAGCCTTTCACCCAGAGAAAGAGCCAGTTATGTTCTGTTAAACATGAATGGTTCTGGTAACGCTGGTGATCAATCTCACATGCAGGGTAAAGCAGGGTCAAGTTTGTATGTTTATTTAATATAAACTTTTGCACTTACAACCCCATCCATCTCTCTCTCTCGTTTTTCTGTAGATGAATGCAGTGTTAACGGGTTCAGAGCGGGAGACTCAGAGATTGCAGGATCAAGTGGATGAAGCCAGAGAGCACAGTCTGAAGGAGATCAGTGTTCTGCGCACACAACTACACAACGCTCAAACTGAGCTGGAGAAACACACACAGGCTTCACAAGAATGCCAAAAAGAGGTGCTGGACGAACACACACACCCACGCACACAGAGTTAGGTGTGGTCAGACAATAGCCATATGGTTCCTATTATTGACCCTGGGAGTGAAATCACTGAATTCCTGCCAAAAAAGGTGGTAGAGTGAAGTGGAGCATAGTAAACAAGCAGTGGATTAGAATTCTGTTTGGATTTAAAGACATAAGGAGGACTGAGCGTTTGAAGATTGAATGTTTGAAAGTAGTATTTTCAGGCATGTCACTAACAATATGCAGGTTAACAGCAAATTCTGGAAACATTGCTTATTTTATTTAGTCTATTGTTTTGTGTGTATTACTTGTGTGTGTTACTCGCTGTGTTGTTTCGTCTTTGTGTGTGCGCAGCTGTGTGCACTGGAGGCTGAGTTAGCTCAGCATGAGGGGGAGTTGGAGCAGGCTGAGTTAAAATGTATGCAGCTGGAGAAAAGAGTGGAGGAGCTGCAGGAGAGCAGCAAAACCACACAAGAAGACCGAGACAGACAAGTCAAATTTATGGAGGTGCATATCCACACTCATACAGTGGAGTTTAAACATCTGAGAGCACATCTGGATTTAAGATGGGAAATAAACAGGAGAAAGATTAAGACTTTTGAATAAGCAATAATGGCAAGTTAACTGAAGATGATCAAATGTGAAAAATGTTCAAAATTCCACCCTAGTTTTAGGAAACCTTTGAATTTGAAACACATTTGTGACACATGGGCCATGTTTAGGCATCTGTTCCGAATGCCCAGATTTGCTTGACTCTTTTTCCTTCCAGCAATTTGTGGAAGGCAGGAAACACCCAGGACAGGCCGCTGTCATTTTGGAACATTTTTCTGTTCCTCAGGAATTCATATATAATTATGTATCTGTGTTCCATATATAGAATACAGTTAACTTTAACATTTTAGGAGGATACTTCTTAAATACGTACCCCTTAACATAACACCAATTACTGTAACTTTTAAAATTAGCACACAACATGTGAAGACTTTCTTAGTACATAAACTTTAAGGGAATGGCTGAACTGAGCCATCTCTTCAGTAGTGGACATGCTTACAAGTGATAAGTTTAGCTTTGGCATTGTACTGGAACTGTGTATGCATTTTTGTGGCAAGTGACATCTATCATGAACTAAAAATCTGAGATGTTGTTAATGGGATGTTGAGATGTTGTTAATGAGCAAATTATTGGTTTAGTTAATGAAAGGGTAATGGAATTATGGAAGCAGCAGTGGGCTAAAGCACAGACATTAAGAGCTAAAACAATACTCACAGCTGTGTATAAAATTTTGTATTCAGTTGAATTGAGTTACATTTTTTCATTAAACATATTATAAGAAGAAATACATTAACAGAACCTCAAACCTGTAACAGCAAGGAACCGTTTGCTACGATATGTACCCAAGTACTTAATAAATACATTCCTGAATCAGTATTTAGCTTTCACTACTTGTATTTTGAACAACCCTACACACACACAAACACACACACACACACACACACACACACACACACACACACACTCTTATTGTCATCTGATGGCAAAATAAAGCTGGGAACAAGAAAACAATGACCTCATGCAAGCAATGACAACTTTTATTGCTGGCAGCTCAAAAGGTCAAAGTAAAAAAACACTTTATTTACTCACATTTTCTCCTTTTTGTGTGTGTGGTGTGTGTGTTTGTGTTTGTGTGTGTGGTGTGTGTGTGTGTGTGTGTGCGTGTGTGGTGTGTGTGTGTGTGTGTGTGTGTATATGTGTGTGTGTGTAGGAACGGGTGGCTCAGCTGCAGGAGGCTCTGGCCGAGGAGCGCAGTAGTGGAGACTCAATGATGCAGAGAATGGAGAAAGTCAGAGAGCAGGTTTGTACTCGGATAGTGTGTTTCGCCCACAACTTGATCACTGATATCACATCCGATGGTTTACAGTCTTGTTTCAGATATTATAATTCTTCACTATAGCTTTCTTAGAGCTTCGAAAAATTTTCAAACCCTCTCAGGACCTCTCTGTTAACAGTGGGGTTTGCTCAGGTCCTTTAGTTAAGTTTGGCAGATTGTGCTGATTCTTCTATTAGCTTAAAGGAGAATTCCACCAATTCTATAATAGGTTATTTCTGTAAAATGCTATCATTGAAATAAAAACATGTCAGTAGTGGTTGGTTTGAACGGTTAATTGTCCCCCTTAAATTTACAGTGGTAGTAATAGGAACCAGAGGTCTACATGTTAACAACACAATTTTTAATTTTGTTGTCTGATAAAGACTATAGTGATCAGTGATTATAATGGGAAAATAGTGGGGGAAAATGTGAAAACAGTAGGGGACTGTTTGCCTGAAAGGACCCGCATGTACCTTTTCACCATTAGCTGAATGAAAAAATATTTGAACAAATACCTGATCATAAAATGATTCTACAACAAAGCCCATTTGATGTAATAACTTTGTTTAAGGGAGCTTTTAGAACAAGTAAATACTTCAATGGTCTGGTTTCTACCATTACCAGGGTAACTAATTCTGACTTAGTTTCTCTAGAACGGAGCATATCCACCCACTCTGAATGACTGTTGTGAAGTTGGAAATGTCTGTTTGGCAGTTCTCCTTTAAACAAACATAAACTGGAGTTACATGTTGTTGCCAGCGTTGTGGGGTTTGAAGAGAGTTTAGTAGGGCTGTGGTCCAAACTTGTGGGTCAAGCTGGGTCAGAGAGAGTGTCAGGCTACATAACTTAGTTTAAAGATTTTAGAGCTGTCTAATTCATCTTCTAGACATAAATATATACACCTTATCAAGCCCAAGGACATAACTCATAAAGTGGTATTCATGAGTGTCCATGGGCAGAAGCAGCAGAAAAAAATGCCTGAATGAACCGCTGCCATACTCAAGAGTCCCAGCTGCTGCGTATTGTTGGTAGGTGAGCATGAGCTGAACCTTGTAAAGAGCATCTCTGAAAATGGGTGTTTGTTTTAAAAAATAGCCTACAGTCAGCAAATAGTCTCGGAAATACTGGTTTCTAAACTAACACACCCACACTCACTCAGCAGCTCACATATCATGTTGATTCAACAACAGGCTGAAGTAGAGGTGGATGTCTCACCTTCTGTATATTCTCTGTTCTTCTTTACCACCCTCTTTCTGTCTTGTCTGATGCTATCAGACAGTCAGGACAGAGTTAGTGTGTTAATTGCTAACTGTCGGAGGTCAGCTACTAATGGACTCTAAGCTTCTGACCCCATTTAGGCCCCTTCTAACAAAGAGTAGCATCCATAGCTATTTTTGGTAACCATTGAGTGTTGGCCTCTAATGTTCCTCATTTTTAAACTTGATTACTTCGGAAAGTTTATTCATGATGAAGTTGGAATAGAGCACTGCCTGTAATGATTACAAAGACAGTTAGCGATCCATGTTACAATATAGGTCTGAATAACATTTTGTGAGAGCCAGATCGACGTATTTATGTCTTATAGCAGTCTTTTCTTACCAACATTGATTTCTATGAATGTGAGAAATACTGTACAGACACTAGCACTATCATAGCTGAACTGCTTACACAAGTGTGCGGATGTGTGCATATGTTTATGTCTGACAGGTAGAGCAGGTAAGAGGAGAGTTGCTGCAGGAGCGAGCTGTTAGGCAGGATCTGGAGTGTGACAAGATCAGTTTGGAGAGACAGGTAATGACTCTTATTAATGACTCCATGCACGACCAGACTCAGCAATATGCCCCTTCACTTTTAGCCAGTTAGAAATGTATTGCAGCTTTCTGCACTGGAGATCCCAAAATATAAAAAAAGATTGTGCTACTAACACAGTATTATTTGTATCCTTGTCTAGAACAAGGATCTGAAGTGTCGAGTATCCCATCTAGAGGGCTCTCAGAGATCGGGTCAAGAGGGTCTTGTGTCCAAACTGGAGTTTCGTATTCAGGAGCTGGAGGGGAGACTTTTGGAAGAAGAAAGGTGCAGGATTAGGCTACAGTGATGCACAAGCTTATGATGCATGAACTGAATGTTTTTGTTCAGTCATATTTAATTCAGATAGTTTGACAAAAAGTTTATTTCAAGTGGCCAATCTCATGGGAAAGACACTGGTGTGCAGCAGATACAGTCGTATGTAAAATGTTATAAAATGTTATGAATGCTTTTGTTAATTTTTTAACTGAAGATAAGTTAATAAACGCTCTACAGACAGCGAACATAAATGTGAGAATTTTCTGTGAACTTTTATGCAAAGTCTTGATTTATTTCGTGAGAGGTTGAGTACTTATTGTGATTAATAATTATGATTAGTAATGATTAGTAATTATTTTCAGATGTTCTTATATATTTGTGTGCTCTATTTTATGAGCAGGGACAATAACACTCTGCAGCAGGCAAACCGTAAGCTGGAAAGAAAAATGAAGGAGATGACCATGCAGGTGAATGATGAGCAGCTCTCACTGCAGAACCAGAGAGACCAGGTAAGAGCCAGCAATCTTTCAACCTGGATCATGGGTCACACCTTGTTAAGCTTAAATAAAAGCATATATAGACACTTCAAGCCTAAACTTACTAACATACAAGCTAAAGTCATACTGAGATTTCTGATTTCTGAAGTCTCTTTTCAAATTCCAGTTTCTTTTCAAATTCTCAGAAGGACTTGATTCACGTTTGCCATAACAGGCAATGCAACAGAGACTGATGAATGCTAGTTCAATAATTAAACAGAAAATACCACCCGTTTACATTTTTCAAATAGCAGATCTGTAGCAGTTGTACTAGACCAGCCGTTTTTAGCATCTTATATGCCACATTCCTTTAAAAGTGTTGTGCTCTTTCAGTTGACTCTGCGACTGAAGACACTGAAGAGGCAACTAGATGAGGCAGAAGAGGAGATAGAAAGACTTGAGCATAGCAAGAAGAAACTCCAGAGAGAACTGGACGAACAGCAGGAGGCCAACGAGCAACTTCAGAGCCAGCTCACAGCCCTGCAAACTGAGCTCAGGTCTTACATCAACACATGAATACACAAGCCAGTACAAGACTTAATGCAGGATATTTTTTTGCAGGGCTTTTCATAAATTACACTGTAAATGAAGTCTGATAGTGATAAATGTGTGTACTCAGGCTAGCTCTTCTCAGATCTTCCTTCATTAGTGCTTAAATGATCCGTATGTCTTTCCTATAGGCGTAAGAAGAAACCTGTTTTGACGAGTCTGGATGAAGATGAGGATGAGGAGGACGATGAAGGGAATGTGAGCTCAGACTAAATAGATATGAAATGAATAGTTATTACAAAGAAATATTACTGTCAGTAACTGTTTCTATGTTCACTATGTAATTAAAAAGGTCAAACAAACTTTCTCCGTAATGTATTGCTGAAGTGTCATTACACTTAGAGGTTTTAACCTGCCTGTGACTAACCAGCATGCTATTAGTGCGATCTGCTGCCCCCTTCTGGTACTATAAAGGAAGGGCATTGCTTCAGGCATCTTGCTTTCATGTGAGCTTTGATACTACATATTACCAAGCTGTAGAACTAAACTCAGGGATGGATTTTATTATGATTCAGTTTCCTTAGTCTGGCTTTTATTAGTTCCTGGCTTTTATCAGGCCATGCAGGCCCTGTGACAAATGAACATTATTAATACATTGAAATAAAAGAAATCATCCATGTTTGCTATAAATCTGTTTGTCTTTTTCAGTTTCAAGGAACTTCCCATAAATTATGTAATTTTACAGTCCCATAAGGCTGCATGACTAGATGACCACAATTTATTCCAGATCTCTTTTGTTTACAAATGAAAATGATGAGCTTGTGAGGCTGTTGTTGCCAACCACATTCATAAACATGCTTGCATACATCTAAGTAAAACATAATGGTTGTGTTTGAATACCATGGTATTACAATTAATTTAAACCACTAGTTTGCAGTGTTTTTGGATCTAGTCCCATTGGCCTACCATTCACCAGGGTGAAATGTGGCAGGTCTATCCGATCGATTCCACATGCTCTAGGACTGTTCAGCCACACTGGATTTGTGTGTATATGTGATTTGGGGGCGGGGTGTTAATGTGGCTGAGCTTAGTCCGAGTCGGACAGTTTGTATTCTGGACTGGACCTGAGGAGAGTTTTTCTGAAGGAACGTGAGCAAGAGAGAACCATGAAGCAACACTGCGCCCTTAAACATGGCATTTTTAAAGAGTTCTTGGCAGAGTTTCTTGGGACGTTTGTGTTGGTGGTAAGTATTTGGACTTCTCAATAAATTTGTTAATAGGATGAATCTGCTGAATCTAATCAGGCACACCTCTTGTTATAGGGTAATCTCAAGCTTGTACAAAGAAAGTTCTGCAATAATCTTGAGAGTAAATGATTTTTTTATTTGACTTGTGGTACTTAATACTTTACCAGAAGGTATTTGAACTACTACTTTTCTATGGAGTAACTATTGAGTAACCATTCTATCCTCTGACTCTGGTCCCATCAGTTGTTTGGCTGTGGATCTGTGGCTCAGACAGTCTTGAGCAGGAACACACTGGGCGAGTCTCTCACCATTCACCTTGGCTTCACTACTGGACTCATGATGGGTGTCTATGTGGCTGGTGGAGTTTCAGGTAAACACAATAAACAACTTTTAACTGTAACATTAATGAACATTAAAATTAACCAGTTCACACCAAAACACTCTTAAGGACCTTTCGAATGGGAATGATACTACTAAAAAACTGATGTCACCCCCCAATATTACAAACATTATGAAAAGTATTTGTGTATAACCTAGTGTTGGTGTTGGTGTAATTATGTTTAGTTCTCTGTTGGCACTCTGTGTAGTGTGTATGTGGTGGCCTGCCTTCATTGGGCATAAGCTGAAAAGCATGGTTCATGCTTCTTGGAATCATCAATAAGTCAATAAATGTCATTGCCTCTTCACAAGCAATATTATGTAAGAGACATGACCTATACATTATCTATAACACCAAACTAATGGATTCTACATTTGAACCACAGACAATCAAGCACATTTTTTTTCTTGACATTGCATGACCAAATGCAATATCTGTTTACATGGTGCATTCTCTAATATGAGACGAACAGCTTTTCTAGAAGTTTAATGGGCTATAGACAATATTTATTTTATACAACAAACCTACAAATTTGTTAATTCAGTTATAGGGTTCCGAAATCCAGTTCTAATTGGTCCTCCTGAACAAAAATAATTGATTTATAGGACCTAGCCATCCCTTCTATGCTTTTCTTTGAGAGGTCACATGTAGCCTGGAGCAAGTAACAACCAGTATTCTGACAGGCACATTGATCTACACACACTGACTGCATGTGCAGTAGCCCTGGTGAGCTAAATCATGAACAACCAATCCCAGTAAACACATCAGTTGCTGTCAGAAATGCTCTAATCATCTGTCATCCCCAGTATTAATGACATAACACAATAAGCATTAAGCTTTTTTTCATCTCACTTTTAATAAGAACTGTATCACTGTCAATACAGGAGGCATCTGTGATAAAAGGTTGATTTTATAATAAATCATATATTTAGATTATATTGAAATAGTCAAATCGTTTATTATTACAGAAACAATAATAAGACCAATAATAAGACCTCTCCAACATTTAATGTGTGAAATGTTAGCCTGTATTATAAATTCCATTATTCTAGCTAATATGATTTACTTTTAGGGCTATATTATCACACTTCACAAATCACAAACACACTGAGTAAAGTTACGGTCTGGACTCTGGGCTGATCTGTCTATTGTTCTGAGAACAACCAACAGCTTCTCTGTTGATTTGCAAATGTTTCTGCTTTTTCTCTATTTTCTTTTTAAAGATCCTTTCAGACAGACAACACTGAGTCTTCTCAGGCTTCAGCTTAGGACAGGATCACCCATGGATTGTTTCTGAAGCAAGTGTGGAGCTTGACTTTCTCCTCTCTTTCAAAGATGAAAGCTTTAACTGCTGTTTATCTGATGGGGGCAGTTTTGGTGGTCTTGGAGGTCTATCATGTTGTTAACAGCCTAATTCTCTATGATCTACGATTTTGTTTTTTGTTTTTTAACTTTTTTTGCTTTCACTTTTCTTTTGCTTATGCAATGAATTATCCAATATGTAACCTCCTCAGCAATTTCTCAGGTAAAAGAAATAACTTGTACTTGATGGCCATGAAAGAGAATGGTCTCTTAATACTGTATTTGTAATTATCTGGTGTTTTCTCTGTGCACTACAGGAGGCCATTTGAACCCTGCCGTGTCTCTGGCCATGGTCATACTCGGTAAACTGAAGATCTGGAAGTTTCCTATATATGTCATCGCTCAGTTCTTGGGTGCATTTGCTGGAGCAGCTGGAGTTTTTGGACTGTATTATGGTGAGTTGTGTTAGTAGAGTAGGGCTATTTGCTGAAGTGCCTCCTACTCCTACTGCTTGGACATACAGGCCCCATGTGTAAATGTTTAGAAATTTAGCATTAGCATGCTGAGTGTATTATATAGATCACTACATGTAGACTTCATGGTATTCAGAATACTCCCACATAATACAAACACTGGAGGCATGATTAACAAATGTCAGAAATGCCCCTGACCTTATTTAGTCAACATCCAAGTGTATGGATGATGTAAATAAACAGATCAGCATATGAGTAATGTGATTATTAGTGGTCTGTTTTGTGTTGATACATGACTCAACAAAAGGGTCATTCAAGGTGGCCTTAGATTTTAATACACTGTTTTAATACAAACGCAATAGAGGTGTTTGTTTCCTCAGATGCCTTCATGGAGTTTACCAGTGGAATTCTGTCTGTGACTGGCATCAATGCTACTGGACACATTTTTGCCTCGTACCCTGGACGACATCTTTCAGTACTTGGAGGATTTGTTGATCAGGTGACTGCAGATTAACAGCACTGTTTTGGGATCATTTGCATTGCACTACTTTTCATTTTTATAATGACCAAAAATAATGTTGATCAGCACACTAGTACAATTACTGCTACCACTGGGCACACAGACCTATTTGTTAAATATTTCAAAATGAACCATATGACACCACTGTGAGATAATGTAATATATAGTGTTCACCTTTTCAGTTATTTTATTTAGTAAAGTGATTATTTTTCTATCCAAAGGGGCAGGTTGGGCACTACCTTTGTTTAAGAAGTAAAGCAGCCTGCATATGGAGTATTGCTGTCAAGCTGAAATGCGATCATTACAGTGGAAAAACATGAATGCAGTGCACACATAACATTACTCTTCTATAGTGACATGCAGAATATCTGCCAAAAATGAAAAACAAATCCACTACTACATTTTTCATGTCACTTGACCTCTTTATTCAGAAACTATGCATGAGGATTTACATTTAAAACAAAGCCACATTAAATCAGTGTAACGGATCTTTTACTTTTTGACTGCATTTTAAAGGATTTGATTTGATGTACAAAAACATAGGTTAAGTTTTTCATAGGTTTTGTTTTTAATTTTAGGATTAATTCTGCATCGGTAAAGTCAAGTGCATTATATTTTACTGTCTGCATTTATGACCTTTCAATTCTGACACAAATTCTGCATTTCTAGTAGTTGTATTCTGCATGCATGTCATTTCACATTAGTACAGACATGTTAACCTATTTAACCTCAGACTGCTTCTCAGTTCAGGTTTTGTTCTGCTCTTTAGAGAATTTGGCTAATGTGTATTGATTGCCTTCTTTATTCTATGTACATCCACCAATTAGCTGATTCCCAGTGACCTACTTCTGTTTGTTCTTACCCAAACACTTATGTAATCGTGTTAAATTGACCATGCAGGTGTACACTAAGGTAGTAGGATTCACAAATGAGGTCACAGAGATATAAAAGTACCAAATAAAATATTTACATTCACATTCTAGATGAAATAATACTGGATACCCAGATCACTAAGTACTGATCTAAGACAGGCTTTCTCTGGACTACAAATAGCACTTAAATCAAACAGGTACTCAAATCTGTTGCAGGTGATTGGAACAGGTATGTTGGTGCTCTGCATCCTGGCTATAACTGATGGCAAGAATATAGGAGCTCCAAAAGGAGTAGAGCCTCTGGCCATTGGGTTGATCATCCTGGGCATCAGTGTCTCTATGGGAATGAACTGCGGATACCCACTGAACCCTGCTAGGGACCTGGGGCCCAGACTCTTCACTGCTGTGGCTGGTTGGGGAATGGAGGTGTTCAGGTAGTATTCTCAATTTAAGCTGCTGTTCTGTCAATGGAATTAGCACTAAGCTGTATTGTTAAAATTAAATATTGCAATATTTTCACATATTGCCGTATATTATAATTATGATAAAGATATCCAAGCTTACATGAATAAAGTAGTTGAACATATGAGGGTTGTGCTAAAAGCAAGGCCTACAAACCTGAAATGTCTTGTTTTGATTTTAATTGTTTGTCTTTTCTTCCTTTAAAGTGAAGAGAACCTTGCACAGTGTTTTTCCAACACCATGACATCACATTACTGCTTAGTTAGAATGTTATTAAGATACAATTGTTTTTAATTGCTGATAAAATACATTTTAAAAACTAGTATCCGTATTATTAAATAAAAATCTGTATTGGTGTGTGACACAAATACTAGTAAGCTGTAAATGGAACGGAATGAAACGAAACCTTCTACATTAGACCATCTGTGAAACAGCACTTTGCTTTGTGGTTGGTTTTCAGATCATACTTCATGTCTTACTTGTGCAATTGTGTGGTCTGCCTATTAGAAAATACATTTGAAATATTTGCTGGACTAATGCTTGTCAGATGCTGCAGAGGGATTGGGTAACTCCAAATTTGAACAAACATGTCTTTTCTAACTATCCATTTCATTTAGATTAACAAAAAGATTTAATACTTGTACGTACATCAAAAAGTATGATTCATGATTTGTTTTACCAGCCAGAATTACCAGTCAAGCATTAAGCAATATGGACATATAACAAACTGTTGATGTAATCAGCACAGACCTTAAGTGATTTAGCTTTGTCCCAATGTCCATGTACTCTCCAAGTCTTGCTCTCAGAACACCATGTGATTGTTTATCTTATTGCTTCCACAGTGCTCCCTGCACTGAATTGGCTTCCCTTGAGAGAAAAAGAGAGGCGATATCAAAGTCTACAATTTCCTTCCTAATAAGCATATAACCGTACAGCCATGAACAGAGAACGGGCTTAAGTGCTGTCACTCAAACATGTTCCTGGAATTATAGTTAGTGCTGCAATTAATTAGAAATATTTACCAGTTTCTGTTGTATATATCGTATTTGTATGTTGAACTGTAATACTGATTGATGCGTGATGCTCTTGTTTTATGTATGAATTAACAAACATTTGATTTTGAGTAACCTTATTTAATTCTGTTTTTCAGTCTCTGTTTTTCCTTCACCAAAACTTATCACAAAGTGTATCTAGAAAGTACAGCATGAAACTAGCAAGCCCAGACAGATCTTCTAAAATCTAGATCATAAATTGCACACTGTGAATCAGTTAAGACCTAAGGCTACAATAAGTTATTTAGCAACCACAGGCCTCTTTTTTTATATTAAAGGGGTGGATTAATGTTGTTAGGAAATAACATATCCTTATTAAAGGCAGCACTGATATAAGTGATATAAATTCTATTTTGCAGGCTGTTTGTATTTGTAGAGGGCTGGTTAACAGCCAGGTGAGCCACCTTGCACTAGAAGTAGGGCTTTGGGTAAGCGGTAAGTGTTGGAATCAACAGAATAAACATCTGGGAATAAATGGGTTTAGCCTTCATCTTACAAAAGACAGCTGTAACAGGAATATTACGCTTTAATCGTTCTCTAAATCATATTGCTATCCAACTAACAAACCAGCAATGCAAGCTTCCTAAAGAAAGGTCAGGCACAGTCAAAAGATGCAATACAAAGAAGAATCAAAGAATAGTGTTAAGGGTCTACATTGTGCATCGTGTAAGAGTCTACTTATGTAAGTGCTTAAACCTGAATGAGTTACAAGCCGTTCATGAAGCATGTCCATACTCAGAACATGCTTAGGCAGCTTAGGCAGGCTTAGGCCTTGTATCACATTCATTTCATTTATGGGTTTTAAAGAGCATAAACAGACATTCATAGGTTGACAACGTTAGATAGACACTTACACACCAAGGTAGCAACCCTGTGCTGCAATGCTTCGAAGAAATGGACCACATTCTCATTGTCCTTCCTGGAAAAATGGACTGATGTTGATTTCTAGGGAAAAAATCAGATAAATTCATCAATACCCTGGTCCATTTTGATATGAACCTGTTTGCTCAATTAAGTGCTCAGTTGTCTCTTAAATATTTACCCAGGTATACTCACATGTGTTTGTGTACCTTTTCTCCACAGCACTGCAGAATACTGGTGGTGGATCCCAGTGGCTGGGCCACTGATTGGGGGAATCACAGGAGCTGTGGTTTACTTCCTTCTGATTGAGCTGCATCACTCTGACCACTCAGAGAAAACCAACCAGGAGCCTGAAGAAGAAGAGGAGGATGAAGATGAAGAGGACAGCAGCCTGAAGGACAAATACGAAATGATCACAATGAGTTAAAGCGATAACAATTGCCTATGAACTGAATGAAAAAAATCTCACACCCAAAGGAGCTTGAGCTTACAAAATGAGGAACAGTGCATTTTTGTGTAAAGCTAACTGGCTATAAGGATAGTTTTTTCTGCTTTCGCAACTGAGTTTCTCTCTCGATCTCAGACATTTGTTTAATTGTCAGGAAATAAACACAGAAAGGATTAAAGTGAGTAGCCTATTATTAAACAGACTGTCTTACTGTGGAGAAAACATCTCCATATAAAACCCTTCTAATGGGGATACTTTTGTTATGAGCTCAGTTGGAGGTAAAAGCATCATGAGAAATTAAAAAGAAAATCTTTTAGGGGGAGAAAAATCCCATAAGTGAACTGTGCTCATCCTTTAAAAAAACTATGCTCATTCAGATGTATTTGTAATGCTAAAATCCACAAAACCTACCACAATAATGTGCCACTAAAGCAATAATGTAGTGGGAAAATGAGGTCGACTGGTTATTTATTTATACATTGTTTGTGTTATACATTGTTCCTTAAAATGTATGTTTTGTCATTCTAATACATTAAGTACATTAAGTAGAAGAATTATTGAAAAACGCTAACAGCTATAGCTTGATAAAGGAAGAAATAATAGTACAATTTAATGCTGCATAGCGACAAAAAATGAAAGATCATTACAATCTGTTTCTTTATATGTCCTTATTCATCTTTGCCATTGATTATCAACCATAGAGAAAATATACTTTTGTAAGCTTCTCCTGTTGAACTGGATATGTAAAAATGGTTGATTTTGCGGAAATAAACATCTAAACTTTTATAATGATTGTTCATTGCTGATAATTATTACACTTATTCACAAACACACAGTTGCATTTAAATAAGAATTTTATTATTTAACATCCAAACCCCAGCCAGGCTTCTGGAGCCTGGTATTAAGTAACCAAGACAAGTCAAACCAAGTCAAATGCCTCTAGGGTGGGATACGGATGCTTTTACTCCCCACCCTACAAAGCTGCTATTTGCATTGGCCCAATGGCTAGGATGACCATTTCCAAACAATCCATTGTGAAATGAAACAACTCTGAGAAGTTGTGCTTTACTAAACCTGTCAAAGCAAAGGAGTGCCCCTGTGTGCCACTGTTAGCTACATGCCACACTGTAACAGTTGATTATGTACAGGTTTGTTTTGGGGATTCTACTGAAGAGCATAAAGTGCATAGGTAATATCTTACTTGGTGTGAATTAGTGAGTCAGTTCAAACACAGTAAGGAATCTGCTAGCCCTCATCACTAACTATCAGGGAATCAACAACATTAGCCTTAGAGCTAATAAATGATCTACATTCCAGAAGCTGTCATGAGACTCCACCTCCGTATTAACTCTCACACCTGTGTCCTGTTATGTTTGATTCTTCTCACAGTGCTGACTTTGTCTTAGTTCTTCTGAAGTCTAGTCTGTAATTTTAGGCCTTGTTTCCTAGTGCTGTTCCATTTAGTACTATGTGTTAGCTTGCCAGCCCCAGTTTTGACTCTAGCCAGTGTTATGATTACAAATGTGTATACATTGAACTCGCCTGCCTGTGTTTTGACCCTAGATTTTCACCCTCACTTTCTTTTGCTTCGCTGCCCAAAGATGTTGTTAAAGAGCCCTTTGAACAGCCTGGCATTAGACTGATTTGTGACCGTTTCACTGGGGCAGTTCTCCAGCTGCCTCCACCCAAGAGGTGAGCCAGCCCTGACAGTGTTGCTCTGGTGACAGAAAACAGCATAGCTCTGTGGCAAGACCTTCCTGCCAACATCTGGTGAAATCCACAAAGAGGGTTTTCTTGCTGGCTTTCTCATATGACGGGAGTCCTTGTGGCCAGTGCTACTTTGAGCAGCATCCACTGGCAGTAAAAGCTAGACAAGCTTTAGAGCTAGACAGCTGGTTGGTGGGTAGCATCCAGCATCTGACGGTACCAAACTGAAGGCTTGCAAGAGGTGAGCTGAGACTGTTGTGTGAGAGGAGCTGGCTGGGATTTGCTGTTTCTGCTGCTGTCGTAATTTGAGGAGGGGCTATCCCATGGTCCCAGCCACTCTTACCTTGCTAGCCATTATCACAGGGCTCCCGAGTGGCACTACTGTCTAAGTATTGGCCCTGTCATTGGGTGAATGCAAGTTCAATTTCTGGCAATGTCACAGCCATCTGTGGCTGGAACTCCAACCATAATTAGCTTACCTGGTAATTATCTGGGTGGTTAGGATGACATTTCCAATCGCTCCATGATCAAAATAAGCTAGTGTGATGCTCGAGAGTGTGGGCATAGCTGATGTAGCAGCTAGCAGTTGTTGGAGGAATTAGAGCTCTCTTCTGAGCTTGTTGAGCTTTCCTAGCCTTCACCCTGCCATCTTGAGCATTTAGTGATAGTGGGAAACTTAGCTAGCAGGTGAAAATAGCGACGACTAAATTGGGGAGCCCTGCGATTGTCTGGCGGCCTGCCCAAGGTGTTTCCTGCCTTCTGTCCAATGAGTGCTGTGTCACAACCCCCTGTGACCCAAAAGTATGAGCCACTCAGAGGATGAATGAATGAATGAATAAACTTGGGAGAGAATTGGGTTAAAATATTTCAACTTAACCCAGCATGTAGCTCACTACCCTTTTTAGGTTTGTGAAAATTGGACTCAAAAAATTGGGAATAAACCTTTTTGCCACCGGTTGGACAGATGACACCTCTGGGTGGGGATGACTTATCTCTGGATGGGCAACACCCATACATAGACACACCCCTGGTCTTGTTAAGAAAGAATAGTCTCTATGTATATACATATAAAGTATAGGGTGGACTGTAGAAGTATTCCTAGGAAACTGCTACTGTAGGGCTTATTATAGTTTTTATTATAGACCTTAGTCTGGTTTTTTTGTCTTATGATTTTGAACATGCCAGTAATATACCTGTCTACCTGTGCGGAGATTTGTCATAATACAACTGTAATAAAGCAAAACAGCAGTAACTATAAAGCCTCAAGGTCAATCCCTAGCCATGTATACCCTCGTGAAATATTAATACTGTACTGTCAATTTTACACACAGAGACCCCCAACAAGACCACAGTGAGCACATTAGTTATATTACACCAGAGACACAGGTGTGTGTACCTCTGTGCGTAAGGCAATACCTTATCCTGAATTTAGCTGCACTTTTGTTGCACCCAGAAACCCAGAAAGCCTTGTTTATCTGACAGGTGATCTTAGATCTCAGTAGTTTAAGTGTTAATCTTGACATATCAGAGGTTAAAAGCCATTTTGTCCTGCCAGTGGATGAGCAAGCTTTCCCTCTCTTCTTTCAGAAAATACACAGGTTCTCTTTTAGACATGTCTGGAAAAACGATCATAAAACGTGATCACTGCCAGACACTAGACTTAGCGTCAGTCGCCTGTTTATGCAGTTTTGTTAAACTGAAGCAGACCGTGCTAACTCCACACTGCTCCTAGGCTAAAACCTTATTTTGCACCTCAGCCCTCAGACTTATGACAGAACCTCAGAAGCCTTAACACAGTGCTTTCACCTGCACTGCTGCACTCCCAAACAGCCCTGTGATGCAGAACAAAACAGTAAGAGTAGATTCTTTAACTGTGGTAATTGTAAAGCTTGTACAGAATGATGCAAATGAAAGTCCTTTGTTTATTGTTGCTATTCATACCAACTCAAAGCTGACATCAAATATCTGTCTCTTTGTTTCTCTCCTTCACTGCATAACCCATCGTTTTTGTCCTCCCCCGCTAAACATAACTAGCCAATCAGAGCAGGGAGATTCCTTTTTCCTTCTCCCTTAGCCTTTCTCCCACCCCACCTCCACATGCCTGTTCTCTCTCACTCACACTATCCCTCTCTCTCTCTCCCTCTCTCTCTCTCTTTCTCTTTGTCAGCTTGAGAAACAACTGCCTATGTCTGAATCACTCCACTAGTCAAGACAAGTCTGTGGACAATCATACGTTCCTGTTCCTAGAAATGACTTGGACGCTGAAGTTGCACTGAGGGAAGAAATGATGAAGGTGATAAGAGCAGCCCTTTCTTTTCTTCTGTTCATCCAAGCTGTTATTGAGGGAATTAAAGCCCAAGGAAACACAACAGGTAAGTGAAATCCTTATATATCTATCCAACGTTTTCACATCTGGATTAGAGTGTAGGATAACAGATGTTCATGACTATAAAAGGAAACTGAAAGGACTACATGCCTAGGCCGCTGTACAGCAGATTTTTTTTAATTACATGTTCCTTGCCATACTCTTTGAACATTTGCCATGGAAAAATATAGATGTTAAAGCACAGAGTAGGTCACATCTGGCAAAGATTCTTCTACTCACATATTTGGCTTGTATTTTTAGCTTCTGTTGGGGAAGTTCAGCCGGCTAATGAAGTGAAGGTGCCGGCAGTGGTGAAGTCAACCTTTCACATGCATTTAGAAGGCAATGTGTTTGAGGACACGTGCCGCATCATACCATTTAATTTGGAGACTCTCCACACATGTAACTACAACACAAGCAGCCCCCTGATCATCATCATTCATGGCTGGTCGGTAAGTTTTGCTTCGATGGAACAATGGAACTCCGCGTCTAGGAATCTAGACTATGCCTGCTTTTGGGGGAATCCTCAGCTGTGCCACATTTCTAGCATATTTAAACAAACCTAAAGGCAGCGGTAATATCTGACAGCTGTCTATTACAGAGAAGAGCTGAAAGCAGTGAAAGATATGTTGTAAGTAGAATGGAGGTGGTACAGTGGATGTATAGAAGAATAAGGAAATGCAATAACTACATAGCTGTTCGCCATACTTGCTCTGTTACACCAGCCTGCACTGAGTTTCTTCTCCTCTGCCTCTGTGTAGATAAATGGACTTATGGAAGAGTGGATATTTACAATGGCCTCAGCCCTCAAGACAAGACTGGGGCACGTAAATGTACTGATCAATGACTGGAGAACCTTAGCCCTTAAGCCATACCCAGTCGCAGCCAGGAACAGTGTGCAGGTGGGCTGGGATGTGGTAAATCTGCTGGCATGGTTGGAGGTAATAGAGCCTTATTTAATGGATAGAAAGACATTCACTCAGCACTTCACATCGTTATATTGTTGCTGAAATCTCCATAATTCCTTATAGTAGAAGTATATCGATGTTGTCCAATGAAAAACACATATCATATGCCTTAGTTGGTCATATGATCTGCTGTTTATACTGTGTGTGAATTTCATGAAGAATGGATAGACAGAAATGACTCAAAACTGCTTGGTTAGACGTCTGGTTCCACTGACTTCCGTTCAAATAAAATGAGATTTTTGGCCTCTCCTGCAAAGTTGATATTTTGGAGATACCTGTTTTACTTTGGACAGCGACGATATATACAATATATCGGAAGTATAAACCTCAAACAATTGATCAGGTGTTCCTCTGCTTTGTTGAAATGAAAAGCTGAGTTTTGTACATAAAGATTTGACACATGTGTCACACAGGTCTTAAGCAAATGTAAACTGCTACCCACACTGAAGATCACCATATTATTACATATCATCCATTTTTGCCACAAAAATTCAGTTTTTGACATACTGAAATTTTATGATGAATTGACCAAAAGAAATGACCCAAAATGACTAGAAAGGAAGTCTGCTTCTACTGGCACACTTTAGCAGCAAAGAATGTTTTTACATTCTCCTCATTATGGAGATCTGACAGCAGCAATATACTCATTTTACTTTTAGCCAAAATAAACGCTTTAAAGTGCATGGTTAATGGCAATAACAGGGCACCCAATCTCTTCGACACAGAAGACCACCCAGCTCTCCATGGATAAGGTCCACCTGATTGGTTACAGCTTAGGAGCACATGTGGCTGGGTTTGCAGGAAGTCATCTTAAAGGAGCCAAAATTTTGGGCCGCATAACAGGTACTTAATTTACCAGTATGAATGGACTATAGGAATAGACTTCATTCTACATTAAACTGTGTTCAGAAAAGGTAAGGATTGCAGGAAACACATTATATGAAACCACAGAGCAGACAAAAGTAACAGTAATGTTAAAAGGAAGAGTCTAAAATAACAGTTATCTTAAATGCAAACAGTGTAATTCAGTCTTGGAGTTTTTATTGGTAAAATGGCAGGTTTGCCAAAAATGGTAAAATAGTAAGGTTTTACCAAACATGGTAAGAGGTAAACCCAGCAGTGCAGGACCTTTAATAAACACCTCTCAAGAAAAGTGTATTTACTATAAACCTATAAACCCAATAATCTAAATGTTTAGTTCACATGCAGGAAATGAGATGTTTAGTTTCCTGTCTGAAATATTTCTTTGGTGTCCATTTAAATGTTGACAGAGCTTTTTGTTGAGGAGGGCTTTATATTCTTTGTAGCTGTTGATGGTGCTATATCACCAACAACATATGTTGTTCTATGTGTTTATGTGTATAGGAAGTACAGCTAATGTTTCCTGTATGCCTAAGCACAGGTCAAAATGTCACTCAGGGGTAGGACTGAAGCAGGCAATGATACAAATACCCCACTTACATGGAAGCGGCCCTCAGGGAATCCTCTTACAGATTTTGAGCACCTTGGCAGATCTGGCTGTCATCTGTCACTTAAATGCAGAACTACCGTTCTACTGATAGCGACCTTCAAACAAAACAAACATCTTGTGAAAAGCCTGTATGAAGGGATGCCATGATGACTCAAGACATCCACTAGTAAGACACCTGTCATATCTGCCTGGGGCATAGAAATACATCAGGCTTAGTGGAAAGATACTAATGCTGGAGTGGACCACTTGACAGACTTAGGTATAAAAATAACCCTCATAAAACGAGTGTTGTCCATGAAAGAAGACAAGCCAGTAAACTGATTTGCGCTTCAGCATGGGCTATCTGGGTTTCATGCTATTAAATGATGAGTTGCTGTTGACTATCAAGGTACTATGCTTTGAAAGAAAGTGGAAGAGGGTCATTATAGAAGGTGTAAGATTCTGGACTGGTTATTTGATTGGGGAGAAAGACTGGAAAACTTCACATGCAGGGGGTCATGTTTTAGTGTTGGCAGTGTTGAGACTGCATTAACTCAAAACACTTCGGTGCCTCCTTGGCTGCATTGTCCTGGACATTTCAGGGAGTTTCTGTATGCCTCAGACAGGAGGGTCAGCAGTTACATGTCAGAGAATCCAAAAGCTTCCCACAGCGATATAACTAGAATTCGGCTCTGCATTAGCAGAGTAGAGAAACAAATTCAATGGTAAAACAATTCTCCATGCACCCAAAGCTGCAGTACCATGCCCGTTATCAAGAGACAAATCTGTGTTGGCACTCAGCCCTCAGGATGCACAGGTTGGAGATAAGGGACGCATTTGCAGAAAGCTCTAAAGGAAGCTTTGCACGTATCCCTGTGAGCATGCAGTCCTGGTCATAACCAGATTCTTCCACAGGGACTATGTTGTAGGCAGTCCTTTTACCGGCATGCTGGGTCACATGTAAAACTTTGGCTTCGAGAGCCATCTAGAGCCCAATGGACTTCAAGGCCTGTCAAAAATCATAAGAATCCAGATCCAGTTTCCTCTGTGCAAACAGGTTTACTTTGTCAAAGTGAAGGCAGGTCACTTCCACAGAAGAGTGGAAAAAACATGTCCATTGTGGCTATAGATAAGGCAGTGATTTTGGAGGTGGACAAAGTTTCATTCTGCTAAGGTCAAGAACTTTTTTCCCCACAGAGTCTTTGTTGCAAAATGTTAAAGCTCCGTTGTGGTCAGATGAGAAAGGACTGTGTGGCAGCTGTGTCATCAGTGGCTTAAGCTGGACACAAAAGAGGCTGACAGTAACTACCAGTTTCAGCTAAATAGTGACACTGGTTCTGTTCGGGAGTTTGTTTAAAGGGAAACGGTAGCTTGCTGCAGGCACCTCCATGAAGTTCTACAGATGTAGCTGCTAGATGCATAACACATTCACCAACCATTACTGGTCCTCCTATCCAAATGGTTCCGATTGGAGCTAATGGGGAATCATTCTGGACTAGCAGCAGCAACTTACACTAGTTAGCTAGAGTACGCTGCTTGTAAAAGGCCAAGCTGTTTCATTTATCTCCAAGACTCTATGTCTACATGTTTCATGGGAGCAGACACTTTGTTCTCTTTGGCTGCATCACATCATGGCACTGCTTTACTGTGTTGGTATGTGCAGAATGAATGTGATGAAAGTCTGATGTTCTTTGCCTCTGTGATCAGTAGGAATGCAGTACAACCATCTACTTTGCTTTTCAACAACAAACCCAAAATTAACACCTTGTTTCTAAACCTTAGTCAAAACACTGCAACTGATTTGATGTTTTCATGGGACCATTATAACTAATCTATTTCCTTATCCCTGGGCAGGTCTGGATCCTGCAGGCCCCCACTTTGAGGGAGTTCCTGCCAATGAAAGGCTCTCTCCTGACGATGCCAAGTTTGTGGATGCTATCCACACATTCTCTAAGTCTGGCATTGGGCTGGCAGTAGGCATCTGGCAGCCAGTGGGCCATGTTGATTTCTACCCAAATGGAGGCTCGATTCAGCCTGGATGTCACATGACAGACAACATGTATCAGTTTAGCTGGCAAGGTAGAACACAGCAAAAATGCATGCCCTAATAGATCATGTAACTGCAGTCCTGAACTCCGGCAACCTGTTTGTAGCCTATAAATTGATAGTGTGAAACAGTGTGGTACTGACACTGATTCTGCACCGCTAACTGCCAACAGGTTTACCACGGACCATAAAATGTACTCACCAGCGAGCTGTTCACCTCTTTACCGACTCGCTACTGAACACGAATCAACAGATGACAGCCTACCGATGTCGAGACGATACTGCATTTGACAGAGGTGTCTGCCTGGATTGCAAATATAATCGCTGTAATACTCTGGGCTACAATGTTAAAAGGCTG
The DNA here is from genome assembly GCA_024036415.1 of Prochilodus magdalenae. NCBI lineage: Eukaryota > Metazoa > Chordata > Actinopteri > Characiformes > Prochilodontidae > Prochilodus > Prochilodus magdalenae. Next base: position 559,337 of record JAMWET010006631.1, on the reverse strand, counting down.
CATGGTAAAGTCCAAAAAGGATTCTATCTGAAAACAGGTTCCCAAACACCATTTAAAGGTCAGTATGTTAACAGTGTCCTTGGTAGGAATTACCTCAAGCAGTATTAGTTCTAGACTGGATTTCACCATTAAACGTGATTAGGAATCTTTCAGTGGTTCAGTCCTGGGTGGAAGATCCTTAAGTGACTGTACTTTGGTATTATGTTGCAAGATTTGTACTTTACTCAAGTATTATTGAAACTCTGACTTAACATACTTTTCACCCCTTACACGTCCATTTAGACCTGTGAAAGAGTAATATGTAAGATGAGAATCAATTAGAGTTTTGAAAGTGTATCAAAGACGTTTATAGTTTGTATTGCTGAGATATCTATTGAAGTTGGCATTCTAATCACTAGCCCTGGCTAGTCATTATTTTAGGATACCACTTTGTACCTCAAGAGGTGTAAGTGAGTCACTTTAGCATTGAGTTAAACCAGTCCAACATGAGAGGATAAAAATTAGCACTGCTCTGACGGCATATTGCAACCTCTTAGCAATCATGTTGAAGTTGGTGCTCCAAGTTAGATCAGTTAAGGACAGGCAGCCAATGAATAGATGTGTACAGGCAAAGATGGCTGAAGCTCAGAGCAAGCGACCATTATAACAACCGCCACTGCCTGCTCTTAACAAGAATCAACATTCAGCAATAAACAAAAGAAGTGATGAGTGGTGAGTGAGGGATTAAAGTTTAACATTTCTTGTTCTTTCTTTTCATTTCTTTTTCTGGTGATGCTCTCCCCTATCGTTTGTTATGAAATAGACAGGCTCCGTTATCTTACAAATCGCACAAATCAAAAACCCTTTCTCTTGTTTTCTTTTTCATAATTCCTCTTTTCGCAAGAGCCTGTTTTCTGGCCATAGTCACACATGAGCAGAGGTGCGGTGTGCACATGATTTATGACACATATAAAACAAATTTCTTGTAAGTGTGAACATACTTGCCAAATACAGCTTGATTCTGTTTTGATTAATAGACAAGTCAGAGAAGTGTGGGATCCTTTTTGAAGTTTTTTTTCAATTATAATAATTAGCTGCACGTTTTACACATTTAACCAAGACATACCTAACCCTACTTTTACTTAAGTTGACTCTTCCACCCCTGATTCAATCATGTGATACATAACTGATGTGTTTTTGATTCTGAAATAGAGTATGAAGATGGCTGACATGCCAGTAGATTATTTAAAGATGAAGCTGTTAGGAAACATTTCCTATTCCTGCATTTGTGGTGACGCCTGCTGAGCCAGTCTTCTGTTCACTTTCTCTTTTAATGCCCATACAGTGTACCACTATCAGGTCAGAGTCCAGTTGCTCAATCTGATAGAGCCTATTAAAGCCTCTGTCTCCATTTCTATTACTGGAAGTAACGGAGAGAGTCCCCATCAGTCCATTACCCTGTGAGTACTTCCACCTGCACACAGCAGTGCTACAGTCATTAGCTTCCCTTACCCAAATTGTTATTTGTGACATTTTATTTCTTTGGTTAAAATATTACCTAGAAATTACAATAGGCATCGTGTACGTGTTGATTCGAGTCTTGTATTGGCATAGACTTATTGCGGTTCAGTTTAACCCCCCACTAACAGGGTCTGGTTCTGTTGTATGAGCATTAAAATGGCATCTTAACAACTCGATATCAGGTTCCTACCGAACACAGGCAGTCAACATTCCTAAACCTAACTCCACAGCTTATTATATAACCCAGCACATGCCACTTGTCAACAGTGACCGCATTGGGCCCGCAAAGAAAATCAATATCATTAATAAATGCAGAGGCACGTGTCTGGGACAGCTTGCATATGTACTCCAGTAATCTGTATGAACAGATTATAAATGCATAGAGGGAACTGAACACTCCAGCAGCGCCATAACTCTTTCAGTGTAAAACACCATTTTAGTTTTCTCACTTGTTGACTCCAGAAGTGCACTCCATCACTTCTAATGTTCTTTAGGTCCCAAGAACACGGTGAGAATGCAACATACTTTTCCCTGGCTGCGGTGGGCACAGAGTTGGGGGAACTGCAGGCTTTGAGACTGCGCTGGGAAGGGGATGCAGCTGCGACCAGTTGGTGGAGACATGTCACCAACATCATAAGCGGGACCAGAAGCAGGAAAGACACTGAACTCAGCGTGTCAAAGATACGGCTCAAATCCGGGGAGAGCCAGGAAAAGTAAGTGGAAATGTAGTAGGGATGTGGATATGCAGGTAATGGAAGGAGCCAATTCATAAATATACAAAACCATAAGTGAACACTTCATGCGTAATACTCCCTCTGCTGGCACTTTAGCATCACTGCAACCTGCAATTTCTGCTCTTTGCCAGGTATACCAGAGACATCTGAGAACCTGAAGCAAGCAAAATGCCAGTGGCCATAAATCATGTTGTGTTAATACCTGAATACATTACTACAGCTTTCATATCAGCTCCACTGTTCCTCTATTTTCAGGACATGGTTCTGTAGTCAAGCAGGAGAGGTCATACATCTCAAACCCTCAGAGGAACAAGAGTTTCTTCGTTGTCGAGATACGTCCAAAAAGAGGAAGACCCGTACTACATCCTGGCAGCCACTACAAAAACACAAGTACATGCAGTAATCAGTACAGTGAACTGAAATGTATAAGTTATGATGAAACTGATGGAAAAAAGATCAAATGTGAAAGCTGGTGGTTTAAAAGTATCAGAAGAAATGTTCTTGTCATGTCTTTTTTCGATTGAGCCTTTTTATTAATGCATTTCAAGTACTCCAAAAAATTACATCTCTTTGCACAATACGTTTTGAAATGTTAAGTAAAAATGTTCAAAGTGAACAAAAATTTAGGTACTGTATAAAACACAGTTAACATTAACAGACAGTAGTTTTTTTTTTTCTTTTTTTCCCTAACTTTTGTGATCTTTCGGCCTATATCACCTACAACATTTTGACTCACTTCGGACATTTTCAGTGCACTTTTTTCTAAAAAGATTCACCAAGACTACACAAAAAAAGAAAAACAAAACCCAAAACAAAAGCAATAAAAGAGATGTCAGATACAGGCAGGTATTTCCTACCTCTATCCATTTCACACCACAGGATAAACAGACGAAAAAAAAAGAAAAGAAAGAAAAAGCCTATGCACTTCATCGCATTGAAATATTTTGATCATTGACTGCCATAAAGAGAAAATAACTTTCTATGAGCACAAAGTCTGATAAATGTAATGGAAATAAGAAAAACATAATTAAAACAAAAGAATAACAGCAACATTTTTCGGAATTGAGAGAAAATGTCACTATATGGTCACATTTCAATCTTGATTGGGCAATATTTTAAAAATTAAGAGGAAAAAAATATACATACAGGTATCAAAATCTCATATTTATCCTCAAATTTAAAAGAAATGTTCCGGGAACTGTACATAGTTTACAAAGGAGGAAGTTTACAGCTGTGTCAATGGAGCAGCTTTAATGATGGCAAATAAGCTGCTCCATGACCCTTTCAGACAGATATCACATCAGTGGCTCTCACAAACCAGAGTCCAGTCTTTGCACATAGCAGATGTTTTTAATGCGTTTAAAAAAAGAAAAAGAAATAAAGAAAACACTGAACCCAAGTTCATGTCTGTACCTCTGAATACCTACAAACGCAATGGAAGCAAGGCCGTTTGAAAACTTGACCGTACTACGACCCTCGTTCCAAACGATAATGATAATGGAAATAAACTTCATGTTGTTTAGATGAGGCTCTCTCGTTATGAAAGTGAGAGATGACAGCCCTGAGGTCAAACAGTGCCATCTCTGCTACCAGTCTCTGAAATGCCCGAGACACCTGTACTCCGGTCCATCCACTTTACAGCATGGCTTCAGAAACATGGTGAGCCTTCATGGAGATGGCAGTGGTTGGATTGATGTAAACACACTGGTACAGCATCAGGCATTTCATGGGGCCTTGACTGAAAGTACAACTCAACTCACTTGTGATGGCATTAGAACACCTAATCTTTCAGGTCTGCTAGAATGATTCAAGTCGGTGTAAACTGGAAAGATGTTTGATGAGCCTATTCAAACGGTCTATGGAACAAGATGGTTCGACTCAGGTAAAGTGGTCCCTACTTGATTAGCTTTATAACTTCATCAGTTAACACTGTACGGACAATCACATCAGGTCAATTGTTTCCTTGGAGCATTTAAGTAAACAAGTTTTTTTGTTTTTCTTTTTACAACAACAACAGCAACAACAAAACGCTAGTAAACTATTAGGAGTCCTCTTTTAAGCAGGCTTGAGCATAAATATTTGCTTGCTTAGAAGAATTAAGACTCTGGAGGTAATGTCATAAAAATGCTTGTGTGTATATTGTGATTGTTAGGTAATGAGTAAAACAGCTTAGCTAATAGCTTGATGTAGCATATTAAATCTTAAACTAGTGTGGTGTAAATTATGTTCTATCATGTCAGGTATGAACCTGTTCCCTACTGAGGACGTTTTTACTACCAAGTTAGGAAATATTAATCATAGTGTGGCATTAGGCATTAAAAAACATGTAACACGTTTTAGAGCAGTTGTCAACTCTGTGTCACAGACCCATTGTAGTAGTTGGTATTTCATAGAGGACACTGGTTAATCCATAGGGGCTTGTGAGGAGTGTTTTTAGCTCCTGCTTTTGAAGTAGCAGATATGTAAGCAAAAGGTAACAGCTTAAGTACACAAATGCTCCCAGAGGGATGAGGAATGGATGTACCTTAAATGAGAATAATCAAAACTTCACTTCATATCTTCTTCATACAGATGTACTTTTTCATCAAGACGTACACACTGAGCTTGGATGGACTAATGTCTCTGCTAGAGTACTCATGGCATGCACATTGTAATACACGTGTTCTCTGGGTGTGCGCATTAAAATGGTGCAGTAACAACAACCCGCTGGCTTTTAACCAAAGGGGAAAAACTTATTTTAAAAAAAGTAGTAAGAAATCTTGAAAATGTGAGGGTCATTTTCCTTCAGACTGGAGTTATGTGCTAGCTATGTGCATGTCTCCACAAAACACTAGATAAATAATAGCTATGATAATAATAATAAAAATAATAATAATAATAATGAAAACAACAGTACGGGGAAAGCCGAACAGAGAGCTCGACTAAGGTTGGACCTTTCTATTATCCCTCGTCCTCTCATATCATATTCATCCTTCATCCTCAGTACCGTCTTTTCATTTGTGTCCTGAGAGTATTGATCAAAACGGTAACTTAATTCTTTTTCCCAACGGTAGAAGAAATACTTTTGTTCTCACATATAATACAACTCTTTTTTTTATACTTTTTACAGTTGTAATTCTGTACAGTGGCGCAGTAGGCAGTTGCATGGAGAAGACATCAGGCTTGATCCCTTTGCTCGATTGAAAAATATGCTGTCTTGAAACTGTAAATATCCAGATGAAGCTTGCCTCAGTTCCTGGCATTAAATAGATGCGTTTCTTTTAAACGATGTGTGTCAATGTTAATTGAATGTCTGTAACAAAAAAAGAGGAAAAAGTTGGTACCATTGATGCTTTTTCTATGCCTGGTCCTTGAAACCTTGGCACTCTTTCAATATGCCAATAGTAAGGGTAAGAAAAAGAAGGAAAACAATATGGAGAAAAAAAGAAAAGAAAAAAAAAACAAAAAAAAACAAACAAACAACCAAAAAAAAAAAAAAAAAAACACTACTTCATGAATAAAAGTTGAAATTTTCATCTGCTGTTCATAGGACTTCTCCCCACCAAGGGCAAGAGAGAAAAGTTGGAGATTCATTTTGTCTTCCCTGCTGAGATTTCCAGTACAGAAACCAGAGACATCCATGCAGTTTAAACTCAGTCCTACTGAGCAGAGCAGAGATCTTCCCCATCACCTAGCGGCTCAGTAAAAAGACTGTAGGATGAACGGAAGCATAATGAACTAGTCCAGGTTCCTCTACGGAATGCTGGACGTAATATTGTAAACGATTTCTGTTGTACACATGACTACCAACAAAGGCTGCTTTAAAAAGACTTGCTCCTATGGTAGTATACTGTTTATTTGTAGCATGTAGCTGCGGCACACAGCTGTTAAACATGGTTCCAGTCGACGTAATGCAAGATTGGGAGTGTAGAGATGATTCTATGTGCTGGTCCAGTTGGATTCTTTGGAGTAAAGCCTTGTTCTACAGCCAGAAGGAACAAATCCAGATCAAACCAAACTGGAGTTTTACAACTGCACATAGTTTAGGATTTTAGAATTCTTGCCAACTGGAATGGAATTTGCGGCTTCCAGCTGAGTTAAAACTAGAATTCTCCACTTCTGGCTGTGAAGTAGTGAAAACTTAAGTGACTGTTATCCCACTATAGGCAGGCACTGGCAGGGGAGTGGTAGTGGTGATAGAGATATGCCTGGTATTCCGGTGGTTTCAGCGTCTCATCTGGCCCATCTGATAGTTCTCTCTAGGCTGTCGGTGGTGGCGCTGGGGTTGTGGCTGGCGCTGGGATGGACGCTGGTTCTGATGGCCATGGGCATGAGGGTGTTGGTTCTGGTTGTGATGCTGATGATGATGCTGCTGCTGCTGCTGGCTAGCATGCTGAGCTCGCCTCCTCTTCAGAGTGCCTGAGAAAAAGGAAAGGAGATACATATCTTTTATGGACAGCTCCAGTCATTTTGTCACATTTTCTAACCAAAGAATCAGATCTTACAGTTCTTCTAAAGGGAATCTGCACTTTGAAATAAACAATGATGACAAATAGTCAACTTTGAATACATGCAATCCTGAGAAAGAATATGCATGTGCTGCTGTGTTTTTTATGAAGTGGTAACAATGTAAAAAACAGGATTTGTTCTAACAACGACAATAAGCTGTAAAGAGGTGATTAAAATTACCTGGTAGAGGTTTAGGTGGGGGCAATTTCGGATTACTACTGGGTGTGTGCACGCTACAAATCTTGATGAACCCAGCCATGAGCATGATCAAAGCAATGCCCATCAACAGCACTGCCCACCAGTGAGCCTGTAAATAAACAATGATGTAATAAAACATACTCAGACACAAAGCCGAAAGACAGGATGTCAAAAAAGGTCTATTACAGGTGGAATTCCACTGATTAAATTTTAAAATATTTGCTTATTTGATTAATTCACACAATAATAATTACATATGACATATAAAAATCAGTTTGTCTAAAAGTTACCTCACCCAAAGTTATCACTTGACAAGTTTACAAATATCGTGCCTGATGCCAGACACATGGTTTATAAACAATTCATTCATGTTAAAAGAGATACACGAAGGGACAAAAGGGATCAAAAATGTTTTCATATTTACCACTACTCTAATACCATAATACAACACTCTCTAAACAGTCCAAGAATTACTATTTACATTCCAGCAATTGAATTATGCATCAATTTAGAACAATCTTTAATCTTTATATTTACACTGCCCTCATTAAAACAATGATTTAAACAAAATCGACAAACTGGCAAATTTAGAAAAAAAATTATCAATCCAAGGTGTTCAAACAGACCACTGGCATCTGAAACAGCAATCTGGACACCTACCACTATCCACTCAGCAATGTTCTCATAAAGCTCAGGATTGAAGATAGCTTTCTTCAGTCTAGCCAGAGGCCCATCAGCATCCACAAGCCTGCACTTCATGAACACATCACAGTAACCCTTGAAGTCGTTGCAGGGAGAGCCAGCTTGCAGCGTGGTCACCTTCTTATTGAAGAATCTGGCCAGGCGCTCAGAGCCTGTACTGCTGCAGGTGCTAGGGTTCACTGTGTGAAGCGGAGAAGACTTAGAGTCAATCCCAGAATGAGCATACTTCATTGCCTTTTCTTGAAAACCAGCACAATCCAGCCTACTGCTGTGTGGGTGTGTTATTTTTTTTATGTGGAAAAAAAAAAACCTTAATGAAGAAATACAAAATGGTACATCTAATACAGATTACACGGTCTTGACAAGTGCAAAATGTTTATTTGATGAAACTAAATGTTTGAAACCGTGTTACAGACACTCTGAAATAAGCCTAGTAACTCAGTGAACTGACTTTTCTCCATGCAGCAAACATGGCACAGTTCTGTCTCATCCTTCCCATCAACACTAGCACAGGTGCACACCTCCAGCCCATATTTCTCACAAATAGAGCCAGAACATCCCTGTGAAAGTGAGAAGAAAAAGAGGACAAAAACAAAGAGAAAGAGACAGAAAGAGCAAAAATGGGAACTCTGTTACTGCACTGCTTGCAATCTTTATTTTTGCCTTAGACTTCAAATTCCGCTTTTACAACATGCCATAGCACCATGCTCAAGTACCATAGCATTACCATACTCACCCCGTTAAGGCAGACTTGGGTTTCTCCATGGCAGGCTGTGAAGTTGGCTTTGGGTTCTGATGTAGGGCACTGGGCTGAGGCTCCATTACACATACCCTGGTGAGCACACTCCGACTCCTCCCGACACTTCTCATTACGACTTTTGTATGTGCAATCAGAGGTGCAGCATGGGCCCTGGCTGGGACTGAGGGAGAGGAAACATGGAATCTATATCCTGCACTTGCACCGCCCCTACCACAGTCTGCATAGCAAGGCTAAATTCAAGTCTTGGGGTAATGTCCCTTCTCAAATACAACAACGTAACCTGCCAAGTAACAGATGAGTTGAATCCGTGTAGTGAAACCACTAAACTGGGCTCTCCAGGAAAAGCGTTAAGAGTGTCCTGGATCACTTTAACCACATGTATGCAAGTTTAAATGTAACCTAGTTATAATCTAAGTGTTTCCCAAGTTCTTGTTTACACCTTATTCAATCAACACAAATGAAAGACAAAAACACAATCTAAACAAAAAAGGTTTATCACTAGCATTATTTGGTTACTAATGGTTAGGATTGGAAAATACTGTGTGATGATTTACCACCTTCAGCTCTAACCACAATGCTCAAATGTATCTAGACTTTAGCACACAGGCTTAGTAAAAAAAATTGAAAAGGAAAGGAAAAAAAAAAAAAAAAATTGTTTTAACCTGTTATTAAATAAGATTAGACTTGCATTTTGGTGGTACAAATGAATTTAATACAATGACAATCAATGGTAAAATGGAAATACACACTTGGGAATAATCAATGTTCCCCATTCCTGTATTTTGGAGCAGTTTCTGTTCTCCATTTGAGTGAGTAAAAAGAATTACAAACTGAACAAACTGGAAGTATAAGAGTGTACCTGCACACTTGGTTTGGTTTGAGTTTACACTTCTTGTTGTCAGGCTGGTTAGCATCGTAGCAGCACTTATCTCTGCACTGGTCACTATAACCACAGTCACACTCCTCTCCAGGCTCTACCAGGCCATTACCACAGATCGGCTGCCCAGACTCTGTTTCAATGCAGATACACACACGCACACACGCACAGTAGAAGAAGAGATTCATTCAGCTTAGTCACAAAGACAGCCCTTTGTTGAGTCTTCTGTTTAAGCAATGAGAGAGCCCGACTGTTGGCCACTTGAGGGAGTTACTGAAGAAGGACTGTCAATGCGTCATAAATCTGTGCATTACAACAGCATCAGTCTCACCATAGAAAAGTTGATCTTCTGCATTCATGTTTGACACAAAGGCTGAAAACACCTGACAAATCCCACTTCATCGATGATGGATGAATTGTTTTTAACCTAGATGTTACTGTCAGCTCTTTCTTCACTGAACAGCTACCTGACATACAATATTCTACAAGGGTCCCAAAGCAGATTTTATACCATGTACCATCAGGTAAGGAAAGAATAATCTGGATTAACTAATTTTAAAACTGTTTTAAAGAGGGGGGACCTACCCACAAAGCAATTGCCTCTCTTTTTCTCCAGCACTTGACTGATGTTTCGAATGCTGCACACTGAGAACTTATTGTTGTTGAGCTTGTCTCCTGACGTGGCTCTAGCATACATGATGTAGTTGCCTTTTTCTTTTTTATCCTGGCTTTTTGATTCCCCGGGAGTGCACTCAGGGCCTGAGTCATGCTGGTTTAAAAAAAAAAAGAAAAAAGACAAGTCAATGAAACCTCCAATTATATATTACCGTAATATTATCTTAAAAATAAGATGCACTTTAGGTGGATTGACAGATTCGGGTCAGTTGAAATAATCAAGGAAAGTGACAAGTGACTGCTTCTGCTGCGTGTGATGAGCAGCAGTGAATTAATAATGCTCAAGACACCATGTCCATCTGCGTGACGCAGAACAAGCTGGCAGCAACCAGGCTATTTTTCTTGAATAGAACAAAAAAAATCTGGATTTGGGAAAGGAAAAACCAGTTGCTTTAATGTGCCAACCTTTTCGGTGGATTAGGCAGATAAATATGCAAGTACTGTTTAAACATTTTCTTTCCAGTTTCAGCTTAGGTAAAACAGAGCAATACCAATAGAGCATAGGAGTATATAATTTGTTGTTTTACCCTGAATCTGCTTATACATCAGAGTAAATATTAAGAGACTCTGAACTTACAGGAGAGCCAAAGTTGTGTCCCACTTCATGGGCAAATGTGATGTGTGAAACCTTTGGGGGCACATGGGAAGCGTAATTCTGCACAGTTATAATGCCAGTGTTTAGCGATTTCCTCTTTCCATCTGAATACAGCTTACTCTTCTCACAGATACCGCCAGAGCTCCCTGAGAACGTAAAACAACACAGAACAAATCACAATACTAGTGAGACTTTACAATGCTGCCATATTACATGAAACTGCTATATATTTCCTGATACCTTCAGTCAAAGTTAGAATCCTGGTTTTTAGTTCTAGATTTCCCAGCAGTATTTTCACCGGTAAATAAAAATGATTAGTACCTGAAGGCGCTCCGACCCAGGCCAGTCCTAGTACTCCATCATCAAAGTCTCTGTCAGTAAAGACATAAGCTAGGCAGTAATCATCGTGATTCTGTTCCGAGTTCAGCTCCAAAAACTTCTCAACACCAATATTAGCAAAACGGAACGGGTTGGACCGATCCCTCTCGTCACTGGTGGTGTTGATCTAAGGAGAAAACACACAACTCCTCCATAATGTTGAAAAGGTACGCATGAAGAATCACTTTCCAACTTATAAAGACAGTTCAGCTCACTGATGTTTAGACTGAGAGCATCAGAGACAAAAACACCTTTCAACTCACCCTAATCCTCTTCACCATGAAGCTAATGTTGCGAATGCCTAAAAAATCCGTACCCTGGTAGATTGCATCAATTGCCTTAACATGGCTGGAGATCTGAGGAAATAATGCAATAAAAAATTTAATCACCACAAATATTTATCTAAAAGGTGCAATGACCAGACAAACTGACCTAACAGTCACAGATCAGAAACGAAACTGTGACCTCACATTACCTGAGCAATGACAGCCTCCCTGGTCTTGTAGAATTTGAAGAAAAGGTGGTCTGTCTGGATAAAGAGCTGACAGGTGTTCTTCTCCACCTGAGTCATTCTTTTTTTTCTCTGTAACAAGTGGTTTTCTAAGGGCTGCTTTTCTGATGCTACATTTGTTTCCTGCAAATCAAAGAAATCTATCAATCAACTTTAAATACACGTAATTTGTCAACTGGTTTTAAAAAAACCCTGATATGAGAAGCCAAAATTCTCTTTCCCCTGTTATTGTTCAACCAAGCCAGCTACCACACATGCTTATTGTGGCTATTCATGAAGAATTAAAAAGATTAAAATGGAAGCAACATAGCAACACAGCTACTTGAATGGCTAACCAAACCTATGATGAATACTGGTATTTAAAAACATCACAACAAGACAGACAAGTCTCCTCCAAAGCTTGCAGCATTATCAAGAGGTACTCCCCCCTACCCCCCCATGTATTTATCTTCTTATATGTGCTTAATGCCAGTCAAAGCCAGTTCTCGCTATTACAGGTCCCTTCCCTGCGGCATAACGGCTCTGCCAACCTTGGAGCACCTCCAAAGCATGCAAAACCATTCACTGCATCTTTCTGAAATTGCTTCCCACATAATGTCAACAATCAGCGCAACATGCAAGCAGAAGACATGTCACTGTTTAGTTTTATCTATGTGACCTGGCCTAGTCCACACATTTTCAACCCAAGACCGTTAGACGAACAGGAAACCAGAATCTACAATGAACCAGCAGGTTTTAGTCATTTGAAAGTGAAATGAGGTGCACCCCAGGCACTTCACCATCACAATAATTCCAGCATTCTGGACTTTGAACTGAATATTTCAACATGTCTGCATTTAAACACTGCATATCTCAGGAATTTTTACAACTAAAACTGTGCACAGAGGGATTACTTTTCAAATGACTTTACTGAAATGTTTTCAAGAAAATCAAGTAACACTACAACACAGCAAAACAAAATGTTGATTTTAAAAAAAGTTTGGAGCTTTATCAAGTTCTCTCCTCACAAGAGTAGTTGAGTGTTGTGAACACAGTTTTCCAAACCACTGAAAGGAGTAATGTGATGTTTTAGAAAAGCATTAGGGTTATTGAATGCAGATACATAAACGCGACTGACCTTGGCAGGCTCTTCTACAGCGGAAGCCTGATATTTCTTCATCCTCTCAAAGACAGAGTGGTCTGCACAGCCACCCTCAGGTCCATACTTATGAGGGTAGTCTGAGGCAAGACAAATAAAAGAACATAGGAAGAATTTCACATAACTTAAAATGTACTGTATATTTACATACATATATACGTATGAATACTCACTGATGTCATCTTCGTGGTAGATGACGGAGTGGAATGGCACATTTTTGTCCTCCAAGTACCTCTCGGCAGGCTCCACATAATAGGTCCCATGATGCGTCTTAATGAACCCCTCAAACTTGCCATCGACGACAGAGCCATGTGTCAGGCTGTCCTGCTCGCCTGTTAGTGAGAGAGAAAGACTTAGGGTGGAATGGCAACCATTTGGGGGACCTGAAGGAGAGGCTTTTAAAATGTCCATCTCACAAACTTCACCTGTTATTACTGTGACAAAATGTTCATAGTCTTCCTAATGGGGCGCTCAGCCTGCCTTAATTTCTCCAACATACACATCACAGAACAGCAATGAAAAGAGCTTTTAACCATCTCACCATAGAGTTCCCCAGTGTAGATATGTGAGGTGTCATAGTTGATTTCTTCCCCCGACACTTCCAATTTAAAATCGTCAGAGAACAGCCTTGTGTCCCTCCTCATTCTCAGGTTAAAATGCCTGTAATGAAAGATCCCAAACAAGAAAGCAGTTAAGTGCTTCTGAGGAACCCGTGTTTTTTTCATAATTATTATTTTTAGAAATAAAGCTACAGATGACTTGTCGATCCATTTGTTTGCGTGCACACAATGTCCTTCCTTCCATCCTGCAAGTATTCTGTCAAAGCCATCGAAGAGCTCAGCTAGATTGTTTCAGGTGTTCTTGTTTTGTAACCTGTTTACTTGTGTTTGAAAATTAGAACAAATCTGTTTATATGTCTGACCCCAGTGCATGAGGTGCCAACTGATCCTGAGCTAAAGAATCAGTTATCAGTTGTGATTAACTGAGCGGATGTCCGGAAATCACCAAAAAATGTATTTGTTTAGAAATTACAAACTAGTACTTGTCTGTCAAGGGTTTACAATTCTAATAATTCAGTTCAAGATACCCAGCAAGTTGTATCTGAATTGTTTTCCCAAATCAGTGAGGGAAATAACAGAAATTAATCTGATAAAAAAAACCATATTTTTCTTTCTATCTGCAAGAAATTTTGCTCCAAGCTCTTGTTTAGACCAATTCTGGTGTTTGGCATATTCAGACTGTATCCAGATTGATTTTTGATAGTCTGGACAGAATAAAAAAATAAATAAATCAGATTTTTTACATATCTGATCTAAACCACATTTAGAGGTGGTTTAAAATGTGATTCAGTGAACATGCTTCGGCTGTTCGGATCGGATTCACAAGTGTCTTCTCCATCACTCGCAATGCAACACATTATGACAATATCACACGCAGAGTGCAGGAAGTGCTGGGATTTGCTATGCTGTCACTGGGATTAGTTACATTGTTGAGGCCTACATTGTTACCACAACATCCCAAGTAGGTAGGCTAGTGATATCTAGACCCACAAATCCAACCGTATCACTTTCAAATAACAGATCTGGCTTAAGAAAAAAATCTTGCCTGACAGTCTGAACACAGCCTAATAGCCTTCTGCAGAGGAACTTTACAGACATTTAGGTACAAGCACATTAAACTACAAGTCCATTACATATTCTGAAAATTCTTGTCATTTGCTGTTAATTTAGCTGTACAGAGCAACTCCGGGGCTAAAAATGACGTGAGGTTTTCCATCTTTAGGTGAGATACCAAAAATTCGCACCTTCCATGAGCATGGAATTCCAGATGAAGGAACCGGTCCTCGTGAGAGAGTGCTCGTTTGGCTCTCTGGTGGTTGTTGTGCACCAAGTCCGTGTCATACGACAGACCTTCGTAGTGGCGAATGTGTTTGTTCAAAGGGTTGCCATAGTAACCTGTAAAAGAGACAATGAAGATTGGACGGTTTCAGTATTTGGCATAGTATTTGGCTTACAGTTAACACTGAGACAACTACGTATAACAGGACAGGTTCCATGATAGATGGTGTGGTTGACAATACAATACACTAACACTACACCATACATTAAAACTAAATCTAAGTATTGGGAAGCGTTAAACATTTAAACATAACTAGGTTAGAAGCAAAATCAACCTGTTTGTAAAATTCAATGAATAAGTCAAGATTACAACACAATGTAATCTCATCTAATCAATATCGTGTTGCTATGCAGTTACTATACAGATTATGATTCACAGGGTCTCTTTAAGGGGTCTAAATCTTTATAATGAGCACAGTTATTTGGCGTCCTATATGCACTGATGACGAAGCATTATACTCAGAAAAGGAAACGTGACATCATTCACAACAACAACAACCTACTGAAATACTGTGCATCCGTTCTGGAGTATATTCTTTATTGCTTTAGAAAACCTGAGATGCTTTTGCAAAACACTGTTGTAATGTTAAGCTCTGGAAAGCTTTCCTACAGCATACTCCAAAAGGCAGCAGTAAACATATGACCATTTCTACAAATCACTTATTTCTGTGTTTCAAGGGTCTGATTCTATGCATTTTTCAAAAATCTGTACTAAAAAGAAATAATTATTTGAACTTCAGAGACTGATTTAACATTAAACATTACAAAATAGCAACTTTATAAAACTGCAACTGAGATATGAACAATAAACAATAACCCTTATGTGCCCCCAAACTGAAACACCACAAGCCTACACAAAAATCTACACTAAGTCTGACACACAGCATTAATTATAAGTTACTGTTTCCATGAAAGGGAACAATTGAAAGACGCATAAAACAGACCAAGAGGCACATCAGTGATTCAGTTTCAAGTCCTGGTGTACGGTATTTTTCAATACTGTACTGAAATCATTATTGCCTAATTTACTGGCAGGCAAACTCATCAGATCCATCAAACATACTGAGTCATAAGACTAAAATTAAACACAGTATATAATGATAACGTAAAAGCAAGCCAACACCACACTGATTGCGGGAGTCACATCATGCACACAATACAAAAGAAATTACTTTAAAGCTGCAGCTTTAAATCTAGCCTGTATTATCTGACCTGGATTGGTGTAACTAAATTTAAAGTTACTGAAGTATTGAATGAATGACAGTATTACCTATGAAAATACAGAGAGGAGTATGGACAGATTTCCAACATTAAAAGGACTAGAAGCAGGATCGGAGCAAACAAACAGTTTTCTAGAGATTTTTTTGTCCATTCATGAATCCTAATCTTTTGATTTAAACATCTCTTACATTCACAAACAACATTTGAAAATACAGCATATTTCACCCAATTCCTGAGTAAAGCTGATCACTGTTTTTATAGCTGTTGTGCAAGTGTGTTCATCTGCAATCACAAGACAGCTGGTGTTGACTGTAAACGTTGCTTTTGGACACCGTTTGTGTTTGAAAGAGGGCTGGGACAATATTAGCTACTTCCTCTTCCAGCATTTTCTTCCTATGTGTGAACTTTGGATGTGAACACGTGCAAATCAACAATTCACCAACACTGAAACCTATCATAACCCCATTAGCTAATTCAGGGCCTCACAGTAATCTGCACCAGCAACCAGGGCTGAATAATTTGGGGAAACTGTCATTTTTAAACTGTGATTATTTGCTAGAATTCAAAGTGTAGGCCAATGTTTTGTAGCCAAGATGATAACGAGAATCCAGTATTTCCTTGACCTCTGGATGTCGTGTCCCAGTAAGTTGTGGCTGTGATGAAGGCTTGGTTGGATCTGACTGGTCTAACAGGCAGTTTAACATGCTCTGTTACATTTTCCCTAAACACACATAAACCTACAGACATAACACATTTTAAAGATGCAGCTTTTGTGATTCAAAAACTACACTCTTAGACTGTGATTTCAATTAAGTAAGAACACGATAATCATGAGAAGCTACAACAGGCTACCAGCAGTATGAATCGGAATGTGTTCCTGCTGTACAGTTTCAGCAGAACAGGGCCAGCAGAAATATAAGACTTGATCCCTAACAAGTTAAAACACTGTGGATTTCACATTGAAGCCCAACTTAATAATTTAAGTCTCCCATGTATGAGAAGTAGGGTAGGGAAGACACATTGCATAATTGTACATGACTCCTGAAGGTAGGTCAGTGTTAATGTAGCATGTTGGCTGTATATCTACACAGGGCAGGATGACGAACGGTGCTGAACTCGCAGTGGAGAATTGAGCCACTGCTGTGCACCTCGCTGACCCTGTCCATTGTACTTCACATCCTATTAAAATATAATCTCAAAGAAGGGAACGTGAACACTGCCGTGTAAACAGACGGCGATTAACGTGTTCTCGGCAGAAATGCCTTGAACGCACAAAGGCCCGATTGTTTACTGCCACACATCCATCAGGCTTCAGCTCCGCGGAGAAAACAATAAAATAACGGGTCGCTCGTACACCAGCCTACCGCAAATAAACGCCCAAGGGTTTCAGCACAGCCCCGGTGCTAACACTGTCTTAGTGAACACCGGCTAAAGCGGCGACGTGCAACCACATCACGACAGTGCACATGTTATAAACTATGAATTCTGTTTTCTCCTTAATAAAGATACTCTTCTGCAAGCGAATTGTGGGTTAGCCAGCTAACCGTTAGCTAGCTAGCGGTCGACGTTTAGCTCAATAACACCGCCACTTCGGCTAACAGGACGGGCTTGCTTCCAGCTAGCACTATATCTATTTTGCAGGTTACAGTGGCAACTGTGCAGCCTTCGAAGAAAGAAGGCTCGGCCAAGCTGACAAAACACTTTCGGAGAAATTCAGCCAAAGCTACAGCTAACAATGAATGCTGTTGCAGCGGCTAATCTAGTCTGCTAAGGATAGCCGTAGCGGGCTAGCAGCTCCGTATCCATTTTAGACGGTGCTAACCGAGTCTTGTCAGCTAATGCGGCTCAGTGAGAAAACCTCGCTAAAGCTACATTAGCCTGTCAACGAGCGACTGCCTAAGCCTGACCGACAGCCAGCTTACATTTAATATCGGTCATTATGTTGAATGGCATATGGACGGTCGTCTCTGTTTTGTTTTTTATCGCTCAGAACAGCGAAAGCAAGTATGTTTGCAGCCATGAAAGATTAATGAATCGGTTCAGCTTTTAGCAGTTAGCTAGCGGTATTAGTCGTGCCAGCTGCGTCTCTTCATCTCCCGTTAACGTTACCCTGTTTTTATCTCGGGCAAAAACACACACACACGTTTGTTCTCAAACAGCACCTCGTTCACACCTACCTTGAGTGGATTTCAGTGCGCACAACAGGCAAAGTAGCTTTATCGCGACCATTTCGGCTAAGTTCATTGTTAGTGCATTGATGGGGAAACCGCTTTATTGTCCTAGTTAAGGCGCAGCCGCCCTGCTGTGTTTACAGCTTTCCTCTCTCGTAGAGCTGCACTCGGTTAACGGCGGGATGGCAGGCACAGAGAGAGAGAGGGAGTGAGTGAGCGCCCCCAGACAGCCCACCCGTCCTTTCAAACTAACCGAGATCACGGTGTGAAATACATGTGACACCGAAAAAAAAACCAGCTAGCTTTAAATTCATATATGATGAAGAGAGGCTGAACGTGTCATGTGCAGACAGAGTGGCGTTAAGCGTCTGTGGTCACCTGAATTACTTCAGCCTGACAGATAGCAGGGCCAATCAAAGAGCTTCTGAGAATGCCTTTAAGACTGCAAGATGGTGTGTGTGTTAAAAACGTTTATACTGCACATTAACAGGGAATTTTAAATGATCGTTCAGCTGAAACCACCACTTCACACAGCCCTTAGTCTTGGTACCACTGATTCAGAGAACAAGCTGTTCTTGGTACTTGCTGGGTCTAGTACTTGTTTGCCTGAGCCCAACACCAGTGGTGCTGTAAATGGGCACACTGGTTAGATATGTTGGTGGAGGCTGCCAGCTCCTTGGGTGGGAGGAGAGTGGAATCACAATAATAGGCTATTCTGGGATTAAAAATAGGCTCTGTGAAGGCATCCCAGCTCAAGCCAATGGCTAGACCAGCATGATACTGATACTGTATAATCATGCTTTCACTAGGGTGTCTAGGGTGTATTTGGTTCGAAACATTTACTCTTCCCTCATGGCCAAATGACAGAGTATGTATGCCTGTATGCTGTGTGACCACCTGTTTGGGGGGCCATAGATAGCAGACAACTGCAGTTTCTGGTACCCACTACCCACATTTCTCTGTGCAAACCACAAGCCAGCAGTGCCTCTGCAACGTTTCCGTCAAGCCAGTTTAAATGCACTTCATAATTGGTTAGAGACTGAAGACCCCAATTAATCTATTTTAAAAGTCCTCAACTGTAATACCATACAAGGCCTCTGTTGTCATATTCAGAGGTTAATAAGACACAGATTTATAAATGGGAGACAGTTCTGGGCAGCAAGCAAGTCGGTCTGTATCATACAGCCATGCCGCTGTAATACAGTGGGAATATGTGTTGGTGGTGTCAGGTTGAAAGGAGCACGGAAAAAGATGGTGCCTAAAAGACAGCATATGATGTTCCTAGAATGTGTTCAATGTTAAAGGTGCTTTTTAAAGTTCTTCACCTTCCATGACAGATGCTTTAGCCTTTTAAACTTTACACTGGTAGGATGGCCTTTTGTTTCTTTGGCTTGGAAAACACAGCTTCCATTATTTCCATTAAGAATTTTAAAAAAGTGGACTCATCAGACCACAGCACATTTCCACTGAACGTCAGTGCATTTCAAATAAGCTGCTGATAGAATGTAGATGTGCCTCAGTGTAAAGTACAGTCTCAGGTTGCAGTTGTGGATGCAGCTGATGTTTATTGACAAAGTGTTCATTTGACAAAGTGTTCCTGAGCCCATGTGATATTCATCACTGAAGCATGGTGGGTTTTAAAGCAGTCCTGTCTAAAGGGGTTGATGATCATAAACAGTCATTTGTGGTTTTCAGCCTTGCCATTTATGTGTAGAGATTTCTGTGGATGACCTAAGTCCTGTGATGATTTCATGCTCCCTATAGGGTGAATCACCTAAAATCATTGGGATCATTGGCCAAAGCGTTATTGCATCAGCTGTTGATTTCACAGTGTTCTAATTTCTAACTTGCTCCTGTCCCAACTGTCTTTGGAATATTCTGCAGGGTGCAATTTTAGAATAAAAGTATATAAAAAAGGAAGTTGGAAAAAGTTACAATATTGCATGCTTTGTCTTTCTACTGTTTAATTTACATACAGTTCAAAGTAAATGTTTAAATATTTATTTTTTGTTACGCTATTTCCTACTGGACCTGGAATTGAGTTTGTAGACAATAGGACTTACATCTTTGTCTTGGTAAGATACCACTGTTTCCGAAAGCAAGCAGTTCTTATAGGGCCTAGTACTTGTTTGCCTGGGCCCAACACTAGTGATGCTGCACACTGTTAACTGCCATGCAAGGTCTGGAACAGGCGTGGTCATATTGTACATATTTTTTAACAACAGTTGGAAGATTTTGTTCTAAAATGCTTTTTTACCTTTTAACTTTTTTTCCACAATATGCACTATTGGGAGCATTACACATAAAAACTATACATACAAAGCTATATAATGGTCAATACCCCTTTATCAAAGAAGTAAGAGGTGTTTTCGACAAAGTACAGAAAAGAACCAATGCTGTTTTTTTTTTCCAAACCTGTTCTTGTTATATTGGATGGACAGCATTTTAGAATGAAACTCTTCAATTATAGATGTGTCTGTGCAATGCAATACAATGCAAGGCTCAATGTGATTTATATTTATGAAAGGAAAATACAAACAGCCTAGTGTTTGTTCACAATGTATATGCCTAGGTAAGCTAAGTTAGACTCTAAATGTCAGTTGTTGGATGTTCAGTTGAATACAGAGCTGTTTTCCTGTCCCTTTAATTGCTCACCATTATTCATGTTAAGAACTGTGATTGGATTAGACAAACTAGAGTATAAAACTAATAATAATAAATAGATATATTTAAAGATTTAAATAGATTATACTGACATTTCTGGGTCAGATTCACTTAACTGAGTGCAGAGATAAATGATTAAATCAGTTAATTCACAGCTTCTCTTTGTTCTGGTTCAGTTCTTTAATCATATGTGGACATTAGCATGTATTTAACGATGGGGGTTTTGACATCATCACTGGCCCCAGGGATCTTCTGGTATTTAAAGGTAAGATTTCTGTGAAGAGGTGGAAGAGGTCCAATCCATACATGCTCCAAAAGCATCAAGAAATGGTATTAAATTACAAAAACAAGTGAATTTTCTGGGAGGAACATATATTTAAACTTAACTTAAACTTTCTGGTCTATTACTCATCCAACAGTAAAATAGGAAGTTTGCCTTACTTTTAATGTAAATTTCACCTGAACCATTACGTACTTTCTCTTCAAAGCTATATTAATACAATTTTACTTGTAGGAGGCTGAAATCAAGAATGTTTTGCTCAGAGCTGGGGACCAGTTGAAGGTCCAAGGGAAGATCCATCCTGAAGCTAAAAGGTGAGTTTAAAAAAAAGGTTTCTGACCATGGATTAAATATGCATGGATTAAATAACTGTAGTATAAATGGTGAAGAAACGTCTGATTTTGTTTTTTTAGTTAGACTAGGTTTAAACATGATCTGGGTCGGGGAGAGTAACCTATAGAGCTGTAGAACATTTGATTTGCACCAAGGTTTACTTTTACATTTTTAAGTGGCAGAAATATTTACACTTGGCAGCTAATCCTATCAGGAAAACAACCTTACAGGTGCATCAGCTTTTCACAAAGCCAGCAAATATAGCATCTGCATGACAGCCTGTCATTTTACTCATGGAAATAGCCCCACTATTTTGTAATCATGACGAAATGAGACAGAAGCCTTCAGCAGGTGAAGCTTCCAAGGCCCATTAAATATTTGTTTCATTTAGTGCTTGTTGTTTGGAAATACATGTGTTCCAACTCAATTGCTGATTGCATTTTGGTGTTGAATCCTCACACTGTGATTTGTAGAACAATGCAGAATAATTTGCGAATCTGTAACTGACTCCACATTTGGTCTTTTTCAAGGTTTCAGATTGACCTGGGTTCCAGTTCCAGTGAATTGGCTCTTCACTTCAACCCTCGTTTCTATGATGGTGATGACTGTACACCAGTGCTGGTGTGTAATTCACTGTGCGGTGGCGCCTGGGACCAGGAGCAAAGAGATACAACTAACCCTTTCCATCCAGGCTCTAGTTTTAAAGTATGGCAGAAACCACTAAACTACTGATTACAAACTTTTTCTTCTATGACCAAACATTCACTGATCAGGGTCGATGTCTGAACTCAGCACATGAAGAGGAATCAAGTGAAAGATTTACGTTCTTTCCTTCTTCCTTCACAGGTTGTACTGAAGCACACAGGAAAACTATTTGAGGTGAAGCTACCTGACGAAAGGGCAATTGAGTTCCCCAACCGACAGGAGGTGGAGGTCATTACTTATATCCGTATCAAGGGTGACATCAGCCTTACTTCTTTCAAGCTGTACTGAGAAGAGCAACACTGTAATAAAGGTGTAATAAATAGACTGTGGCAGTGTTAATTAAATCAAAATGAAATGGCAGACTGTCTTTCTCTTTTTTCTAGGTAATGCAGCTCCATCTTGTGGGCAAAATATGTAACGTGACTAAAATCAGAGTAATAAACTTTCACTCAAATAATCTCTACTACTGTTTCGAAATAAACACTCTTAAACAAACTACATTTAAATACAGAAAATCCACAGTTGCACAGTGCAGCTGTTTTTAATGATGAGCTCATGCATAATTGTGAAATATTTGTAGGAAAATAAGTTGTAGTGTTAATGGACATGGTAAAATCTGCTACCTTTTCTTGTATTCTCCGTGGCATTTTTGATAAATACCTGTTGTGGTGGATCAGGTTTTCTGGGGTAAAACAAATTACATCTTAAATATTTCCTTAAAAGGGTCCATTCTAATGAAATCTGAATATTTAAGAATCAATAAATCAATCTAACAATGAATCAATCCTCATTTGTATAGCTCTTTTTACAACCAATGTTGTAAAAAGCCTTAAAGCAGCTTTATAAAAAGGAAAATAAATATTTCATGCTAAATATAAACAAACAGCTATATTTACTATATATATGTATATATATATATATAAAGAAAAGAGATATTACAAAGAAAGGAGTAGCATAGGGCATCATTAAATCAGTCAAAATGTGTTAGTGGTGCCCAAAGAAGAGATCTTACTGAGCTATAATTTACAGTAAAATTAAAAAAAACAGTCATAAAAAAAAGTCTTAAAAACCCTCACCAGTCACGGCTTGTCTAGGACAGAACGTTTTATTTTAATTAAATAAACTCAATAGGAAAGTCACTCATTGTATGAATGTATTACACATGCTCTATAGCCTCCTGTTTGACATAATTTGGGACAATGTTGTTGCTCTCTATTATACCCTGCTTTTTCATATGTATGAACCAGAGCAAAAAGTAGAAACTTATGTGTTTTGAATATGTCATGTGACATACAGGAATGTACATACAGGCAGTTAATAGTATCTCTGGAAGAGTCAATTGTCTCATGACTATAGATTTAAAAAGTCTCATGACTTTATATTACCTACTATTTATCTATTACCTTCTCTCTTATACCTGCTATCTATTTCTCAATTGATAGACACTTGTGTAACAGCTCCTTTAATGATTTTACATCAAGCACTGATACAGTTAAAGAATAACTGAGCTGAAGGGGAGCTCCAATGATTTTTAGTTCCATGTGCATAAAGGGTTGGCATGTAAACGAAGTCCAACAGAGTTTGGTGTGAAACATTCAGTTCTAGAGAAACTTCCAGAGCCATAATTGTTCACAGTGTTGGTGAAAGGAACCAGACGTCCAGCTGTATAAACTCCCTTAACGAAAATGATTACATAATATGGTCATAAATCTGCTGCCTGATGTCTGATACATAGTTTTATTACAGTTTTGATAAGTTTTTGAATGTCTTTATTGTCTTTCACAGAGGAGGGGTACATGCAGAGAATTGTAAGGAAAAGACACTTTTTTTATTTTGAGATGTATGACCATGATTACCTCCATCATAAACTGGTGGTTTTAGATGATAAATTAAATGGCTGTGTTTGAGTTGTAGACATTGAGACCCCTAGTTACTACCACCACCACTGCAAAGAAAGCAGTCTGTAATTTTTCACAAATAAAAAAACGGTAGAAATTTTCATTGATAGTGCAAATAATTGTGCACTTTATCACATTGTGCTGATGGAAAACATTGTAATGAAAGTACTTCCTCTAAGCTCTTAATACATGTTTTTTAAATGTTGTTTTCCAGTTATTCCCAATCAGTAATCCAATGAATGTTTGTTTGTTATTTGTGCTCATTGTTTTGCACAAAGTGGAATATTTAGTTGACCTCTGTTCCGGTAGACTAGTTAACGATCAATAAACAAAGTAAAATGTTAAAATGTAAAGTGTAGTGTGTCTCTGTATTGTTACAGAATGTCAATCAAGATAGCAACAATCGATATGTTTAGTCTACACAGCCCCAGTGTAATCAGTGTACAGTCAGTACTGCTGTAAAGCTGCTGTTATCCTTTTAACCAATCAACATTCACTTCTGTGATCATGCGCCGCTCAGTAGCCAATGGTGTGTTCAGAGATAGCCACGTGATCTTTGTTTTCCATTATTGTGTTTTTCCGGTGGACACTGTCAAGTCAAACGACCTCAACAACAGAAATATGACGTCAGTCGCCTTTTAACGCTTACAAAACAGACCTATGTCTACAGGACTCTGTCCTCAGATTGTACTGTGAACTTCAGGACTGTACACGAACAACACCGAGAGGTAAATCTGAAGAATATGTGACGCTGTGTGCTAGCATGCTGGCTAACTGACCTGTACCGCTGCTAGCTGCCGGTTAGAAAGTTGCTAGATGGCAGCTTGGAGTTAACGTCAGCTTACACTATGACAGAATTAATTCATTTACAGCCAGATCAGTTGGGGTGTTTGTTGCTTCGAGAGGTTCTATGTTACACTGTAGGTTGTTTTTAAAAGGCGTAGCTAGAAGGTTTTCACGTTCTGATATTTCTGTCAGCTGGTGAGTGATGACAGTTCTAGAAATACCGATAGTCTACCGTGAGCTCTGTTTGGTGAGAGTTTGAATGGGACTCGTTGTAGTCTTATAGGATGTTTAAGCGTACCACAGACCAAGTGCTGACAAAGGAGAGAAAGCTAGCCAATTGTTTTTATGTACAGCCGTTGCGTTCTCTGTGTAACCACCACCCAGCTAGGTGACAGTCCAGGTTTAGCTAGCTCTGTGTAACCACAACCCAGCTAGGTGACAGTCCAGGTTTAGCTAGCTCTGTGTAACCACAACCCAGCTAGGTGACAGTCCAGGTTTAGCTAGCTCTGTGTAACCACAACCCAGCTAGGTGACAGTCCAGGTTTAGCTAGCTCTGTGTAACCACAACCCAGCTAGGTGACAGTCCAGGTTTAGCTAGCTGTCAACCTAAAACGTACCAATGTTAAATTCTGGTGGCATGGAAACATGTAGCATTGCTGTTTGTAGTTTGATACATGTGATGTGTAACACCAGCAAGATTAACTGACCAAATGTAGTACAGCATATAGAATGATGTAAAAAAGGGCTTCAGTCATAGTTAATGTAATTGGAATAAGGTGCAATACCAACCTTGTACTACATAGAAGCAAAAAATAAGGCTGTATTCCAAAAATGTTGACCAATAATAAGAAAAGGCCATCAAACAGTTATTACACCTGGTACATCTGGTCCTTAATGTGGACCTAGTAGTTGGATGTCTGCTATGAAGGTTTTTTTTTTTACCACTACTATGAAGGATTTTTTACAACTACTAAACTTGTGCTTTTTGTTCCCCCTCACAGGCATCTCAGGACAAGTATAAGGATGTATCTTTTAGGTCTAAAAACATCAGACCTCCTAGATGTTAGTCTCCTTGAACAGAAAGCATGACTTTTAGATGGGTTCCCGATTCATATCTACAGTCTCTGAACAGGGCTGTATTCCTATGGCACACACAAGGCCAGAATGTTGTAAACGTCTCATTCTATCCATTGTGTAATCCGCCCTGCCGACTTTATGTCAAAAGGCCCTTTAGCTGCAAAGAAAGTTTTCATTTCTGGAAGCACGTTCACGTCCAGAAAAGCAAAATTTGCATGGTATGCCCCTGCAGAGCCAGCTTCCTCAGGCACAAGATTCTGCTGTACACCAGGATTTCCAATTTCAATACCTCAACCTGCCTTGGGTCCACAGACCTGAGACATCGCATGTCACGGCTGAAGATCACTTTAAAATCTGTCTCAAAAGTTGTGAGTGGGACACAAGCGGAGATTTTTTCCAAGATAGCAAGGTTCAAACCCAGTGCCAGCCGAGATGAGAAAGAAAGTGAGACAAGTTCAGAGAAAACACCTCCTAAAGATCAGAGAGATGGATCAGCTTTGGCAGCTACACCTGCACTTGTAACTTATCCTCCATCGTCCGCAGCAGCTTCACCTCCAAACATAACCCCAAGTCTTCCCGAAATACCATCTGTCCTCTCTAAATATGTCCAGGAACAAAGGGAGCTAAAAAACAAGAGATCTGTGGGTCATACCTCAAAAATAAATGGAACAGCCACTATCACATCTTCTCAGGCTAAAACTGGAGAATCTGTATCTCAAACCGAAAGCTCCTCTGCATCTAAACAGGGTACTCCACTCTTCCACCCTGGTTCTTTCAATGTCAACCTTGATGAAACCTACAACTACCTTGCCCATCATGTCAATGCTTATTTTAGGAGCTCCACAAAAACACAAGAGAAACAAAATGAGGCCAAAGACTGCCTTGATCACCCTTCTGTACCTGACCAGTGCCAAAATCACAATGACAGTTCAACTGCCCATGTACCTGTTAAGGATCAGACATCAACATCAGCAGGATCTGCACCTCTCCCAGACCCAGGTTCTCCCAAAAAGAGCCTTGGACTTTATCTGGGATACTCTACACCTACAGTCCAGGCCTTTGTAGGGAGCTACATTGCCCCTCTTGTTCCTAGGTTTAGGACGGAATCAAAAAGTGCACCACCAGAAACAGATATTTCCCTTCCTCCCGAGGACTCTGCTCCAAAACAGAAGGAAACAGAAAGGATTAAAGAACAAAAAGCTGCAGAGGAAAAAGCCAGGAGACTGCTGCTTCAAAGAGAGAAGGTGCGGAGTGCATGCAAATACTTAATAATTGGCTCTGCATACAAATTTGCTCTTAATTATTTTAGCTTTATTTTAACTTTTACTACTTTATTTACTAACTTTACTATCTTGCCTCTTTTCATCTGCAGTTAAAATATGTGAGCTATAAAATAGAATCTGTGTAATGAAGTGCAGTTGTTAAAGGTGTATAGTTCAGGGAAAGAAAAGCTAGCTAAAAGGTCACGTGTAAAGCTAATGTGACCCATGTGCGTGTTAATGTGGGTGGGACTGCCTTCATGCCTAGGGCATTTCCAAGAACTCTATATGTTTGTGTGTATTTATATGTACAGCAGCTCAGCAGTTAATTCCAGTGCTCAGTATAGACTTTGGTACTGCTGCATGTTACGCCAGCTCATGATATCACATGTCATCAGTCAATGAGATATGGTCTATCCCTGTTCCACCTTGCCTCTTCCAGATCATTGCACGAGTGAGTGTGGACAATCGGACACGAGCACTGGTGCAGGCCCTCTACAGAGCATCAGATGTGAGGCTTTATATTAGCAGGGTGGAAGATCTGAGCTACCACTTATTGGAGTTCCCTGAGACCAGGCTAGTGGCTGTCAAGGTAAAACCATTCAGTTACTCACATATTCCCTATTATAAATGACATGGGCTTCCACACTTCAGACTACTATGCTGGAAAAATGTGTTTCTACATGAATTATAATGTGTTTCTACATAAATTATTTAGCTACATGTCTTCAGGGCTCCACGGTATACAATAATAATAATAATAATAATAATAATAATAAAAATAATAATAAAAACTTTTAAATAAAAAAAACCTTTTTTAAATACACACATCCATGCAATGCTCAATGCCCTTTCATAACATTTAAGAAACATAAGAAACATAACATTAAGTGCCATCACCTCTTGTATGCAGTTTAATTCTGGGAAGATGGAAACGTTGATCGCTAGTGTGGTTGTGGCAATTGATTACAAGGTAAAAGAAGTTCCCTGAGATCATCTGGTGTGTTTTTGTGAGTGCATTAAATTGTTAAGAGGCCTGTCAACACACTACATAAGTAATGATGGCTGACCACCCAAAGGGTCAGCAAACATATAGTGTAGTTGTGCCATTACCTTAGGATGCCTTTTTCACCCTTGAATAGTTTCAAAAAGAGATTCTACTTCCTCTGCGTATTTTCACTTTCTCTAAAGCAGGGATAATAAAACCCATCCATGTTTGAGATCTTAGAAGCATGGAAGCGAGACAACTAATGTTAAGTTATCATCTGTGGTTGATGTTCAGATAATTCTCAAATGCCAACTGAGCTGTGGGTACTGTTATACAGTGAGTCCAAGAAGTATTTGATCCCTTGCTGATTTTCTTCGTTGGCCCACTAATAAAGACATGATCATTCTATACTTTTAATGGTAGATGTATTCTTACATGGAGAGACAGAAAATAAATCTAAGGAATATATATTAATTGATTTGTATTTCATGAGTGAAATAAGTATTTGATCCCTCTTGCCAAACACACCCAATACTTAGTGGCAAAGCCTTTGTTTTGCAAGCACAGCGGTGAGACGTTTGTTGTAATTTAGCACACACACCAGGGGGAATTTTGGCCCACTCTTCTTTGCAGATCCACTCTAAATCATGAAGGGGTCAGCGCTTGGCAACTCTGACCTTCATATAGATGTTCGATCGGATTGAGGTCTGGCGACTGGCTTCCATGACCTTAATGGATTCTTCTTGAGCCTCCTTTGTTGCCTTGAATGTAGTTTTTAGGGTCGTTATCATGTTGGAAAGACCCAACCCACGGCCCATTTTCAGATCCCTGGCTTGTCCCTCAGGATTGTGCGGTACATGGCTCCATCCATCTTCCCAGTAAAGCGGTGAAGTAGCCCTGTACCCTTGGCAGAGAAACACCCCCAAAAACATCCCACCCTCCATGCTTGACGGTGGGCATGTTCTTGGGGTCAAGGCAGCATTTTTCTTCCTCCACACATGGAAGCCAAAAAGTTCAATTTTGGTCTCGTCTGACTTCTCCCAATAACTTGGTTATCTTTCAAATGTCATTGGCATACTTGAGGCGCGCCTCCACATGTGCTCTCAGCATAATTCGGGCACTCAAATGTGAATCCATTGTTGCGCAAAGTGTTGCCAATTGTTTCTTGTGGATGCCTTCATTGCTAACTCCTGCCGATGGTTTGCAGGACGATTTCTGACCGTTCTCAGCATCATGCCACCCCACGAGGCGAAATCTTCTTTGGAGCACCGGGCCGAGGTCTGTGATTGTCATGTTATACTCTTTAAACTTTCTGATAATTGCCAGTTGTTACTTTCACATCCAACTCTAATCTTTTTGTAGCCCATTCCAGCTTTGTGAAGGTCAACAATTCGACTCTGAGGTATGTGACAGCTCTTTGGTTTTTACCCACTTGAAATCTTGTGATCTGTCTGATTCTGTGGACAGGTGTTTTTCAATTGATTAGTGAAAAGGTGGCTTCAGGTCATATTTTGTATTCCTGTAAAAGCCAGAACTGCTAATGATAAGGGATCCTGCACATACACACCTTAGAACATTTTCTTTTTAATATTCTGAAAGAATACATCTTTTATTGCTGTTTTCTTCTTGGACTCACTGTAGGTACATGCTGTACTTCTGTGATTATTCTTATGTCTTCCGGGCTTTCCTCTGGTGGGTGACGATGTATATAAAGGCGATGTATGTCACCTTTAATAAGTGAAAAGATTAAAATTTTTTTGTCCTTACCTTAATATTTGTATTCCTGGAGATATCCTGCACATACACACAAACAATGAATACATCTTTTATTGCTGTTTTCTTTTAAATTGTATGGCCTCTGTGCTCACCAGGAGAAGGTGATTCCATGTCTTCTGCGCCTGCGGCAAGCCAGTGATCCATCTCTAAAGGCAGCAGTCAGAGAGGCCCTTGCCCTGGTGGGCTACATTGACCCTGTCAAGAACAGAGGAATACGCATACTGTCCATCGATGGAGGGGGCACAAGGTATGCACCCTAACCTCCACAGTCTGTTTAGAAGACAACTGACAGCTGACCTTTTGCTTTTTCTCCCATGTAACGTATGTGCATTTTAATTTCAGGGGACTGGTGGCCCTTCAGACTTTACAAAAGCTGGAGGAGCTGTCAGGAAAATCCATTTACCAGCTCTTTGATTACATTTGTGGGGTGAGCACAGGTAGGATATCTTCTTCTGGTTCTCTGTGTCTGTGAAGGTATGAAACTCTTTCAGTGAAGAACATGCAGCTTTAGGCAAGACATCTTCATGATTGATTACAAAGACTGCATGAAAGCGACTATTCATGTCTGAGAAAGATGCATAGAAATTATTTCAAGCCCTGGATGCAGAATAGTATTTAATCACTCAAGAACAGCATGATTGCTGAATGTTTCTTAGGCCCGTACTGCATGATTCGTGAGCACCATTATAGCCATACCTCATTAATACCTTATTATAGCTTTGCTGTATTTCACACATGTTGCTTTTTGAATGATGTGCCATGTCAGCTTATGTGAACATGCATAACTTGAGTGCATAGAGTGCTTGTGGGCTTGCACAAGCTGATTTATTAACCATATGGCCTGTATGACCAAGAGTATGTGAACACATGCACATCACACCTATATGAGCTTCTCGGGCATCCCGTTCCAAAGCCAAAGGGGTATTAATATGGAGTTGGCCCCCTTTGCAGCAATAACCGTGTCCGCTTTTTTCTTGACTTTCCATGACATTTTGGAATCTGTGAGAAGTCTGTGGGAATTTGTACTCATTCTGTCAAAAGAGCATTTGCGAGGTCAGGCAATGATGTTGGATAAGAAAATCTGGCTTACAGTGGATGTTCTGATTCGTCTCAGAGGGGTTCAGGGGTTTGAGGTGAGGGCTCTGTGTGGCGTGCTGTGCAGGCCAGTGGAGTTCCTCCACAGCAAACTCGCCAAACCATGTCTCCAAAGAGATGGCTTTGTGCAGAGGGGCATAGTCATGCAAGCTTTGGTCTGGCAGTTGTTTTGCTGATTTTGCTTCCAGGTGTAGTTTGGAACTCTGTAGTTTCATGGTTTAGATGTTGTTCACTATTATGAACACACAGGACAAAAGTAATCTTATAGTCATAGTAGTATGTAATACCTCCATAAGTAAGAATAACAGCGGGGATTTGATTTGGCATGGACTGAACAAGTTTCTGGATGTAGGCCACATCAGCGTTCAGCCACTCTTGTATTAAACAATTGCCTGCCCTCAACACCCTGGGCATCTTCTCATTAACATAACAGCCATTGTCTTAAAATTTAGTTGATGATGACGAAACATCATTACAAATCCCCTTATTCATTATCTTTTAGGACATATAATAAATATGCATGATAGATAGATATATTTTGTTATTTAATAAATCAAGACTTTTGTCATAGTTAGCTAGATATGTTTTGTTTAGATGCAGCGTGTCTGCCTTCTAAGTTACATATTATGTTGTTAATATATAATTTTTGTTAATTCCTCACTTTGTAAATTAGTGTTTAAATTCAGTCTTTGACAGCCGAACAACAATCATAAAGCAACTGCTATAATAATACTATCATTATAATAAAAGCTACTTCTCTGGTTACTGGTGAAGTGGTGGAAAAGAGGTTAATTTTCAGAAAGACCTTTGCTGTAATGTATTAATAATAGTGCAGGTGCTCCTTCTGACCACCAGAGGGAGCTTTTCACCATTTTTCAGCTTTTCAGTCTGTCCACTACCTTTGCTCTTGATTTCTGAAGTCAGTTGTCTGGAATTTTCTAACCACAAGAGCTGGAGCAAAAGCCTGTGCCTATTGTCCTCATTACAAGTTCTATTTTAATGCTTTGATTCCAAAACCTGTACAACCCCCTGTGAGGATACAGGATGGGGACACGTGAGAGATTTTCTGTAGATATTACACCAGCCTGGCAGAGTCACAGTACCGTGGCGAGCGTGTGGGTGTATGAGGGGAACACATCCTTAATGCCTCTCCATGTGTTCATATAATGTATGCCACTCAATCAGCGGTCCTGGCATGGAGCCTTAAAGTGGCAGTTGGTCACGAGAGGGGTTCACTAGGATCAAAAAGATGACATGGTGTGTTTAAATTACCTAAACCCACAGGAGACAGACACGCTTAGAAAATGCAGGCAGTGTATGTGTATATGCTGTATATAAAATTATATATTATTAAAATATGTACACAGTAGATATCTCATTTACCTCCTTGAAAGATGTGTCCCTTGCCATGTTTTGACTTTGTCTTTTAGCAAAATCATCAGATTCATCCACTCAGGTATTTGTAGGGCAATGAACGTTGCAAGTTCTTCCTTGCGTTGTGTGAAATTTCACTAGGGAGGTCTCCAAAACTCTTATTTAAAGTTTTTGAATGTAATGTTGTAAAGTGACATTTGTTTTTATACAGTATCAAGTCATTTTAATCTTGGGTGTTTGTGTTATACGTCTCTCCTCAGGCTCTATATTAGGTTTCATGCTGGGTGTTTTCCATATACCCTTAAGTGAATGTGAGGAGCTGTACAGGAAGTTGAGTTCTGATGTGTTCAAGCAGAATGTCATTGTGGGTACGGTGAAAATGGGCTGGAAGCATGCCTTCTACGACAGTGAAGTCTGGGAGAAACTTCTAAAGTGAGTACTTAACATGTTCTCATGTGATTTAAATAAGTTTTTCAAGAATTTTAGCCATAGATCTTCAGGGAATTATTAGGAAATTACAATCAATCATCATCTTAGCATTTTAATAACCCATTAAGGATAGCTGAATATTATCACTGGGCTCCTGCTGTCTTTTATAATTTCTCATATTTTTTCAGTGCAGGGTGAGATGGGTGTCATCATTATTGAGCAGTGACATTGGTAGACTGACTTACATATTGTGATGCAAATTTGTACACCAGAGCTAAATCTTGCGTCTCTATAACAGGGTTGAAATAGAGGGTGCAACAGTGATCTTAATTTGACAGATAGAAAGTGATTTCAATAAGACCGTTGTCATTTATTATTAACAAGCAATATATTTTTATAGGCGTCTATAACTGGATTTAGGGCCTGCTATCTCTTTATGAGTATTCAGGATTCACTGTTATTAACTAATAAGCATTCTAATTTTCCTCACAGGGAGAAAATGGGCTCTGATCTTATGGTTGAAACATCAAGAAACCCTGACTGTCCTAAGGTAGAGCCATGAAAATGATATATTGTGTTTAATTGTATTTAAAGTTATGTCACAAAGTCCAAAATGGAGCGTGCGATATGACTATAAATGCCTAAAATCAGTTTCTGTACCGTGTCCACCAGGTGGCAGCAGTGAGTACGGTGGTAAATAAGGGCACTCCATTGAAAGCATACGTCTTTAGGAACTACAACTTGCCAACTGGTGTGCGTTCCCACTATCGAGGTGGCTGCCAACATAAGATGTGGGAGGCCATCAGAGCGTCCTCAGCTGCCCCTGGGTACTTCCAGGAATTTGCACTGGGCACAGACCTGCACCAGGTAAGATCAGATGTCTCGGAAAGTACAGTATTACTCGAGTGTGCAGTGAGGCAAAATCAAATTAGTTTCAGGAGCAGAAGTGTGGCAGGGTCAGAATCTTCTTTATGTTTACCGTATCAGGGAGAAAAGGAGATAAAGAAACTCCATTATAACTGAACTAAAAACAGCAGCGCACTCGAGCACAATCACAAGCACTACCTTGTCCATTATGAGATTGGGAATGCAAACTGGCTTGGAGGAAAGGCTCTGATGTGATTGTGGGTAGTCTTATGCTGCCTTAGACAAATATCATTATATTTATGGTTTTGATCAAGTATTTTTTCAGCCTCAACTAAACTATGAAACAAAATATTGGGATGCCAGTGTATTGTTTCTTAACACTCACCCCTAACCTGAACTCCTTAGCACTCCACTACACTAATATAGAGAGTCTGCTGCTCAGCATTTAGAGAAATCTTGTCTCATTGACTGTTTTCCTCTGAGAAGCCCTGTTTCTATTTGCTACCTTGTGTTTACATTCGTTCTGAGCAAGTAAGAGAGGACTCAGACATTTTTACTTGTCTCCTATATCTTGCCCATGTATTGAAACATCATGGAGCAGGTGCTGAGGCAGAGCTCAGTCTTTAATTGAAGCGTGTGGGACTGGTGGGGAGCAATGAAAGAGAATTGCTGATGGGTCCCTGCAGTGTGGGGATTTCCTCCAGAGACACTCATTACACACATACGCACAAGAAAGAAACAAATTTTCACATGGACATTCCATTATTTAATCAGATGATTACAGCTGTATGAGCCAGAAAGCAAAGCACGTTAAAATATAAATATTCCTTATGACTCTTTTATCGTCAGTCAATTAACACATAAGTCTAGTGGTTTGTTAATTTAGATCATTTAGATTTAGCGAAAGCTCAACTGTTTTGTCTTAGAAGCCCAACTTGTCTTTATATTAGCATAACGGCTGACATTTTTTGCTACAGCTTTTTTGCTTTTTGGACATAAATAAGTTTATTTAAAACTTAAACCTCTTATCAGGAGACTTTATGTTTCTCACATAGAGGAGGAAAGAATAGGGGAATTTTTTTTTATTGTGGACAGTTTGAGCTCACCTCCTGATCTGCTCAGCTTACACATGAATCACCATAAAAATATTAATGCCACAAGTAGACTACATGTTTAAAAGATACCACTAAGGTCTGAGGAAATTAGAACACTAATAGGCACTTTAATTATTGATTATTGATTGTCGAGTTTCTTAGCTGCTATTACTATACGTCTCAAACAGGCGCAAAGACTACTGCAGACTGTGTTACCATAAGACAGGTTGGGCGACTCAGGAACGATTTTTCTATTATCCAAATAGGCAACAGCACATCGGTCCATGCACATGCTTCAGAAGCATGACATTCCTTCCTGGCTATTGCTCCTGCCATTCTGTTGTGTTGCACACAAGCTCACACTTGAATTTCTTCTAAATTTCTTGTGCTTCTTTTAAAATTGTGAATCATGCTTTTGGTGGCATTATCCCTGATTATTTCTGGAACTTTAATGTGCCAAGGTTGACAGTTCCACATTCTACTGAGTGACACCCTCCCAAGGTTTCTTGGAGCTCTCTTCTTTTTTTATTTTTTGGGAAATTGCTTACACAAACACAGTGCTTCTCCTCTGCTCTCTGTATCTTCGGTGCCAGAGTCTCAGAGTCTCTTTCAGGCTGCTCAGACTGGCATGTCAGATGGTCTTGAGTGCGGCATTCTTCCCACGGCAGCTTCCTTCTTAAACCTAGAGCTTAGCTCAGAGGTGCAGAAACTGCAGAGTCCTGCTGATCCTTCCTGTTCTCTCTGTACTGCTGTTAAAAAGCATCACACTAGCCCTCAACACGGGCTCTGATGTAAGGGTTGGTTTCATATGGTGTCATCCTGCCATATTTTCCAAGGACGCCCACAGAGCAGTCCGCTTCCATCCAGTCATGCCACAATAAGCCTCTTGTCTCAACAGCCAGGGCTCAAGTCACTTCTTAATCTCTATACAACACAAGTGAATGATATTCAAATAATTCACTGCTGGTCTCTGACAGTAAAAATAAAAAAATAACTGACCATAACAAAGCAATGTTGCTTACTTACCTGTAGTCTTGCTTGCAAGTCAGGAAGTCTGTTAGAAATCATCTCCTTTGTGATGTGATACTCTTCATCAGCCCACGAATCCACACATTGGCAAGTTGTCATCTTCCCAAACAATTCTGCATCATTTACATATGCAAGCCTTATACCATAGAAGACCCAGAGGGAGGAAGTTGGTGCTGAATGCCCAAGCATGGCATCTTTTCAGCAGTTGCCATGGACTCTGCCATGGCGGCATGCGGGAATGAAGCCTGTAAGGCTGTTTGTGCCCACCCTCACACAGCTGCTGAAAGACACACTCAAAGCAGAATCGAGAAACCGACAACCAGGAGAACAGACGCAAAGTAGGAGTTGGTACCCTTATCCTCAGCTCTCAAAGCTCAACGTATCACACTGTCCTAACACTACAGGTCACTAAGACATGTGGAGTAATACCCTGGCATCTCATGTCCATCTGAGGCTGATTGAGAATGAAAGAGTGGAAGGTTAGCCTACAGTGAACTTTTTTCTCCTTAAGCAGTTAGATGGTGTAGTGGATGGCACCGTTGCAACGATTCCTCATTCAGACTGCAAAGCCATAGGTTTATGTACTCCTGGCTGTATTTATAGGGTATTTATCCTTTTAAAAAATATGAGTGTTTATACAAAGCACATTTCCCTTCTTATTATATTAATAATAATAATTAAAATATTATTTATATCTAAATAAAAAAATAAAATATTAGTAAAATAAATGTAATTAAAATTTGTTGTGACCAAGATCCCTTGCACAGTCCTACAGCAGTATTTAACTTACAAAATATTACTGAGATGTTTTAGGTTAGAGAAATAACGACCAGTCACAAAGCCTTCACCTCATTCTGCTGTAGCCACTGAAGGGTCATTTTGGCCTTGTGTGGAAAGTTTCAGTGTGCCCCATATGCAGCCCCCATGAAGGCTGATGCATGCAGGATTTTTTGATAATCTGATAAATTTATTTCAGACATCTTGGTTTCTACTGATGCTGTTTGGCTTATTATGTCTGGGCCGTTTTGTGATGCGGTTGCAATAATTGTTTTTCCTTCTGAGGTTTCTTTGTATCTTTCACAATTTTCCTGCCAGTTGTCTGAAATCTTTCTTCATCTACCTGATTTTAAAATCCACAGAACCACTGACATTCCCTCTTCCTTATCAGACTATGAATAGAGACTGTCATTTTCAAATCTTATGATCTTTTCCAAGTATATAGTGTTGAATGACATTTTCTCACAGATTCTTTTGACAGTTATTTTTCTGAGCACTATTACTATTGTGTAAGCGCGAATAAGATCATATATAGAGATATAGATATAGATTTTAGTCCAGAGTGCATTCTACACGGTTTCTCTCTAGGAATTCCATTGCTGTGAAAACTGAAGGATAAAAAATTAAGATGAAAGAAACCATTCAGTGCTCTGGCAGCACATCCTTCAAGGCTTCAAGGCTGTGGTTTAAACCCAGGGGAGTGTCTGCAGTCATAAAGCTTAAACATATGTGCATTGCTGTAGTGGGATGCCCATAGGGGTTAAACATGTTTGTTGATTGAATGATACCACACTCCGCCTTGTGTGGTTATCAGCATAAACAATGCATGAAGGACAATCAGTTTGGTAGCTTAATTTACTTTTACGGAGAGCCATTAAATACAATGTTAATTGCTAATTTGCAGTTTAATGTTAAGAAGTGAATTTGTACCTCAATCTGAGTCCAGTATCATTTATGCGATCATGAAAGAGATGCAGGTGATCGCTTTTAATTGGTCCCTGAAGACAAATCAACTGCAGAGGTTTAATATCAAGCTGAGGTTTGCACATGTGTTTGTGTGCTTCAGTTTTCCACCATCTAGCTTAATTTCCTGGCCATAGCCTGAGGGAGAAGTCTTCAGTGTGTCTTGTCCAGATGGGACCTCCTCGATTCAGTCTTTATGACGACAACTTGAACCTCATTTGAAGCCTCTGGCTCCCGAGGTCAAAAGTCATGATGAAGAACTAGTCAGAGTAATTGCATAATGTGGCATTATGACCTTATGGCCCAGCCAATCAAGTCAGAGTCATGGCTGTCCATCATGCTAAAGCTAAAACATTAGAGCTTTATTCACTAGTGTGGGTGGAAGGAGATGTGTGGACTCTTCTTTTGAGTTTTGTTTGTCATTCCTGTAGGACTGAGGGCAAACAATAATCCTTCATGTGCTCTCTCAATGTTGGGTGGTGCTAGAATGCACTACGAGGTCAGACCAAGTGAAATTTCAGAAATGTAGCTGGCTTTAATCGAATTCATTAGTAAAGTCATTATTAATTCATTAATTAAGTTCAATGCAGTGCCAATGGATTCGAGAGTAAAGGATTCTGAGGATGAAATTAACATTGAAGAACATTCACACTATGTGTGTTTCTTTAGAGGATTTCAGTAGACAGTGGACAGTGTTGTTTTATTGTTTCGTTTTTTACCATCCAGAGTTGCTCTTATATTTGGCTGAGATTGTGTATTTAGGACTTGAGAGTCACACAACTTGGTCTTCTGCAGGAAATGTCTAAGACATTAAATAGGGTTTATGTCAGGAATAGCCTGAAAATCCTGACACTCCTGTCTTGGACTATGCTCCTGCCATCAGAGAAGAATAAAATCCATTGATGAGATAGCCAGTACATCAGTACATTTAGGTAGTCAGCTGACTTTTATTTGGTGACATTTTATTGCCTCTTCAGCATTCCTGAATCGCGATGTGTCTTAAAGCAACACTAAATCATAACACTGCCTTGTCCTGCCATGACGTGCCCTTCATTCTGGACTCATCGTACCACATTACCTTTATCCACTGCTCCACAGCCCAGTCTTTATGCTTTAAATCTGTGCTTCGTATTAAGCCTCTCTAAAAAGTGCTTTTCTTATAGCCACACAGCTGTCTCGTCCTGATCCTGTGGGTTTTCATCACAAATTCTTGAAATTTTTACCAATTATTATGGGGGTGTTTTTTATTAGTTAAAACCAAAAAGGAAGTTACTTTAAACATTATTCATATACAAAATAAACATTTCCTGAATACACATCCAATTATCCTCAACTCTCTGTCTTTGCTTAACTCTGAGGTCCTGTATCATTAGACAACACCTCTAGGTTATGCAATGTACGCCTAATGAATGGCCACTCAGTCCCCTTGTCCTTAAAGCACTAGAGTGGTTTGGCAGATCACAGCATGCTAACTTTACACTATCTGCCAAGTATGCCCGATCCCTGAGCAAGCCAGAAGCAGACAGTTCCTCCACTAATTGCTGAGAACGTTGACCGAGGTTATAGATCTATGGCCCAAAATGCACTCTGAGTGCTGGTGTGGATGAGAGAGGACCTCTGTGCTCTTTGTGCTGTTAATTATAGTGCGTCAGAGAGCCCTCTGTCCACAGAGGGGAAAAAGACCTCCAACTGTGAAAAGACTTGAAGGCATACATACAGGATTTGTTGATCACAGAAAGTGAAAAGAGAAAGTTTAAGATGAGTGTTAAAATTAATAGGCAAATGTTTTTGCTTTGATTAACTATAGCAAGTGTGGAAAAAAGCAAGATGGTTAAAAAGTGGTGCAGAGATGGTCAGGGGGAAAATTGTATTCAGAGGAATGTAGGAGATGCTGTTGCATAGCAGCAGATTATTCCTTAGAAGCGATGACAGATAAGTGCTAAGCTGTCCATAGATACCATCGGTCTCATTTCCATCTAAATTAACTCTAATCAGGATTGGCCAAAAAAATTATTTTAAAGTGTGGATACATTAGAGTAGATATATTTTAAGAACTTGTTTCTATTTCAGAACAGTCATTATAACTTTGTCTAGCCTAGCAATTTATATAGCCAGGTAAATAATTAGTTAGAGGATATACAGTCATGCCTGCCTTTCTTAATTGGTAAAAAGGGAAAAAGAGCAAGGTTGATCTCTTTTGAGCAGTATAGATGGTCTAAAGAACATCGTGCTTTAAGGACATGAAGCAAACATTTTGTAAACAATAATATGTGGTTTAAGGTTTAATTTTTAAATGTTGCAGTAATAAAGTGTACATAGCCACATTGCTGTTGATTCAGTTGTCAAATATTTGTTGTGTGTTCCAGAAGAGGTTTATCTCTGAGAGCTTTCCTCTTAGGAAAGATGAAGCAGTCTAATTTAGCACTGTGAGGAAGGAGGCTATAGAAAATTAAAAAAGATAATTAAAAGATAATGTAAAGATGTGAGGAAAAGGCAAGGAGGATTATCCAAGCCAAGCATCAGTGTTAAGGGTCCATGTAAATTGGAGCAGTGTAAAAGTAAGTGTAAAAAAGGTCTTCATTTAGGAAGTTTAGGGAGAAGCTAAATATTATTAGATTTTAGTAGGAATGTAAATTTTGACAGATTATTTTATTACAGTTCTAAATATGAAACGTAGTACTGAGAGGTGGTGCCAGGTATTGGCATTTTAATAAAACATCATGAAATTGTATTAAACAGACTCTATCTAAGAAGCTAGTTATGTTTAAAATGAAAGTCAGTGGTTGAAAAAATGACTGGAATAAACTCAGCAATGTGCTGACAGTATGACCTAAACCAAAAACAGTGCTCTTGTGTGTTTAACATAAGTGACCCACTCTGACACAGTTTTCAACTCCTCACAAATCAGTGTGGCTCTTATTCTAATCTAATTTTAAAAAGCTAAAATATTATGCTAAAATATTGTGGCTGTTATTTCTTGATTTTTTTGTTGTCTGCACAAAAACTCATCATGGAAATCAGTGTAAATTATCAATACAGTTGGATCAGTCCCTCTCTACAGTGCATAACATGAAATATCTGATGATCTTAAAAGAGCATAATTAAAGGAATCTGGAGGAATTTCAGTGCGTAAAAGGAAAAACGTAAACTGAATAACTGTGTCCTCCGATACTTCAGATGGCACAGCCTCAAGAACCTTGTAGTGATATTGTCACACGAGCTCAATATTACTTAAGCAATCCTTTGTCAAGCACTACAATAGTTTGATACATCCGCAAGTGCCACTTAAAATTTTATTGCATCAAAAGAAAGCCTTGAAGCACTGTTGACTTCTCTGGATGGACTGTTACACAGTGTAAAAGTGTATTGTGGTGTACTGGGTTGATGAATCAGTATTTCAGGTCCTTTTGGGTAGAAATGGACACAATGTGCTCCAGTGTTACCAGCATAAAGGAGTGCATAGCCTGAGCCTTCAAGGCACCTGTCTTTTGCTGGGACACACATGGCCACCCATATTTTGACAAGACAATGCAAAACTTAAATCTGCACACATTACAAAGACAAGACTGCGTGTGAGGAGGGTGAAGTGCTTGACTGGCTTGTCCCCAATAGAGAGGCACAATGTGACAACAACAATCCTGCACTGTTGCACACTTGTTTGCTGGAGAAATGGACAAAATTGACACTTGGTGTTTATATTATAACAATTTTACAGAGTATTAAATGCTCTACTATGCCAACTTTTGAAATATTGCAAAGGTCAGATTTAAAATTTGTGTTTATTTAAAAATAATTAATGAAATGTGCTGTTGTATGGCTTTAAAAGTAATACTGGTCAAAATTATTTAGAAGTCACTCATTTCA
This sequence comes from Prochilodus magdalenae, assembly GCA_024036415.1. NCBI lineage: Eukaryota > Metazoa > Chordata > Actinopteri > Characiformes > Prochilodontidae > Prochilodus > Prochilodus magdalenae. The sequence continues at coordinate 518,233 of JAMWET010006631.1, read as the reverse complement.
TTTTTAATTTAACAAAACTTTCCAACCTTTTCTAATTTTAGGTTGTATATTAAGCACACAATCTTTTAGTCTTCTGTACCAAATCACTATACTTTTGCTAGCCTTTTCCAATATCTCTTTCTACTGTCCACCATGAGCCTTTGAGCCAATTTTACAACCCTATGTCTAAAATAGTTGGGATGTGGTGTACATTGTAAATAAATGCATTAATAGATATAAGTAGACCCATATTTTATTCACAGTAGGGCATAAAGCTCATATCAGATGGCTGAAAGGAGAGATGTTACCATTTCATCGACATAATTAACTCATTTAGAACTTGATGGCAGCAACACATCTCAAAAAAGATTTGTCTGGAAAAGTAGGTCATACTATTAAAAAATATAACTGGACATATGACTAAGTCATATGACAGAGTATAAAAAGAGTATTTAACAGAGGCACTGTGAGAAAAGTCTCTCAGAGGCAAAGATGGGCAGAGGTTCACCAGTCTGAAAAACTTGTGGAACACTTTCAGAAAAAAAGAAAACTGCAAAGTCTTTGGATATTCCACCATCTACACTACATAATACCATTAAAAGATTCATCCCTGGTGGTCAATATTGGGTGCTCATGATCTTTGGGCTCTCAGGGGCACTGCGTTAAAGACAGGCGTGATTCTGTACTGGAAATCCCTGCATGGGTTCAGGAACACGTCCAGAAATCATTGTCTGTGAACACAGTTCATCCTGTGATTGTGCAAAGAAGAAGCCAAATGTCAACATGATCCAGAAACGACGCTCATTTAAAATGAACTGAGGAAAAATGGAGAACTGGTATGTTGCATTAGTAGCTATGGTGTGGGCAGCTTACAGATCTGGAAAGGCTGTATTAATATATAGAGGTTTTAGAACAACATATGTTCCCATCCAGACAATGACAGGTCTTGCATATCTCAGCAAAACAATGCTAAGCCACATACTGCACCCATCACAACAGCATGGATTCACAGAAGAAGTGTCCAGGTGCTGAACAGGCCTGCTTGTGGTCCAGATATTTCACCAATAGGAAATGGAAATGAAAAATCTGCCAAAGAACAGCCAGGACTGTTGAGAAACTGGAATCCTACATGAGACAAGAACAACATTCCTCTCCTAAAATTCCAGCAGTTGGCCTCCTCACCTCCCAGACATTTACAGACTGCTGTTAAAGAAGAGGGGATGCTACATAATGGTAGACATGGACATGGCCCTGTCCCAACTTTTTAATGTGTTGCTGCCATCAAGTCCTAAACGAGTTACTCATGTTCATGAAACAGTAACATATATGAGATTTGCAAATCTTTGCACTCTGATTTAATTTACATTTATTTACACTTTACAGAGTGTTCCAACTTTTTTAGAATTGGGGTTGTACTTTTTGGACATTCACGGCTGACTGTGTGTTTTTCTGCATACATATAGCTCACATGATTTATTAACCACCTCCATGTTTCTACACTTGTTATCTATTTTATGAGCTCTGCTTACCATATGGGAGCACTTTGTAGGTTTACAATTACAGACTGTAGTCCATGTGATTCATACTTTATTAATCCCCTTTCACCCTATTCTTTAATGGTCAAGCACCCCCGCAGGACCACCACAGAGCAGGTATTATGTGGGTGGTGGGTCATTCTCAGCACTGCAGTGACACTGACATGGTGGTTGTGTTCGTGTGTGTTGTGCTGGTGTGAGTGGAACAGACACAGCAGTGATGCTGAAGTAAAAATAGTCCACCAACCAAAACTATCTAGCCAACAGCGTCCTGTGGGCAGCGTCGTGTGACCAATGACTCAGCAGCAACCAATGAGCTATTATCTCTGACTTTACATTTACGTCTGATCCACTCAAACATATATAAGGTGTTTGTGCACATATGTTATACACTGATATTTAATAATAAACTCCTATCAGTATTCAGAGTTGCCATTCAACTTTCAGCCTTTGGCTATAATGACAGAGAGAAAAGTTTTTCAGTACTAATTGACAGCCTCTGTGTGGTTCTCATTGAGGTAGCCTTTTTTCCACCTGAAACGGTTTTGTTCTTCTCTAAAACAGGCTCCTTGTCCTCATCCCTATTGGTCCGGGTCTGTTACCATGATTAATGACATTCTTTCAAAAACACACAGTTTTTCATTCATCATGATCCTGACTTCCTGACCAGCTCTTGTGGGGCAGCTCTGGAATACCATTTACCACAGCATTCATCAGTCTTTTTGCGGAAAAACTGGAGGCTGGTTGTTTATTCAATCTTCCGATATGTGAACTAAGACCTTGAAGCTGCTGTTGCCTGTTGTTGTGTATGAAAGTCTTCTCTTTTTTTTTTCCTTCAAAATATTATGCACCTGCACAAAAAACATACTGTTGCTTCCACCATTACCTCCTTCCTTAGGAGCCATGTGTGTTATATCATTGCTTTCCAAATAACAGCAAGGATGACCAAAATTGTGACTAACAGAAGGGACCATCTTAACTCTTTCACTAGACAGTGTTGCTCTAGACTGTTTTATTCTCTTCTGATAAAATAGTAAAATTGCCAGTCATTTTTCCAACAACTGCCTTAAAAACTTGATTGGCCACCTAAATTGGCCACCTATATTCGATTTCCCCACTACACAAGTCTCCATGAGCTATGAAGTCTAGAATGAACTTGTGCCAATGCACATGACAGAAGCAGCAACCACAAGCTCTGCTATATTCTGACAGTAAGATTGTAGGCTTTTAGTTGAGAGTGGCATTAGCAATCCAAATCCTCTTCAGGAAAGTGATCTTTACCCTGCCGCATGTTGAACGTTTAACTGACGGTTTTGACTTTGGCCTGAGCTTCTTTTTGGTTCATAGATTTTGCTTGAATTAGCTTTTGCGGTGCAGTTTGCCATTAAGTAGACCATTGTTTTGAACCCCAACCCACTTTCGATTCATAAATGCCTCGGCTAGAGAAATCACCAGGGTAGGAAAATGGCTGTTGTCCAAGTATGGATTTCTGCTGGCCAGATAGTACAGGGACCTACAGCCTTGATGTTCATTGATTGGTCCTTGACGTCTCCCAACAAGTGTGAAAGCCTTGTTCTTTCACACTCTCATTCTAACCAGTCGCTTTTAACTTCTAATTTTTCATCTGTTTTTTTGTCCCAGTGTCTTTTGCCATCACCATGGGCTTGTGTTTGTTTCTTGCAGCTGTTGGTGTTAATGAATGACTGGTTCATCCAAAAGTTGCACAAAACCCTTGTCTGTCACCCATCTGAGCTTTGACAGACAGACAGACAGATGAAATGATCTTTCTTAGTTCTCTGCAAACAATTTGAGCAGTGTACTTGTATTGACTTGCCAATGTGTTACAGGTAGTGACCAGATGAATTTCTCGATTATTTTAGATAATCCCCATTGAACAAAATTAAGAAGCAGTATCTGATAATAACTAATCTGCTAATATGATAATCTGCATAGTGTAGCAATGGCATGATCGCCTCTCACGTTTTCTTGTTAGTCTGAAAGCCAGCCATTTCACTTTTGGACAGTCAGTATATTTTAACTGTCAAAAACCCCACTGGCATATTATGACAAGCTACTCACTAACTACTAACTCAGCACTTCCCCACAGAGCTGTCAATGCTAGATTCGTTTTGCCTTCTAAAGCCACAATTGCTTAAGAGTAGGCTGGCTCATATGTTTGTATTAGAACCTCCAGTAGACTCTCTGTAATGTTTGAATTATATAGTCTTTGATACATGCTAAATGCTATTAAATGCTAAGAAAATGTAAGATACCATTTTGGTATGAAACAAACGTTGCAAAAATGCAGCAAGAAAAAGCAGAAAGGCATCACGCTTGTCTCAACACTCTGCACTGAGTTTCTTATTCTAACATCTTTATTTCATGGCACCCCTTCAAATCCAATTGCGAGCTCAGACTGGTTTAAAAAGCCGAGTTGGTTTCTGAGGCCACCAGGGGCTCCACAACATTATTGCCTAGCCCTTAAAACCATCATGCCTCCATTTTCAATTCTGTCCCCCCTTTTTTTTTTGCCCTCCTTTTTCGAACATCTTTGCTGCTCTGACACAGTTTCTCAGCTTTTATGATTAAGAGTGCCATTGTCCTGTGGAGCTTCCTCCCTGCTTTCAGATATGCTGCTGGACCCCCTTCCAGAAAAAGATTGATCTTAGCAAGGCAAAATAACTCATTATACACAGCCTGGAGAGATGGTGCTAAAGGATGGGGCTGAGACCCCAAGAGGCCCAGGCCTCGCCTCCCTCCCCCTGCACAAACAGACACTCAAAGACCCAGAAGGCCCCCTATGCAGGGGGCCCTGCCTCTAGCCTTCACCTCACTAATGAGAGACCCTTTTTTGGCATCTGAAGGCAATCCTAATGCCGCCCCCCACCCACCACCACCAGTTTCTCTCTTTTATATCTACAAATATTAAGATATAAAGTAAGTGATATCTTCCCAGTTCAATGCTGTTTTGAGGATAGAAAATAAATGAAGTATTGGGTCCATTTTTCTTTTAGCAAATTTAAGAAAATTCAGATTGATCAAATACTGTATATAGTAATCAGCATAGTTCTTCATTTCTGATAAATGGTCAACAATAGTGTAATAATAAACAATACAGTAAACTGCATTTTAATCTGCAGTAAAATACACAAAACACACAAAAGAAACAAAGGGGAAAAAAGAAACAAAGGGGAAAAAAAAGCATTGAATTTAAGGTGTTTAAATCAAGCTATTTGTAAAGTTTATTGACAGTGTAACTTCACGTGGCACCCCGGGACTTTCTGTACTGCTTCCATCCCTCTTGTTAAATAAGTGATTTTATAGCCTTCTGCTCTAAAATAAATGCTATAAAAGCCTGTTGTAAAATAAAAAATATTGCACAGCGAAAGGAGATCCAATCAATATCTGAATACAAAAGCTCCATTTGAAAAGGTGGAGTGTTAATGATCCGTGTCTTGATGATTATGATCGCATTCCGGTATCTGGATGTTAATGCCAACTGTTTATGCCAACAGGCCAAATTATTTATTGTAGATCCCTGTCTGATCTATATTCCTCACAAAAGCCAAAAGCTGCATAACCACATATGTTTTTTGTTGGCCTCCTGTACATTAAGCCACCATGCAGTATTGGTGTTGTGTCTTATAGAATGACTTAGGTCATATAGGGGGAGGCAGCCCAAGATGATAGTGTGCTCCATGATGGTGTACAAGTTTAAGATAGAGCCTTTTAAATAAATACCTCACACATGAGTGCCTTTTTGTGTGTTTGTCACTCCAGCAACCTGTGAATGCCATGTATGGTTTTGATCTTTATGGTTAAGCTTTTAACGTTAGAAGAAAATAAATAATGTTGGTCCCTTCTATCCCCCTTTTTTTTTGTCTAGGATGGTGGTTTGCTGATAAACAATCCCACAGCTCTGGCGATCCACGAATGCCAGTGTCTGTGGCCAGGCTACCCTCTTCAGTGTGTGGTCTCTCTCGGTACAGGACGCTTTGAAGCTCCCAGCAAGAACACCTCCACCTACACCAGCCTAAGGACCAAGCTGACCAATGTTATTAGCAGTGCTACAGACACAGAGGGTGGGTACAGATGTGCATGTGTTCATATGTCTCTTCCTCTGTCTGTGAGCATTTATGCTTGTGCTTGTTCCCGAGGTGGTCATCGGGGTAATGCTATAAGTACAGCCTCTTAGTAAATTATGGATGTGGAAGAACAATCTAATAAGAATGGACCAATGACATCATTATTTGATCTGTTAGAATAGTAATAATAAATAGGCAAATGAAATGGCTTAATAAACACAACATATACTATTTGACATACAGCAGCAATGTGTGAATATGTTTTCAGTGCATCAATCAACACCCATTCAGATTTTCGGAATATTTTATTATAGGACATGCATATTATAAAAAGGTTTGCAGTAGAGTAAGTAGAGCCCAAGTGATTTTCCAGGTGCAATGCTAAGCTCAACAACACCAAAAATGTATAATTTATTTAGTCATTGTTAGTCTACTTCTTATTATTAAGTGAGGTATGAACCTGTGAGGTCACTGAACTTGAGAAACAGAGCTCAGAAAAATGCAAAGTATAGTCATCAAACCAAATTCACTTCCTAAGCCATGTGGTCTGTCACATTTACCTTCAGCTTTTTGCTGCCGTTGGGCAAAGTGTTATTTTTTTTATGAGCTTAGTAGATTTGAAGGGGTGGGTGGAAATCTCCTTGTGTGTTCTGTTGGATATGAATATTAATATGTGGATATATTGGCAGAGAATATAGAATTGTCTTGGTGCTCTGTGCCTAATGCTTAATTCATAATGAATCAGAAGATTTACATCAGTCGACACGTCTAATGCTTAGCGTGAATATGTGTGTGGATGTGAATGTAAGCGTGTAAGCATGCATGTGTGAGACACCACGCCTTCTCTCCGCCTTCCATTTGGGATTAAACAGGGCAGTGGTTTAATCATGGAGGTTATTTTTAAATCTTGGATTAACTGTGCTCCAGCCTGGATTTCTCCCTCCCAGTCAAGAGGAAGCTGGCTATGCAGCATCACACAAACACACGGACGCAACCTGTGTGTGTCAGTAATAAGGAACTATTATATATCATTATGTACAAATAACCAACTGTTGGCATAAAAAGTGGTATGTGGAACAGCGATATAGGCTCTCCTGCAACATTAACCACTTTATTTGTCACAAATATAGAACAAAGAATTAAGCGAATACCCTTATACTCCACTTTAATAGCTAAAAATAATTTACAGACAGTTTAAAATGCCGTTGATGGTTATTTCTTATATCTATTTGTTCTGAAGTACTGAGATTGCTTATCCGAGCAAATGATGATGAGCCGTAATGCTAGTAAGAAAGGGCTACTGTAATCTGCCTGTCACCCATTTATTAATGAGATTGAAGTAAATTGTGAAATATTGTGAAGGATATTTAATAAAGCAGCTTCCCTCAGACTTCATTACTGGAAATTGCATTGTGGTATACTACAGTCTGTGCTAAATGCAGTGCTTTCTGGGTGGTGTATATTTCTTTCTGACTTACAGATTCATGTGGTATCTGTAATGGCAAATGCAAAGTTTATAATTGCTGAAATCTTTAAACCATGATTACAAGGTAGATTTTGTTTTGTGGGAAAATATGTATATATATGGTACAGTGCAAAAACCACAGACCAACTTTCTGAGCTGCTTATGCCTCTAGGATTTGCGGGTGCTGGAGTGCGTATTGCAGCACTCATTGGACAGAAAGCATTAGACACCCTGAACAGGCCACCAGTCCATCGCAAGGCAGACATGCAAACACACACACACATACACACACATGCAAACACCCAGTGATATTCTTTAGTCTATGGGAGGAAACCAGAGCACACGGAGGAAACCCACACAGACATGTGGAAAACATGCTCCAGCTTATGAGGGCTACTTTGGGATTTTAATCTGTTCGAAATTACACATAGGTTGCTCCCACACCTCATGCTACCATGCTAAACAGTACGTCCAACGCACTTTTCTCTTGTGTCTCTTTTCTCTCTACTCCCTCAGAGGTGCACACCATGCTGGACGCCCTGCTGCCTCCCCACACGTACTTCCGTTTTAACCCATACATGAGTGAGGACGTGGCTCTGGATGAGAGCCGCAGTGAGAAACTGAACCAGCTGCAGGCAGAGGGGGTGCGTTATCTGGAGCGCAACGAGGAAAAGCTGCAGCGAGCCATCCACACGCTCACGCGGGAGAAAAGCTCTGCTCAAAGGCTGATCGAGTGGGTTCGCCTCAAAGCACACATGTATGACAACCTGTCAGGCTTTTCAAAGCCATAGGAATGCATGGCTGCTGTTTCCACAATTCCTCCAGCGACTTACATTACTGCGCTAGAGGATTAGTGGAGTATCCTGGGTGCAAAGATTGAAGTTCCAAACAGAAGTTAAAATTCTGCGAGGCACTAGAATAAGAATTATGGTTCTTTATGAAACAGATGTTGCTTATCCGTCATCTAACTTATGACAGACTCCCCCGGGTTGCATAAACCAGATATAAAGCTTAAGTTTTGGTTCTTATAACCACAATCCCATGAAGTATTTTGCTGTGTTGGTAGGTGATGTAGGCCTCAGGACCCCCAAATAGCTGTTTTTGTAACTTGTAAAAATAGATTTTATGATAGGCAGGAGAACTTTTAAAATAGCGTTAGAAACAAGTAGTTGTGATGATAAATAACACTAATATAAGGACCCTGGTCAATTTGTACAGATCTCTTAAAGCTTTTTAGACATTGAACTTCTGATGTATGATAACTTCATCTGCAATTTTCTACAGAATATCTTAAGGTGGGGAAGGTCTAGTGGTGAAAAAATCTGGATTTAGAAGGGCAGAGTGGTGATTTTCCTGCTCTTCCCCAAGCTTAGTTGGTATGACTGAGCAGGGAATTTAGTACTAAGAAGAAAAATGAGATCTGCAGTACATGCTGAGGTCTAAGTATACACTGCAGCTACACTGAACCTGATTGAAATATTGAGTAAATGCAAATTTACTTGACGGGTAGAGAATACAGTTTGTTTCTGGTGGTTGTAAATTTCACTTCACACTGAGCTCATCTACATGAACTTTAACCTAGCAAATTTGCAAACCCATTAGAAGACAAAAAAGGTGGGCTGTGGTATTTTCTGTACGCTTAATAACTTAAAACTAACGCACATTGGTATTAGTATCTGCACATGCACATTAACAAACCCTGCAACTAGTCTATGTTCTATTTAAAGACATAATAATCCACACAACTAGTGTAGAAGCAATAATACAACAATCAAACACTATGTGGTTGCATCATTCTACCATTTTAATAACATCTCTGAAATTTAATTTATATTACATTTTATTCTTTCAGTCGTCATGATTTTAACACGCTTAACTTCGGTCACTAAGTGACCAAACCTTTATTGGCTCCCCACTGAAACACCTGCATCAATTAAGGCTTCATGGAAAAGGTATATAAATGAGGTGGTAGGGTGGTGTTTAATTTAATGTGCTGAAACTGACTGAGAGCCGATGTAGATGATACATTCTAGAGCTTATTTTTACTGTCCCTGGCTCTCCTTGGAGGGGTTGGACAGGTTGGTCCTTATAACATCAGCTGCAGCGAATAGATTAATAGCCTTATGAAATCACTGGAAATACAGAGGAACTCCAAAATGTTATGATGATGATTGACGTCATTTGAAGAGTGCGATTAAGAATTGTATATCTAATGACAGTTTAAAAAAAAAACACTATTGTTTAAAAAGCTTGCCTGCTTTTAAATAGAGCTTTATTAAGCATGATTAATAAGCTTGCACTGACAAAAATAATCGTGTGTTATATTATCACACCCCTCTTTCAGAAAGTATTTATTAAAAGTAATCTTGATTTGTCCGGCTTGAGTTAAACTTGTAATGATCATTCTTATTATTATCAGTGACTAGAGAGACGAGATGTCTCGGATGATGTAGGAGTTACCTGAATGCACGTTGTCAGTTAATATTCATTACCTTCTCTGACAGTAAGCATCTATTTATTCCACCTTTATAAATTCCAGTCATTCGGTGTGGCTGCAAATTGAGTGATTTATTGGTCTTGTCAGACGACGTTTGACAAGTGATACCAATCGTTTTTACTTTGTGTTTTGGTCAGAAAGCGTTAGTAGTGTCATTTTGTAGTACATGAAGATGGATCAGTCATGTACAGTTGAAGCAGCTTCCCAGTAACTGAAATCAGGAAAACACTTTACATGGCACAATCTACACAGTCGGATCACATTACTATGTGCACTTCCAGTTATTTTGAAGGCAGCAGTGCCTAGATCATCGAGGAAGTCATATTTACGTGGGATTCTCTGGGCCCACTCATACATGGTGAAGGTGCATTCAAGCGATTTGGGTAAGAATCCTCCTTGTAGGTTACAAACACCAATCCTGATATGATATGGGTGGATGGTATCTCGCAGCAAGACAATTCAAAATGTCTGACATTGCTTGGAAAATTGACTGTGTATTTTGGTGCATTTTACACAACCAGAACAACCTCACATTTATTAACATTCTAAGGAGCTTGAGTAATATATGTATTGTTCTCTGATGAGTAACCTAGACAACAGTAAGTCATCTCTTATCTGCCTCCAAATTTTGCAGATATGAAAACAATATATTTTAGATTATGCACACATGTATGCACACACAGAGAAGTATGTTGAAATCATGCCTGTATTTGACTGCCTCATAGAGCGTGTTACCTCTTTTCTTTTATCTGAGAACATTTGCTCTCTTTTTGAGATTGAGCGTATTGATGCTGATATAGTACGTTGTTCGAAAGTATGGTACCGCACAGACGAACTGTTTGAACGCGGTTATTCCAGAGGTTGTTGTTGCATTTCTAATACCAGTAAAAGAACTTGAGTGCTGAGAAGTAAAAATGCATCATGTTAAATTTGAAGATGATGCACACTGACTTCATTAGATGTTTATGGATTTGATCCCTACATAATTACTGAAGCTGCTTTGGAGACTAGCTTGACTGCATTTGGCATACTGTAATATAGGTCATTTTCATAAATAGACTGAATGACACAGAATGGGTGTGACTGATACTGTGTCTGTATCACATAGGGAGAAGTAAAGCACTAAAGTCTGCAGTGTTGATTTGATTTATAATAGGACTGAAAGATGAAGTAAAACTTCATACTCCCATAGATTGAGTGGTTTGTAACAGCTAATTCTAGATGCACTGAAAGCATTGTTACTAGAAAGGAGTTTATTTGCATTGCGGTATTTCAGCTTAGCTTTAGAGTAGAATATCTTTGAGGGCACAATTTTAAAGGAATATGTAATTCATGTCATATATTAATATTGAATGCTGAAAATGCCTGTGGATTGTAGAACATTACCTTGTATGTTTTGTCTGGTGTGGTCGTATGTACGTTCTAAAGTGATGCCAGTATTGTTTTTGTCAGTCACAGATGCAGTTCTCACCTTTAGACTTTCCAATTCCTCTGTGTGCCATAGTTCTCCTGCCACTGTCTGTGTGCTGGTGTGTGTTTGGTATGTACCTTATACACCCATGTTACAGTGCCTGAAACACGAAGTTAAGAGTGCTGCTCATTTTCTTGGAACGGTCTCATTTACAGAGCATCTCACAACATAAATATGAATCTAGTGTCACGTTGCAATTGTCTACACCAGCTTGGGTAAAAAATAATACTGAGCTTGATCCCTGCCTGTAACTATACTGTTTTATTGTTTGTGGGAGGAAAAATCCAGAAATGTCATATCTGTGTCATTATCATATGGCATTTTCATTAGTTTGAAGAGAAAAGACTGAAGTTTGATTTAGTTTTATTATCCAAATTGTTTTTACCCTGAACCCTGGTGGTCTTGAGGAAAGAATGAAGTGTAATAAAACTGTACTGTCCATGTACCTGTCTATGTTATCTTTTATTGTATGTCTCAGCCTTAAAAATAACACCCAAACGGCTCTTTGAGTGTTATATTGCTTTACAGTGATCACCATCGCTGGTCCTGGAGATCTACTTTCCCATAGAGCCTAGTTCCAACAATAATCTACAGATTGTGAATAAACTCTGTAAATGAGCAGAGCCTTTGTAAGGTTTAAAGGACCTCCAAATGTCATGTACAGATTTTCTGTACATCAAGCAAAAGACAACATTCAGGAACATTTAGTGCAGTTTAACTTCCTCATTAAATTCACTATTTTCCAGATCCAAATTATGCTAATAGTTCAGCCATTGTGATAATTAATATTAACTAATTAATAGTCTTTTGATGTGAAATGTGATTGTTCAGAAATGTACAGGCTCACATTTCTTTACAATGATGGCAGTAGAAAGCAAAGATTGCAGTGGTCACAATGCAACATACATAAATATGTGGTACATATGAAAATATAAGCTTTCTTTGTGTACTTCTTTTTTACCTAATGTACATAAATCTATAGAATAATTGATATGTATTACATGTATGAGAGATTGGAGGAGACATCAAGATTACAAGAGGATGCCACAGTTGGTTGATCTGCTTTAAAGGGTTTTTGGTTGTTTGTTTGTTTGTTTGTTTTTTACAATCCCATACTAATGTTTTGTAGAGTCAAGTGTATAGAGGACACCATTTCAGAAAGCCGTATTTTTAATGAAAGGGGGATTTTCACTCCCTGAGATAATCCTTTGATAATCCGTTTGGCCAAAATCATGCCAAACATTCATGCAGGTTGTTGTGTAGGTGGTAAGGTAAGCCAGGTCACCGAACAATCAACCAGAGCCAAAACTGGGTCAGGAGAAATCTCTTTATTGCACAAAAAAAACAAGTTAAATATGAAGGTATAACATTTCCAGCTGAATCAAAAGGTTTGACCCAAGGTTCTGTCAGATGCCTTACATCTGCTGCATAGAGACAGAAGCAAAGCCCTTATTAGATTTCTCTTTGGTGTAATGTATTAAATTATTAATGAATAATCTATAATAATAATATTATTGTAAATTAATTGTAGTGTGTCATTAATAGCACAAAACCTTCATCCTCAGATATACTAGCACCAAGTTCCATCCCGGAGAGCAGAGGGAGCTACTGGAAATATGGTAAGTTGAAAGAGTAAGTGTTCAGATTCGGATGGTTTCAGTTTTCAAATGAATGTTCTTGGAGTCTGAAATCTGTGTATATTATGTCTTAACAATATCTCTAAATTGAGAATGTTGGAAAAATTAGCTTAAGGAAGTTCCATTCCACTGGGAATGTAGCAATATGGTCACATGGTTACAAGTTATATAGGACTTTTATATAAGATTTTGTAAATAGCTGGCTCCTGTTATCGCCACTGTGAGCAGTTCTGATGGCAAGTTTCTCTAGAATAAAGCAATTTTTATCAAACAACTGTTTATGTCTTATCAATGTAATTATGGAGAAATTAAAAATATGTTGCTGTTGTTCACCTTTAAGGGAAAAAAATTTCACTTAAAAGTGCAATATGAGTTACAATCATTGTCAAAATTATCCACTTAAAAGTGTTAATAAAGAGTTAAATATATGTTAGAGTGAGATTAATAAGTAATATACAGTATAATTTACAAAGTAATATATATTCTTTGTTTTAGAGTGATAAATGAGCAAAACTGGTCATTACACAAGAAAGCATAGTTGTGAGGAGCTGGGAGCATCAATATTTATATATATTGTATTGCAATTACATTAAAATGCTTGGGAAATCAACAGATTGGCATGAAAAAATTAAAATGAAAACATTTTGGGATTTGTAGTGGTGGCTCTAAAGTGCTAAATGAAAATGTAATTAGTAAAACATCCTTTTTCTCTTGGAATTATAATTGAAGAAGCATGCAAGTGTTTCTAATCAAGTACAAATCTTCCAAAATAATAATGAAGTGGATTTAATTAAGAAATTGCTCCCCCTGGTTTCAGCTAGTAAGTAAGATGCTGTACTGTATTTGAGCTGTATCTTACCCAGAGCTTGTTGAATATGGTGTTTCTGAAAAAAGCTGTACAAGTCCAGTTTAAGCTATTTGACAGTTCTAAAGAAATGTTGACCCAAGGAGCTTCATTTTTTATTTGTGAGTACTGTGTGTGTGTGTGTGTGTGTGTGTGTGTGTGTGTGTGTGTGTGTGTGTGTGTTGGCAGGCTGTTGCTCTACGTTACAGCAAGTTTATTGTTATACGCTAGCAGTGGTCTCCCCTCATATGTGAGACTAGCATATCTATAGTTTGACAGCTCCCGTTTTCTTAAGACGGACTGCCAAGTCAGAGCAAACAAGCGGCCTGTGCTGTAGCTGAACCCTGCAAGCAGCTTTGCCCAACAGATTTACTCACAGGAATCGTTTACCCTCGCTGCAGTTGGGTTCAGCTCCTCTATGAAGATGATCGAAGCTGTGTGTATTTGTCTGATAAAGGTTTTATTTACTCAGCTCGCTTGTTGATGTGCTGGAATTCCAGTCCAGTTTTTTGGGGTTGAGTCTTGTCTGAAGCAAGGTCACTTCCAGTCGTCATATCTTATTGTTAGAGCACGAGAATCGTTTTATTGTGTCTGCAGGCCACGGACCAGGCAGTCAGGTGACATTTCTAACTAACAACCATAAAGATGAGACCCAACAATCTCCTGAATCTGTGAATTGTCTACAAGGGCCTGACAACAAGGGCCTGAAACTGTAGCAGTCACTATCTATTATTTACTACAGTTAGCATGAGCACAACTAACACCCTAGGTGGACCATGTTAACAGGTCACCCACACTGCTGAATGCCCTTTCTCTAACTGTGTAAACTCTAAAAAAAAAAACAACCCAGGACCCTGAGCACTCCCCTGCATCAGCCGCCATTTATTTGATTTCTATTCAAAAAGGAAAATTATCAATCCACTAATATATGCAGAGAACAATGCAGGACCTGCCTTCAGATAAACAGCACTTTGGAGCTTTTGGTGGAGCTATAGGGGGAGCCAGTGACTGAGGGTAGGGAGGGTTCTGAGAAAACTTGGGCTGGAGTTCTGGGCAGCTTCTGCCTGGAGCTGGAAGTGCAGATGTGGTGAGAGGTTCAAAGGACAGAACTGAGGAGTGAGAGGGACTAGTGATGGAGATGGAAAAAACTTTGTTGGAAGGTCATGGAAATTGCAGGTAGAGATGGGAATTTCTAAGATGATACATTAGAAGGAGAGAGGGGTTTCAGGGGTGGGCCTTCCTACTTTTTTGTGTTTCATCCACAACTCTATTGAAAGCTTTTATCATGCTTCACTCTTGGTTCTGAACTAACCCATTGGTGTTTCTGTCCGTCATGTGTAGGGGTTTGAATGAATGAGTAGCTGTTCAGAAGTCATTACTGAGCAAAATAATAAAACAGTAGAACAGGTACAACCACAAATCAATCAAAGACGCTGCTACTCACAGAACAATGGACTGACCACCACAGTGTCCAGAACTTGATTACAACTACACAGAGCTAGTAGGCCTGTCACAGTGATTACAAGATCACTTCCTCCCAATAATTTGAGCTGATTACGGTCACGTTGCCCAGTTGCTAGCTCTCACCAAGTCATGCATTTTACAAACAATGTCCAAAAAATAGATTAATCAGATGATGCCATGGAAGACTGTTTTTTTTTTTAGTGGATTTTTACACATCAAATCAAATCAAATCACTTTTATTGTCACATCACATTTTTACAGGTGTGAAGGTGAGTAAAAAACTTAGGTGCGTAGTCCCTTACAGTACTTCAATACAAACATATAAATTAGACAATAAATACAATACAATACTAAGCACTCTGTTTATACTAATTTACAGTTATGAATAAAAGTTATAAATAAAAACTATGATATATGCAGATGTACACATTACCATATAGCACTATGGTAAGGCTGAGGTAGATGAGAGATGCAGGGTATATACTGGGCATAGAATATTATATTATATATGTATATACATAGACTACAGATATACAATATGGATGGATAATAACAGTAGGCCAGTCTATATGTGAAAGTGTAAATATGCTAATGTAAAGTGCAGAGTGATGGTTCTCCATGGAGATCATCGTTTAGATGGTTTTGGTGAGGTGTACTGAACCAGGTCCATATACCGGTGCATCAGCACTACTGGCTGTTCAGTAGCCTGATGACTTGGGGGGGAAGAAACTCTCTCGGAGACGGCTGGGTCTGGACTTTATACTTCGGAACCTCCTCCCACTCGGTAGCTGTGAGAACAGACAGTGGCTTGGGTGGGTGGAGTCCTTTAGAATCCTCCTGGTTTTCCTCAGGCAGAGGCTGGTGTATAAATCCAGGAGGTTTGAAAGCTGAACCCCGGTGATGTACTGAGCTGTCCGCACCACCCTCTGCAAAGCTTTCCGCTCGATAGCAATGCAGCTTCCATACCAGGTGGTGATGGAGCCAGTTAAAATGCTCTCCACAGTACATGTGTAGAATGTTCTGAGGATGCGGGGGTCCATGCCAAACCTCCTCAGCCGCCTGAGAAAGAAGAGGCGCTGTTGTGCCTTCTTCACCACCCGTGTGGTGTGTTCAGTCCATGTGAGTTCCTCTGTGATGTGAACACTGAGGAACTTAAAGCTGCTGACCCTCTCTACAGCTGCCCCATTGATGGTGATGGGGGTGTGCACTCTCTCTCCTGCTTTCTGAAGTCAGAACACATATGTGAGAATGAATTAGTGTAAAGAACCTTTTTACAGTTTAAAGAGCCACATAACATAAAGAACCATTAAATTGGAAAGAACCTTTTTGTTATGTGAAGGTCTTGTAAACCATTATTTAGGTTCTTCACACTCACACATCTTGTTTACAAATGGTTCAGCCAAAATAGTGCTTCTATTAATTCGCCTGAAGCGCCATCTTCACTTTAGTGAAGTACATTTCCTTGCATGTGCGGATCAGACACAGCAGTGCTGCTGAAGTGTCCTTCCTCCATTCTCCAGTCCTTCATCAGTGATCACAAGACGTTATTAGCTGGATAGTGTTCGTGGGTGGACTATTCTCAGTCCTGCAGTGACACTGCTGTGTTTAAAACACTCCAGCAGCACTGCTGTGTATGATCCACTCACACCAGCATGTCAGTGTCACTGCTGAACTGAGAATGATCCACCACCCACATAATACCTTCTCTGTTGGACCTGTGGGGGTCCTGATCATTGAAAAACAGGGTGAAAGGGACCTGATAAAGTATGCAGGGAAACAGATGGCCTACAGTCTGTAATTGTAGAACTACAAGGAGGTAATAAAGTTCTCAGTGAGTGTAGATTTTCTAACGCAATTACTTATATGGAAATGAATCAGCAGATAAAACCCTATGCTTGTGACAGACTTAGGAGTGAGGGATATGCTCCTTGTCTGGGGGATGTTTATGATCCCTTTCATGAAACTATGAGCTTATTTTATGTTCCTGTGGCCCCAAGAGCTCAATTAAAAGAAAACCAAAAACAAAACTCCTTCCCTTTTGGTGCAGGAGTCTTTTTTACACCAGCTAATACCACCAGCGCTTAGCGTTTTCTACAGCCCGCTCCCTGTAATTGCTATATGGGCAGTTTCACATTGCCCCAGTCAGTGCAGTATATCGTTCAGTGCTGCATCGACCGCACGCTGCGTCTGTAAAGCCTGAGGAATAAAAACAGTGCAGCTGAGTGTTGGAGGCCTATATCGGCTGCAGGGGTGTAACAAGCAGCCGTGTGTGTGTGTGTGTGTACTACATGTGTGCTGGCATGTGTGTATGTGTGTGCTCAGCAGAGCAATTGGCTTGTGCGGCATTGATCCCCTGAGCGGCTCCAGAACAGGAGGAGTATTGGGGATTGTGATGCACCCTTGGCAATGCTGATGGTGCTGATTCATCACCAAGCTTCTGTAGGGTTCAAGGGAGGCAATCAAACAGGCAGTGATTATGAAAAATGCAGCAGCTTCTCTCCTTTTCTTTTATTCCTTCATGTTGTAGTCTGTGCAGCTTTATCCCCTTCAGGTATTTTGAGGGGTAGATTGATGTGCATCGCCCAGTCTAGCACAGCTTCTTTCATTTAGCCTAATGACTCAGTTACTGATCTTCTGTAAGCTGATCAGCCGTCCAGGTCTGTGCAAGGCAATTGACTTGTGCTACAGTTTAGGGTTACTGACTCATCTGACCCTAGTCGGGCACTGTGACATTGTCCCACAGGGCTGCAGCTTTCAAGCAGCCATGCTTTGTGTACTTGTGCGAGAAATGTAGTTCTTCCAGGGCTGCTGCAGCATGGATCTAATTCTGTTCCCTGTCAGCTTTGAAGCTGTAGCCCTCAGAAAAGAGCTCGGGGTGCCCAAACATTTTGTCTTGGGGGGCTTAAGTGTGCATGGACCAATAAGACGAAGCAATATGCAAATAAAAAGAGGTATGGAGGTTTAAAATAAGATAACAATAACATTACAGCATATTTTGTTGCTTAAAGTGGTGATGAAAACACTTTAAAGAAGCAGCCATATGTACCAGTTTTAGTTTCAAACATTCCAAATTCACATTCCGATTAAATTCAGAATTATTAATGGAATGTGAAGGAAAAACAGTTTTGACGATGTGTCAATGTATCAGTATGTCTGTCTATGTATGTTTGACAGACTGCATCATCTTACATATTGCTCCTTTAAACTTCTGTACAAGATGGTTGCTGACTGAATTTTATGAGAAGCTTTAACTTGTTTCTATACATTTTGGTTATTTCAAGTAATCTTTAAAAGAATAAGACATTTTATAAACTAAATGATTCAAAACAAGTTTACATTTTTTTAATTTTAAATGATCTTATAACAATCTTACAACAAATCTGATAATGAGCAATATGAGTTACAGTCATTGTCAAAAAATAGTTGCACCCAGAAGGAATCAAACTTGATGAATGAAACAAGCAAATGAAGCGCACACCTGGCCTTGCATATGACATAAGCAATGATGGGCCTTATCTCTGTACCTGACGGTTGTGAACATTCAGCCAGCAGTGATGCCCTACATGAGCCATACTGTTAGTGCCACCACCATTCGCAGACGGCTGCATGACGCAGGACCACATGCATGCAGAGCGTTACGACTACTGCCCATAACACCACATCAGCGTCACTCAAGACTGCAATGTCATGTGTCGTGGCAGCACCAAGATGAATGGTTTGTTGTCACAATGCCTGGTGTCACTTCACTTTCACCCCTACCCCAAAATATAAAGTGACTGTGTGAGAATATTAAAGCTGGATTATCACAGGACACCATCAGGAGCATCCACAAATCCATGCCGAGAGCAAACATGGTGGCCTGAAGCCATACAGAGATGGTGTAATGTTGCCCATATCAGTCTAAATTCATCATCATTTATTGTTCCTAGTAGCCTTTACCTTATTCTACTATTCTTTTGATGATGAGTGTATAATGACTAACAGAGGTGAGCCCTGCACTATGAACTACCGGTAGTGCACACATAACTGTTACATCATGCCATCAGATGCTTTCTGTTGTCTGGTGATTTGTGCTGACCCCGAGCAGTTATATAACAGCTTTCCCCTCTGAATGACATAGTGGTCCTTGTTTTCCACTGTTTTGAGTGAAGAAAGGCTTTGGCCTAATAAGGGCTAATTAGTGCACAGGGGATACGTTTTCTCTTCATTTGCACCTTAGAATTCCATCCGGGATTCTGGATTTAGACCTTTAAGGTTTGCGTAGTAAAAAATGAGGTTGCTTTCTAAGGTAAGGCTCATGAGAGTCCTCTGATCTCTATCAGGAATTGTGTTTTACAGACTGCTGGGTTTGAGTTGGAAAATGCAAGTAACTTCCAGCACTAGGTTTGGTGGTCCTCATTAGGCGATGCTTTCCCGTGCTTGGCTTTGTGAGAGCCGTTTAGTGCTGGGAAAAGAAGAGGGCTCTTTCTGCTGGGTCATGTTTGAAGCTTCAGGAGAGAGAGACAGAGACTCATTCAGTTATCAGCACGAGGCCCACCGTGTGAGTCTTTCATGATGTGGACCACAGATAACTCACATGATGATAGCAGCAATAAGGAGGCTGATCCCTCTAGACTGTCCTTCTTTTGAGCTCTCATTGTTAAAAATGAAGGCGTGTTTAAAATCTGTCTCTCTCTCTCACTCTCTCACTCTCTCTCTCTCTTTTTGTCTCATCCCTCTTTTCCAGTATCAGTATCTGTCTGTCTCTCTCGCTCTCTCTCTCTCTCTCTCTCTCTCTTTTTGTCTCATCCCTCTTTTCTAGTATCAGTATCTGTCTCTCTCTCTTTTTGTCTCATCCCTCTTTTCCAGTATCAGTATCTGTCTCTCTCTCTCTCTCTTTTTGTCTCATCCCTCTTTTCCAGTATCTGTCTCGACCTTTCCCAACTGGCTCTCTGTCCCTGTCTGCACCCCCTCTTGTCTTTCTCCCCCTCTCTTTTTAATTCCTGCTCACTCTCTCTCTCTCACTCATATCTTTCCCTCTCTCTTTCTCTGTCTTACTTTATTGCTCTTGACTTCTCTCTAGTTCCTTCTTCCTCTCTCTATCACTCTTTTTCTCTCCAAATCTTTCTCTCTCTGCTCTATTTCTACTTCCCCCTTCTCTCTCCCCCCACCTGTCTCTCTCTATCTAAGGCTCACTCACTTTCACTCTCTCTTACTCTGTCTCTGTCCTTTTTCTCTCCTGCTCCCTCTTTCTTTCTCTCTGAAATGTGGTCTCACGCTCTCTCTCCACCCCTATCTCTTTTTCTCTTTCCAAACCAATCTATCTTTATTTCCGTTCTCACTCCTTTAAATCCTATCTGACATTTCATCAGCCTGATAAACAAGTGCTCTCGGTTCCCACATAGCAATCACCTCCGAAACGCTCTGCTCACAGCTGAACCCTCCACAAACTCTCCCTACCCAGAGGAATAGAAACAGTAAATCTATGTGAAGATTTTGGGGATGAATATGGAAGTCACTTGCACAAATGAGTGTTTTAATTGGATGCAGATAGCATGCAGACTGTCTGTAGGCAGTGGGAGATGAAAGGCAGGGACAATTACACCACTTCCTTTTGTCAGCTATGGGGCGGATATGGGTACGCATCCCATGATCCCTTGCAGCCAATAATGAGAGGTGCCTAAGGGGCTGGCGCTGGAAAAGAGGGAGGCGGAGAGAAAGAGAGAGAGAAGTGGGCTGCGTGAGGACTGGTGTTAAAAATGGAGAGATGGTTAAAAGAGTGGGCCATGGGAACAGTGAGATCCTTTGGGCCACAGCGCCGTTCTGCCGGCAAGCTCTTCTCAGGGCCTGATCAGCATGATTACTCGCCCCCTCCCTCTCTCTCTATCTCTCGATCATAATCTTGATCATAATCTTTCGCTTGCGCTATCGGTCTCTGGTCAGATGGAAGTGGGCTGAGAGAGGAGAGATACAGTTTGGGATAAGCTGATAGTTTGTGTTCTGTGATCAGTGATCTGAAGCAAAAGACCTTCAGTCTTTAGGACACATGAAAAGAGCAACAGGAAGCTAAAAAAGATGGAGCAGTAAGAGCTAACACTACACTGTGGTGTCAAAGCACGGTTTGGTTCCCATCATAAGTATTATGCTGTATTCAGTTCTTAAAGGAGCAATATGTGGACACCTCCCACTGTAAACCTCAAAACATACAACTGAATTGTACAAACCGGACTGAACAGCTATTTGCACTCAACATTTTTACCTTTAAAAATGAAAAAAATATATATATGTTAACAGAATGTGAAAAACAGCTTTGATGGTATATCAGAGATGTCAATGAGTCATGTTGCAGAGATATCTACTGAAGTTGGCATGTTGTCCATAGCCATTTTCCTGTTTTAGTGAATTCATGGTGAAGTCTGCTCTCATTTGCTGGCTAACAGTGAGGCACTGTGTTGATCACACAGAAACAACATGTTGAAATACACACAGACAGGAAAATAAAGTGAAAGTAAAGTGTAGTTAGCTGAGCTAGTTAGTAGCTAATGTTACCTACACCAGCTACTTGCTTTTAATCTCAAAATGAACACATGTAGATTAAAGCTAATACTTGCTATGAAACTTTAAATTGAACCAAAAAGTAAATATGTTCATGCAGCATGGCTAACTACAGGTTGTTGTTGGGGGATATGATGCTAATAAAGGAGGAACTGCTCCTCTCCCCAGTCTCTTCAGGGTCAAACGCTGAGTAAAGCCTTGATAGTGTTTTGAGGAACTGTGTGGAGTGAAATGTGTAGAGCTAACCTGGTAGGAACACTGTCCAGGATGTTGTTAAAGACTGAATGTGCTTTAGTTGTCTTACTATTGGCCTGTATGCAATTTTTTCATCCCATCTTAAACAATGCTGCAGTTACATTCTGACGCTAGTACAGGGTGCAGCGTTTCAGCATTCAATTTAGAAGCTTCAGCCTTGTTTAAAGATGAACATCAGCTAGGCCTGTTGACAGTTCTGTTCCTTGAAAAAGGTATGAAAAGTACCAACATCACAGTCAAAGCCAAGAACACTAGATTTCTCCACATAGTCCGCCATTTTTGTTGCTATTGGTTCGTCATCTCAGTATGTCAGTTTTGGGGGTGTAAGTATTAAAGAGCCAATACACAAGTTACAATAACTGTTTAAATTGTGGGAATTGGCCAAATGGTATATGAATAAGGAACCACCATATCTGAGGTTAGCGGTGTCAATTCTATGTGCTTATATATTATTATTCAACTGTGCTAACGTAGTTTTCAAGTATGTGATGTTTCTGTTTACAGGTCATGTGGCAGTCCAGGTAGGTACTGTGTTTGGGAGTACTAGCTACGATTATCCAGGTTTGGGTCCTGATGCGTAACCTCCCCGTGGGATTCTGTATGGAACTCATTCCATGACTGGAACTCAGTATGTTCAAAGTATAACAAAGTATTTTCTCTCTGCTGTGTTCTGACTGCAGAGTTATAGTAAAACTGTGTTATAGACGTGAGTACGGGTTGTCAATGCTTCTTCTGTGTACTGAGAAATGAGTTAAGGACTAATGTTCCATGTCCTGATATGGGAATTACTCTTAGTTAATAAAGCATTTTACATTTATAAATAACAACTGTATCATGTGGCAGCGTGTGCAGGATTTGTGTAAAAGTGGGTACTGTGGAGTAAGGAGGCGATAAATAGACACCAGAGCTGTCTGCATAGGAAGATAACAACTAACCCAAGGTGTTGAAAAACTGGATCTTTCTGCGAGTCTCTATGTGCAGTTGGATCAGGATCTATATGGGGAGTCTAATAAAGAGTTCAGCACTCTCGGCCCCAGAGTGATTATCTGGCCTCACCTCTGTTTCACCTCTGGCCTCAACACTTCAGGAAACTGGGTGATGTGTGTGTCTGTCTACAATAATGTGCAAAGGTCACAGACAGAAGTCGTACATCAATGTACTGTCCGGTTCAAATGGTAATTTTATTCAGATGTATGATTTTGAGGAGATTAGAGATGGAAGTCAAAAATACAGAGAAGACGAGACTCCTAAACCCCATACAAGACCTGATAAACCATCAAAACTGTCACCATCTAATAAAAAGCCCTCCACTCTTGCTGCAGATCTGAAAACACTCATTCACAGATGTTTCTGTTCATCCTGCCACTGTGAGAAGACCACTCAACACTATAGGAACAGATGTGGGAACAGTCTGAACAGATGTGTAGCTGTGAAGAATCCCTTACTGAAAAAAGGTGGTAAACAAAAGGGAAGAAAACATTTACAAATGAAAACAGGGAAGCTGCTGGTGTTCCAATTGTGTTGGAGATTATTTTAATTATCTGTATGATGTTTATATTAAATATGTGTCTTCTGCTTTATTCTGTTTATGAAAAACTGAGTACCAAATGGTCATTCTGACTGAGGAATAACAGCTTTTTGCGGGGACACAAATAACGCACAGCACAGTGAAAATCTTTATCCTGTTGAGACTGTAATGACCTTATTGCTTGTTCACAAAAGGACATTTTTAATAATTTCTCAAAACAACCAACCGACTAACCAACCAACCAACCAAATAACCAACCAACCAAACAACCAAATAACCAACCAATCAAACAAACAAACAACCAAACAAACAAATAAACTGTTTAGTTCCATTGAAAAAAGGATGAACAAACTAAAAGTCCTCTCTCGGATTAGTGCAGGTTACTGCTGGTGTTCTAGGTGCCGTCAGTCTGGTGGAGAAGTGCCTCACTAAAACACAGTAACGAGCTTGCTTTGTGATCATGTGTGATCGTGCTCAGTTTCAGCGAGGTATTAAATTCTCTTGGTGTGTGTAATACTGATGGCATCACAGTTGGGTCCGGTCACACGGGACAGTGTGACGGGTCCGGGTCTTACCGGGGTCTGTCTATCCTGCCAGTGCGAGCAGAGTCGCTGCAGCGTCGCAGGGAAGTGCGCATGCGCAGAGCCCCTCACCAAGCGAGGGAGAGAGGGAGAGAGAGAGTTGAGCGGGAGGCAGAGAGCAGCTCAGGAGAGGCAGAGAGAGCGCGCGGCTCGCTGTGTGCAGGTAAGTGTCCGGTGTTTGCTACCAACTACAGGAGCTGAAGAGTGAATGTGCTGTGTATGTGTGTGTGTGAGGGAACAGAAGGTGGGCTGCTGTATTTAAACACAGGTATACCACCATACACGAGACTCGGTGGTCCTGCAGCGCGGGGGTCTCTCACAGGATGATAAGTGGTTGTGATACTTTACTGCGTTCTGTCAGTTGTGTGTGTGTGTGTGTGTGTGTGTGTGTGTGAGAGAGAGAGAGAGAGAGAGAAAGAGACGGCGAGAGAGCGTGTGTCCTCGGCGTTGTGGACGGCTGAATTGTGGTCTCAGAGTTGCTGTTCTCTCGGGGTTCTTGATGTTTACCCGTGTAGTCCTGGTCGGTGTCGGTGAGTTAGTGCTGAACGGTAGAGGAGCTGATCTCTCCCAACTTCTACCTGCTTGTTCTGGAGCGCGCTGAGCTCGGCACCGTTGTTTGACAAGCGCGCACGTGATGGGCACAGGTACGCGCGCGGGCAGGTGCACGAGCTTGTCCCCACAGATCAGCCTCTACTGAGCTAAATGAACCTCTCCGTTGTGGAACAAACCACAGCACCGGTCATGACTGATTCGCTTTTAATCCCGAAGCTTACACTGCGCGGTCTGAACACACCACCACACCAGCACCTTAACCGTGCTTTATTAGCCATAGGAGCAATGCTGCATCAAAAGTATGAGGTCACCGGTTATTTAGAACTGTAAGTTATACGTCATTATATAGTGATATTTAGTAGCAGAAACGTCCAGTAAATAAATATTTTTATAAATGTTTATCATAAATATATTTATTTGACAGATTAGCGATCATAAATAATAAATTGGCCTATTTGCAGCAAACATCTGTGAATTCTGATCATGCATCACCAACATCTAACACTGCATCAGCATCTACAATGTAAAATTAATATCAACAGAAAAGACTGGACATCTAAAACGAGAGCTGTACACCCCTGATTCAACACATCTACAGCGCAGAATGAACATCTACAGCATCTCTGGTGTGGAATGAACATCTAAAACATCTAAAGCATATACAGTGAAGAATAAACATCTAGAGTGTAGAATAAACATATACCGTGTAGAGTGAACATCTACAGTATTTACAGTGTAGAATGAACATCTAGAACATCTATAGCATATACAGTGTTGAATGAACATCTAGAACATCTACAGTATATACAGTCTAGAATCAACATTTACAATGTGTACAATGTAAACTGAACATAGATAGAGAATAATACAATGAAAATACAACAAAAATATAAATAGGGACATATATATAATATAAATAGGGACATTAAAAAAAAGAACATAAACAGTGTAGATTGAACATTTACAGTGTAGAATGAACATCTAGAACATTTAGAGTTTAGAATAAACACATATAGAACATCTACAGTGTAGAATGGACATCTACAATTTCATATACATCTCTATTATTCACTGTCCATCTAGTTTATTATTATTATTATTAGTGTGATAAGTTGTCATAAATTCTGTTCAGTGCATATCATGTGTATTACCAGTCCTTCAAGAACAGTGACCAGCTACTACTTTTTAAATAAGCAGACATTATAATTGGTTCTGTTTAATTGGATTTATTGTAGCGCAGTTTATTGTGAAAATGTCTTCAAGTCATGATAATATACCTCCCCATATGGTTCAGCCCTAGAACTACCCACAGTATTCATTTGTGCAGCTGAACACTGTGTGACTTCATTGAGCACTGTGGATTTGACCATGTCCAATTACCCCTCACAATAGTGTGCCATCCCAGATGGTAGTGGGTAATTTCACATACCTTTCCATACCATTCCATATGATTAAATGCAACCCATTAGGCAAGAACAGGACTGGATTGAATGCATGTCATTGTCAGTGTAATTATACCACATTTCAGTGGGATGTGCATCATTTTCCATCACAATATCATTTCTCTCATGATAATGAAAATGTCAGCATTGACTGTATGGCTGCTGTTTCTAATGTCTTCTTACCCACACTTTCTAGCAGCTTATCTGTATTCCAGATAATGGCATACTGAACAATACCAGTGAACTGGCATCCCTGCCATTTCACCTGGGCTTTTGGCACACGCTGCTCTACTACTTTACAATTACTAACTTACACTCCGAATATAGATTTAAAGAACCTGTAAGTTACTTTTTTTCTTTCGGTTGGAATCATCCCCCCTCAAATATCAGTGGTTTCCTGAATCCACAAGTATGCCATGTAAAAAAAAGTGGTATGTGCATATTTTGTTTATCATATTTTTCGTGATTTGGTATGCCATTAAATAATTCAACACTAAAATGGAGCCACCCGTGTTGTAAATATTTTGTGCTTCACTGGGGCTTCAACTGTTTACGATAAATGGTTCACGTCACAGCCTTGGCATTTCTCTTTAGACATTAATTCTTCAGCCAAACAATCGCTGCTGTGCAAAAAGCATTCCCACCCTCCCCCTATCTGTCTTCTTGAGTCAGTGCTTCATTCACTGAGTGACCCTCCCACACACGCACTGCACACCCAAACACACGCCACACGCTCACCCCGCTGCATTCCATTACTGGGTCAAATCACCCAATTAATACAATGCAAATGACAAGCGCCATGCTATTGTCTCCTGGCTCTTAGCGGAGAGCCTGCGCTTTTTCAACAGTTGCTTTTTAAGCACTTGAGACAATAGTGGCTCCCATTAACAGCAACTGCCAAAAAGACAAGGGACGACGTGCAGCTTTATTGGCCGCTCTCAGCTGGCGAGCTCTGAAAACTGGGATTCTTCAACATTTGGAAACAGTGTTAACAATTGTTAATTGTTGTCATTTTTGGGGGGAAATGAATTAGGAGTATTGGGAGTATTTACCGGATGGCTGTTCCTGACCTTAAAGACCCTGTCTAGCCAGGGCTGTAAACCACCAGCATGGCAGATGGGCTGAATAAGCAAAGGGATTGAGATGCTCTTAAAAGACAATGACCTACATGTTTGTCGGACAGTTTGCATGTTAGTGTGTGTGTGTGTGTGTGTGTGTGTGTGTGTGTGTGTGTGTGTGTGTGAGTGCCCTTGTAAAAGGCTGGTCACGCGTACTTCGTGATTCAGTGATGCTGATGGTCGTGGCCAAAGGCTGAGAGATTGCACTTGCAGATCTAGCCGGAAAATGGCTCGGAGCCCATGGGAAAGATCTGTGCTGTAGGAGGAAGACCCACTGTGGCAGCTGGATATGAATGCCACTTATTCCACAATGTGGGTCGGCGAGGCACGCCGGCTATTCTGCTGCCAAGCAAAGCCAATCATCAGAGCCTTGTGTCGTCTGACTGTCACCGGCCCTAAACTGTCTCTCTCTGAATAAAGAACAATGCTGCTCATACAGACACTCTGCTTGAGTGATATCATTATGAGAGACCTCTGAGGAACAAATTGCATCATATCTTTGTTTAAAGGCTTTTTCATGAAGTGTTACGATGGCTAGATGGGTCTCTGAGGCCAAGATGGAAGAAGGGGTGGAAATGCACAAGAGAGTTCTTATCCTGGATGCTCTAGTATTGTCACACAATTTGCTTTATAATCCCTCCTGAGAATTGCTGGGTATATGTATTTTGAGGACATGAATAAGGATAGACCCACTCTCAGAGCACCTTTAAAACCTTTGTGACAGAGAGGACAGATTTCTCTTCCTTATAAACCTTATAGTAGTTGTTCACTGGACAGCGTGACATGCCATGGTATGGTAACTGCTCCTAAAATAGAGCTAAACATTTTTTTGGTGGCTGAAATTTGTCTACGAGTGCGGAAACGCAGTACAAATTTTGGCTGGGTGGGACATGCATTGTCTTGAATGACCAACAGTCTTCGGTTCTCAGTTACACTGGATTTCATGGGACATAATGTAGCCTACTAAACTGGGCTGTGTATTGGCAAGACCGGTATGTATCACGTTACAAGGGTTATGATCCAGTATATTGTGATAGTGTAAGAAAGGTGATATATTGTGATGTTTTAACATCTAATATTTGGAAAATTCACCGTAGCGGTGCTGCCTCATGCTCCTTGTTTTGGTGGAGTTAAAAGTCTAATGTCTGTTCTCTATCTCTGCATGTAAAAAATTAATTACAAATTGGTATCTTTGAAAATCGATACAGTATCACAGTATTGAGAAACTTCATTCTTGTATCAATTGTAATATGTAAACTATTTTTTGGTTGGTTTCAAATGAATGTTTCTGAATTTTGTTTTCCAGTTTAGTTAACATCATAATGATGTGCTGATGCATTTGTAACTGTACTTTTTTCCTGTAACCCAGAGTGGAAATTTAGAAATAGAAATATTTTTCTTATATATTCTTTAGAAATGCCTGAGGCTCCCAGTCTTGGTCCTGGACTGCCACCATCTTCAATATTGCAGTGTCTTTCCTGCTCCAACATACTCACTTCAACTCCTGGAGGCCCGTTAATTAGCTGATTAGCTGGATCAGGTGTACTACAGCTGGGGAAACACCAAAACATGGTTGGAACCTGGGCTGGGAACCACAAGCATATGTGATGGCTGTAGTTCAAAGACATGACTGAAAGCCCTGGTGTTAGGAGAATGGTGATCTGTCTGCACCTACTGTTCATAGGCATGCCTGCACACACACACACACACACACACACACTCAAACACACATGACCTCTCATATACATACATCCTATTTTCTGCACACTGGTACACAAACCACACACAAGCTGGACAGGCACATCTGTGGGATGAGCGGTGAGTGGTGTCAGGCAGGTTGGCTTAATTAGGCTTTCACACTTGGTTAGATATGAAGTGTAATGGGGATCGACCCAACATCTGCCTCTGCTGCTGTTTACACCCTAATAAATTAACAAGGATGGATGAAGACCGATGGATTAGAAAAGCACAGACAAAAGAGGAGATAGGAGAACGTATTAGTTGACTCTCCTCATTTCAGTGAGCTACAGTTCAAAACAACATTTGGCACAAACTGGAGCTGTATAGATGCTGTATCCATATCTGGGACTATGCACGCCAGTAAACAGCACGTCAGTGGTGTGGGATGATAAGCAGCAGTGAAAATGCTTATGGCAAAATCTGTAACTGCAGTATTTTAATGGGAAAAGCAGACTAACAGGAGCCCTTCACCTGAACCGCTGAGTCAGGCTTCTTGCAGTAATCACTCATCTGCTGCTGTGTAGTCACTTACAGGCTCAGTTAGTCTTAGTCCAGATTGTAATTAAGGGAGCGGAAGGAACTGCTGGACTCTTAAAGTAATAATAGCCCATAGCCTTAATTTAGCTTTTTGCTAGCACAGAAGCCCGATAACATGGACTAATGTGTCCACTAGTACTGTCTGCAGGGGGCATCCACTGGTCAGCTAAAGCAGGGGGCTCTTGGGGGCTGTTGCTTCAACCAAGCCAGAAAAAAAACATTGAAAGTCAAAGCTACTGACAGAGTGAACAGTGGTATTCATTAAACTCAGAGTCTGATGCTCGGAGATGTAGCTTGAATTAATGAGATGGACGTATCAGACAGAGAAGCTGCTCAGTACTTACATGTGCACAATGAAGGTTTATTTGCTTAATGTTTAGTTCTATATTTTAGTAACTCAAGATGAATGTTGGTATTTCATAACTATAACTAAAATACAATGATACATTGTGCAACAACATTCACATTTAATTCACATTTAATTCCACAGCTTCTAGGGTAAACTTTTTTACATTTAGGTAGGACAATACTTTATCAAGTTCTAATAACTATAAAATATCTCTTCTGCTTATGAATTCAAGCAGTGTTGATTGTAGAGTCTGTTGTGGCCCTAGGCAGTAATACACAGGGGGGGCCCCTAACGGTGTTTATCACCATTATGTTATTAATAAGCTGATACCCACAAAAATTGTTCACGAAAATAAATGAACACACACGTGCAGTGTCATTTAAAAGTTTCAAATCTGCACAGGCGACATCTAACTTGTTTCAATGAATTAAATAAGAGGAATAATTTAACACACCATGCT
The DNA here is from genome assembly GCA_024036415.1 of Prochilodus magdalenae. NCBI lineage: Eukaryota > Metazoa > Chordata > Actinopteri > Characiformes > Prochilodontidae > Prochilodus > Prochilodus magdalenae. The sequence goes on along the minus strand of JAMWET010006631.1, from coordinate 488,160 downwards.
GTTGTGATCCTCACCAACTGAGACGTTTTGTGCTCGTCTTGCTATCTGGCGTCGGCCTGAGGAAGATGGGCTCCCCTTTTGAGTCTTAGTTCCTCTCGAGGGTTCTTCCTCTTGCTCTGAGGGAGATTTTCCTTGCCACTGTTGCCCTTGGCTTGCTCATTGAGGGGCTAGGACCCAGATTCTCTGTAAAGCTGTGGTGTGAAAACATCTGTTATAAAAGACTCTATATAAATAAGTTTGGCTTGACTTGACTTAGGGCTCATATCTGATATTACACATGACGATTTAGACTGAAATCTGGTGCATTTCTCAGCAGGTTAGCAGCCTTTTCCTTACAACCATGACTTTTTAACACGAATCACTGGACCGCTTTACTCCCTGTGTCATGTCATGAAGTCTTTAAGACAGCTCCTAAACACTCTGTATTACATTTCTGTAGAACAAACAGAAGGCTGTTCTGTTCTCCTGTTAGGCCCACTCTGGAGGGAACTCCCTTCTCTTGAACTGACGCGTGATGCTGATTGTACGAGACACTCTGAGTACTCACTCTTCCCCCCCATGTTGTGCTTTGGAAGGTTAACTCCCTTTGATGTTGGGGCTTGTATTAGACCAAAAGCACCCACCCAAACATATTTAAGCTCTACTTCTCATTTCATAGAATGGACCATGTGGGGATGCTTTGCCCAAATAGTAAAAGTCTTGAGCAGAAGGTTTGTGCAGAGCGTTTGTGTGCTTGTTACTGCAGCCCATTATCTTAAATAGGGAAGTGGACTCAGTAGAGATGTTTTTAGATGAGTGCGTATGTAAGTGAAAGTGGCAGAGTTTTAGTTCTTAGTTCAAGTTGAATGTGCGTCTATCAGGTTGAAGGTCACAGGGTTCATTGGTCTCTTTGAAAGTTACTTTGCCACCCACAATAACAGAATGGAGCGTTTGAGGTAGGTGGACTGGCTAGCGATTGGCAGCTAAATAAGCAGTATGTAAGATGAAAACTGTCAATCAAATAGGGGCAACATATTACCATAAAGTTGTGTAGTCCACTCAATTGTAAGACAGAATGAAGTGCACAGTCCCTCCTCTTCATTGTTAACATTAGCAGTTGTTTACTTAAAAGTGTAAAAGAAGCACTCAGCATCGAGTTCAGCATCTAACCTCATCCTTTTATCACCAAGAGTGTCTCCATTGGTGGAAATGAACCAAAATCTATCCAGGAGCTGGCACAATGCTGCCATATGGCATAGCATGCCTAGCAAATGATTTAAAGTGAGTGGATCAGGCTAATTATTTGATGCACGATCCATCTAATTTTGTTAATATTGGGACCCATATCTGATCCTATCCTATATCTAAACCCTAATTATGAGACCAGGTGGGCCAGGACTAGCTGGTTAGCATGCCAACTTCAAGAGTTTTTAAAATTGAAAATGTTTAAAAAGTACCCAAAACTAATTACATGCATAGTCTTCTTAATAAGACCCAAAATTAGCTACAGTATAAGCAGACTTTAAATATGACTAATACTTAGAGATGCACTATGATATTGGAATTGTATTGGATGTGTAGAATGGACTAATATTTTGAACGGATATTTGTTGCCCTGTTATTTGTTCTAGTCCTGTCCAATTTTATTTTAAGTGTTAATGTAGGGTTATTGACCAACTACAGATATATAGATAGTAAATACTGTTTATATTATAACTGCACTTTTAAGGAACCCATATCCTACACTCCTCTTGTATATTGCCTTTTCCTTGAGTGTCCACTTACTACATGTGTGTGGTTGTTTACCACAGCAATGTACAATGATAGTGACAATTTTCCAACCTCTGCCCTGTTTATTAACTCATTGGGAAAGCAGTCCAAGCTGAAACACTCTTTATGACCTTATTCTGTATGGACTGAGGAGTTATGTTTTGGTATGTTTTAATACAGGGTTATCAGTGTTATCAGTTATTGTTGGGCTTGTATACAGCAGTCAACCATTAAAACCAGTAATTGTCCCATCCCTGGTGGTGGTGTTTCTTAAGAAGGCGGGGGGACGTGGGCACTGAGGGGGTTAAAGCACAAGGATCGTGTACCTCACAGGGACATTGGAAAGGGTAAAAAGGGGGGCTGAGGACAAAGCAGTTCTGTTTTCTCTCTCTCTTCTAGCGGAGGCTCTTGTTCTCACTTCTCTTTTTGTGAAGAGGGGGTAATAAGGGAGGGGGCAGGACTGAGACGCATCACAAAAGGAACTGTGGTAGTTTCTTTCTCTGGGTCTTCCCAGGCTGCCCAGTCGCACTCTAGACAACCTCTGGGTGACAGATGTTTCAGAAAAGACGACCAGTGGTGGAGGTCAGAGAGGCAAAGGTGGTTTTGGCTGCCTTTTACAGCAGTGAAAGCAGGGAGGGGAAAGAGTGGGTAATTATGGAGGAAGTGAGAGAGCTGTAAACTGAACTGGAAAGAATCTGAGGCAAAGAGAAAAAGCATGTTGAGAAAAGATAAGAAGAAAAATGTTTGTTCGTTGTGTACTGTGGGTGTTATGATGTGCACAGCATGCACCTTACAATTTCAGACACTCGGGAGACAGACAGAGAGAAATAGCGGGCAGGAGCGAGAGAGAGACCCTATTCTCACATTTACACCTCCTCACATTTGCATAAGCTTAAGTAAGCTCCTTTCCTTTTGCACACACAGTTTTGTTTTCATACCTTGCCAGGACACAGAGACATAGCTTTGTCCCAAACCGTATATGAAACTGTGAAATATGTTAGTATCTGGATGTTATCATTGTTTGCATTGCTTTACTGAAGGCATGTGTTATGATCTACTTAAGCCTTTCTTACCAACTTATACATACATCAACTCTTATTTACACACGTGATGTGTCATTAAGGCTGCTTTGTACATTTATCATTACACTTCAGAAGTTGTTATGATAATTTTATTGAAAGAACCTTTTATAAGCTCATGTAAGTTAGTTTCAGTTGTCCTGGGTTATGTAAGTGTCATGTAGGCTAATGTAAATCCTGCCCTCCAGTAAACTACTACCAAAGAGCCTAAACGTGAACTTAACTCAGAATCTAAAATGACCCCCTACATGTACCATGGGTTTACAAAACACATGCTTCAGTCATCAGACAGAGTGTTGGCTTTATATTACTTCAGATGTCTGATTCCCATCACCACCACTAATAATAATTTGTACCCTGTAAGACTCAATTCAGACTTAGAACAGAGCAGAAGTACCTGCAGGGCGGCTCTTAATGACTATATAAAAATAGAGTTTTTAAAATTTAAATCCCCTTTTAACCTCAATAACCAGAAAGAAATGCTGGTTTGGCCTTTACAGTTTGATATACTATATGCACTTTACAAAGTCAGGACTTTTTTGTTGCTCCTGGCATTCTAGGTCTTTTTGTATTGCTCTGATTTCCTACAAGGTCAGGACATTATTGTCCCAAAAATGTACTAAAACAAACATACACACAATCCCTCTTCCCCTGTAGAGGCCTGGCCCACTCATTCTCTCTAATTGTTTAGCAAATACAGCAGCGCATCATACCCCCCAATTCAAACAGGAGATTTAAAAGCTATCTCTGCCAAACGAAAAGACAAATGAAACCCACAGCTTCTCAGTTCCCACTGCCTTGAGACTACAGTAGTACCTGCAGGGCTGCTACTCCACCCAGCAGCATTGCAGTACACTTTAACCACATCACACACTGCACAGACCTGCTTAACAGTCTAATATGCATCTAGGCTGTGTTCACAAAGCAGCTCAAAGTAGGAGAATTTGTTGTTTATGGGTCAATTTGGGTTTAAGGACAGAGGTACAAAGTCCACAGAGAGAGCCTGATTTAGAACCAGAGCTCATACTGCTCAGGGCCTTTAAGCCTAGTTCATTAGTCTTGCGGTGTACAGGAGAACACAGACATGAATAGCTGTATTAGGTGTTGATGCAGTGTACTGGTTGTTTGTACTAAGGCTGAGCAAAAGAGAAAGAAATACAACATGTAGCATTAAATGTAAGAGACAATGTGATTACAGTACGTTTGGTGTGTCTGTGTAAATGGTCTGCATCTCTCCATTTTAAGTATACAAGCAGTTACTGAAGTAACAACATTAATGTACTCAAGAAAGTTTACAAATTTGTTCATGATGCTGAATATTGGAGAGAGCACTGGACATGTGACATCACCATACTTTTTCTGAGGTTTGGCAAGCTGGAACAAAAATCAAAAACTATCAGCACAATGCTTTTTATTCACTGAACTATATTTAATTCAAATGCCTAATTATGCTCTCTTGGTAATGGAACGTGTAGTTGGTCTACTGTGGATATCCACAGTATGCTCTGTATATCAGTATACTTTGATGTAATGATACCTATTGTGATACTGCCCACCACTACGACTGGTAACACTGTCATGTTGCCCATCCCTTGTTTGCACCACATTGTACAGTGTCTGTTTGTGTCATCAGTGAACAGACTAAAACAGAGGCTGATACAGTTTGAACCAGTGTGCTTGCCACTATATGACAGTAATAACTTGGATTTGGTGGGCACAGGCAGGTTTGGCCAGTGGACAGACTGAAGCAACAGGGAACATCACAGATTACAGATGGTATGAGATGGCATGGGGTGATGCAGGGAATCTTGTGGAGCGATATGCATGTTCTTGGGTGTGGAAGTGTGTGCCTATATCATAGCTGTACAAGAAAACCTTTTTTCCGTTTTGGCCTGTGGAAATGGTCTAACATGACTTGGGATAAAGTCTTGTAAATCCGCTGGCTATGTGAAGTTGGGAATGTTTTTCCTTTTCCTATTATACAGCCATTTAGAGGATATGAGGCTTTCTTACAGCAGCAATGGCATGTCGTACATTCACTCTGTGTGAACATGTGTGTGTGAGTGGGTATCTGAGGGCAGGTTTGAGACAGCGAGGGGTTTTTAATCCTGTCTGAATGACAGTTTGAATCTCTGGTCCTTTCACTGTGGCACCACAATCAATCTGCTCTTCTCCCTTTTTGCACTAACACTCCAGGCTGTGCCAGTAAAGTCATGGGGATATTATACTGGATCAAGTGTACAAACAACATTTCTGGACATTTTGTAAAATGCAATAAAAGAAGAATCTGTGATATGTTATTTCTCTTGAAAGTTTGATGCAACACATTTAAAAACATTGGGACAGAGTCATGCGTTACATCAGCTTTCCTTGCAATTACACTTGTTATGCTTTGGGAACTGAGAATACTTATTGTTGCAAGTTTGTAATTGGAATTTTTGCCCATTCGTGTTTGATGGGAGACTTTAGCGACGCAGTAGTCCATGGTCTTTGTTGTCTGATTCTCCTCTTCATGGTGCTCCATACATTTTCATTAGGAGAGAGATCTGCACTGCAGGCAGGCAAGTCAACCACACACAGTCTGTGTGTAGAAAACCATGCTGGTGTAGCACAGGCTTGGCAGCGTCTCTATGAAATAACCGTTTACCTCCTGGAAAACACGTTGTCTTGTTAACAGAATGTATCTCTCTAAAATCCTGGTTTTCAGCTCTGTGTCAATGGTGCATTCACACATATGCAAGTCACCCATGCCACGGGCACTGATACCCCTTTGTACAATAACAGATGTTGACTTTTGCACATTTTGCTTGGATGGTCCTTTTCATCTTCAGCACAGAGAACTTGATGCTTTTTCCCCCTAAAGGGGCAGAAATGTGGAGCTCGGGCCCAGAGAACCTGACAGTGTTTCTATATAGGACTGATGCTTGGTTTTCTCTGTGCTTTTCTTAATGCAGCAACAAACTGGGTTAAGTGACAGCGATTTTCCAAAGTACTCCCTAGCTCATGTGGCTATATTAAACATAGCAGCATGACTGCTTCTAATGCGATTTATCAGGATTCACAATATTATACAAGGTAGATGTGACACGTCAGAATTTTAGTTTCAAGTTTTGCAAACTGAAATGTTGAAATTCTCTTTTTTTATCGTGTGACAATTTTCTATCAAAGTGAGCCATGACCACTCCTTACTTGTAAAGAGTGTGACTTTTGTGGAGCTCCTTTATACACAGTCAGGATTCCTTCACCTCTTGACAGTTCACCTTCTTGTTTCCCAGCCTTCCCAGATATTCTGGAAATATGGTTTGTATGCTCAAACTAATAACCCAGAGTGTGGTAGTCTTAGAAGATAACACATATTTTAAAAGAGGCAAGTTAATTAGTGTGCCGTAAAAATGAAAGAAAAGAGCGAAAAAGGTTTTTATTGGCATGCTGGTCTTGGTCACATTGCTCACGTACTTTTTTTTTATTTTGATCATACTGCATTGTGGAAAGTAAAATTATTTCATATCTAATTAATATATCTTATTAATAAATAAATTAATAAATTCTTTCTATTAGCTCCTTATAATATTGTATTTGTAATATAGTATTGTATTTGTACATGTATTTTTTTTACATATTCTAAGTGATTTCAGTAAACCAAATTATCTCACTATAAAATAATGTTTGCATTAAAATTAAAAATATGTTTGAAGCAAGCCAATTTGTCTCACTATATTGACAGATAGTTTGGTCTACAAAGCATAAATGATGCAAAACATACAGAATAAAACAAAGAAAGCATTCAGTTTTAACACGTTACTGTAATGTGTCTCTAACGTGATGGCAAACAAAACTGCTTCTCATGTTTTCATGAGCTGATCCTACCCAGCTGCATGTTGTTTAAAAGCATAATCTATACCCCCATAATCTTTTTCCCTGCTTGGAAACGATTAGAGAAGATTGAGGTCAAAAACCCATTAGAATCATAACATTAACACTGCAAAAATAAAAAAATAAAACCCAGCTTCCCTGTCTGTCAGCAGCCAACCAGAGGAGAGGGAGGAGGCCACATTTTAGGAGACATTCAAACGGTCCAATTAGGGCATGTTTCTGGACAATAAAGCTTTAGGATGTAAGCTGGGAGCCTAATTCAGTCTGTCAGCTATGACAAATTCAGCTCTTTTGGCACCATGTGCTGAGACCCATGTTTACGCTCTCGGCAGAAGCTGCCATATTCACAGATACGAGATCAGCTTCACCTGCCCAGATACAAACCTTAGCTTATATCCCATAAATATAAAGCAGTATGCTCATATGCTGTGGGAAATTGTTTCTCCCTTATTGAAGCCGAAGGTAGCAAACCCTCTCTTATTATTGTCCTATTATTTTCCAGTGAGTGGTTTACAACATACCAGAAAACCAGAAAAGAAAACAGAACAACGGAGAATGTAATGTATTCGCTGACCTAAAAATCAAAACAAATAAAAAACAAAGAAGCAAACAGAAAACATACAAAAAACAGTATTCACCGTGTTTTCATCTGCTGCAAATGGAATACATGGAAATAAAGCTTTTAATCAAATGGAGAACAAAAGAGCTATTTGAAGCTGGCTTCCTTCCCTCCTCATTCACAGCCATTTGGCAGCCTTAGGCTCTTCTGCTACTGAATTCACTATAATCTCTTCAAGTGCTAACCTCATTGTGGAAGCCTCCCTTCTCTCCTTCTCTCTCACCCTCTTGCTCTCCATCTCTTAGTTTTAAGGGGTTCTTCAGTGGGTGACTGGTTCTTCTGGTCTAGATAATGTTTTCATCTGTCTCGCTGATGTTCAGGGATTTGTTAAAAATGTATGATTAAAAGGCTGGACTCAGGGAAGTTTGCTCACATAGTAGCTCACTAGTAGTGGAAGTGCTAGTGCTATAAAAGAACATTTGTGGCTCCCTGAAGAATGTTTATAAAGAACATTTATGAAAAGCATGTTCATAAATATGTAGTGTAAGATATAATTGTTCTCTTTATGACTAAGGGGTGGGGTTAAGGAAACTTTATGTTCGGCAAAATTAAATGTCCTAAGTATCAGTAGTTTTAGCAGCAGGTGAAGTACCAGTAGAAGCTGTATCAGTAGTATTAGCAGCAAGTGTAGTACTAGTAGAAGCTGTATCATTAGTATTAACAGCAGGTGAAGTACCAGTAGAAGCCGTATCAGTAGTATTAGCAGCAGGTGGAGTACCAGTAGAAGCTGTATCAGTAGTATTAATAGCAGGTGAAATACCAGTAGAAGCTGTATCATTAGTATTAACAGCAGGTGAAGTACCAGTAGAAGCCATATCAGTAGTTTTAGCAGCAGGTGGAGTACCAGTAGAAGCTGTATCAGTAGTATTAACAGCAGGTGAAGTACTAGTAGAAGCTGTATCAGTAGTATTAACAGCAGGTGAAGTACCAGTAGAAGCTGTATCAGTAGTATTAGCAGCAGGTGAAGTACTAGTAGAAGCTGTATCAGTAGTATTAACAGCAGGTGAAGTACTAGTAGAAGCTGTATCAGTAGTATTAGCAGCAGGTGAAGTACCAGTGGAAGCTGTATCAGTAGTATTAACAGCAGGTACTAGTAGAAGCTGTATCAGTAGTATTAACAGCAGGTGAAGTACTAGTAGAAGCTGTATCAGTAGTATTAACAGCAGGTACTAGTAGAAGCTGTATCAGTAGTATTAGCAGCAAATGTAGTACTAGTAGAAGCTGTATCAGTAGTATTAAACAGCAGGTAGTACCAGTAGAAGCTGTATTCAGGCAGTATTAAGCAGCAAGTGAAGTACTAGTAGAAGCTGTAATCAGTAGTTTAACAGCAGGGTGGAGTAAAGTACCAGTAGAAGCTGTATCAGTAGTATTAGCAGCAGGCAGTGTGAAGTTCTAGTAGAAGCTTTATCAGTAGTAGTTAACAGCAGGTAGTCAACTAGTAAAAGCTTTATCAGTAGTATTAACAGCAGGTTCTAGTAGAAGCTTTATCAGTAGTATTAACAGCAGGTGAAGTACTAGTAGAAGCTTAACAGCAGGTGAAGTACTAGTAGAAGCTGTATCAGTAGTATTAACAGCAGGTACTAGTAGAAGCTGTATCAGTAGTATTAACAGCAGGTGAAGTACCAGTAGAAGCTGTATCAGTAGTATTAGCAGCAGGTGTAGTACTAGTAGAAGCTGTATCAGTAGTATTAACAGCAGGTGAAGTACCAGTAGAAGCTGTATCAGTAGTATTAGCAGCAGGTGAAGTACTAGTAGAAGCTGTATCAGTAGTATTAACAGCAGGTGAAGTACTAGTAGAAGCTGTATCAGTAGTATTAACAGCAGGTGAAGTACTAGTAGAAGCTGTATCAGTAGTATTAACAGCAGGTACTAGTAGAAGCTGTATCAGTAGTATTAGCAGCAAGTGTACTAGTAGAAGCTGTATCAGTAGTATTAGCAGCAGGTGAAGTACTAGTAGAAGCTGTATCAGTAGTATTAACAGCAGGTGAAGTACTAGTAGAAGTTTGTGATGCACTATTATCACCAGTAGTATTAGCAGCAGGGTGAATGTCATTCAGTGACTAGTAGAAGCTGTATCAGTAGTGTTAAACGTAGCAGGTGAAGTACCAATAGAGCTGTTTCCAGTAGTATTAACAGCAGGTGACCCAGTACTAGTAGAAAGCCTGTATTAAGCAGTATGCACATAGCAGGTGTAGTAGCTATAGAAAGCTGTATCAGTTGTATTAAAAGCAGGTGAAGTACCAGTAGAAGCTGTATCAGTAGTATCAGTAGTGAATTAGCAGCCAGGTGTAGTATTAACAGCAAGTATACAGTAGAAGCTTTATCAGTAGTATTAACAGCAGGTACTAGTAGAAGCTTTATCAGTAGTATTAACAGCAGGTACTAGTAGAAGCTTTATCAGTAGTATTAACAGCAGGTGAAGTACTAGTAGAAGCTTAACAGCAGGTGAAGTACCAATAGAAGCTGTTTCAGTAGTATTAACAGCAGGTGTAGTACTAGTAGAAGCTGTATCAGTAGTATTAGCAGCAGGTGAAGTACCAGTAGAAGCTGTATCAGTAGTATTAGCAGCAAGTGACGTACTAGTGGAAGCTGTATCAGTAGTATTAACAGCAGGTGAAGTACTAGTAGAAGCTGTATCAGTAGTATTAACAGCAGGTGAAGTACTAGTAGAAGCTGTATCAGTAGTATTACAGGTCTACAGGTACTAGTAAACAGATTCCAATGCTGTATCAGTAGTATTAGCAGCAAGTGTACTAGTAGAAGCTGTATCAGTAGTATTAGCAGCAGGTGAAGTACTAGTAGAAGCTGTATCAGTAGTATTAACAGCAGGTGAAGTACTAGTAGAAACTATATCAGTAGTATTAGCAGCAGGTGAAGTACTAGTAGAAGCTGTATCAGTAGTGTTAACAGCAGGTGAAGTACCAATAGAAGCTGTTTCAGTAGTATTAACAGCAGGTGAAGTACCAGTAGAAGCTGTATTAGCAGTATTAGCAGCAGGTGTAGTACTAGTCGAAGCTGTATCAGTAGTATTAACAGCAGGTGAAGTACCAGTAGAAGCTGTATCAGTAGTATTAGCAGCAGGTGAAGTTCTAGTAGAAGCTTTATCAGTAGTATTAACAGCAGGTACTAGTAGAAGCTTTATCAGTAGTATTAACAGCAGGTACTAGTAGAAGCTTTATCAGTAGTATTAACAGCAGGTGAAGTACTAGTAGAAGCTTAACAGCAGGTGAAGTACCAATAGAAGCTGTTTCAGTAGTATTAACAGCAGGTGAAGTACCAGTATAAGCTGTATCAGTAGTATTAGCAGCAGGTGAAGTACCAGTAGAAGCTGTATCAGTAGTATTAGCAGCAGGTGTAGTACTAGTAGAAGCTGTATCAGTAGTATTAACAGCAGGTGAAGTACTAGTAGAAGCTGTATCAGTAGTATTAACAGCAGGTGAAGTACTAGTAGAAGCTGTATCAGTAGTATTAGCAGCAGGTGAAGTACCAGTAGAAGCTGTATCAGTAGTATTAAGCAGGTGTAGTACTAGTAGAAGCTGTATCAGTAGTATTAACAGCAGGTACTAGTAGAAGCTGTATCAGTAGTATTAACAGCAAGTGAAGTACCAGTATAAGCTGTATCAGTAGTATTAATAGCAGGTGAAGTACTAGTAGAAGCTGTATCAGTAGTATTAATAGCAGGTGAAGTACCAGTAGAAGCTGTATCAGTAGTATTAGCAGCAGGTGTAGTACCAGTAGAAGCTGTATCAGTAGTATTAGCAGCAGGTGTAGTACTAGTAGAAGCTGTATCAGTAGTATTAACAGCAGGTGAAGTACTAGTAGAAGCTGTATCAGTAGTATTAACAGCAGGTACTAGTAGAAGCTGTATCAGTAGTATTAACAGCAGGTAAAGTACTAGTAGAAGCTGTATCAGTAGTATTAACAGCAGGTACTAGTAGAAGCTGTATGAGTAGTATTAGCAGCAAGTGTAGTACTAGTAGTAGCTGTATCAGTAGTATTAGCAGCAGGTGAAGTACTAGTAGAAGCTGTATCAGTAGTATTAACAGCAGGTGAAGTACTAGTAGAAACTATATCAGTAGTATTAGCAGCAGGTGAAGTACTAGTAGAAGCTGTATCAGTAGTGTTAACAGCAGGTGAAGTACCAATAGAAGCTGTTTCAGTAGTATTAACAGCAGGTGAAGTACCAGTAGAAGCTGTATTAGCAGTATTAGCAGCAGGTGTAGTACTAGTCGAAGCTGTATCAGTAGTATTAACAGCAGGTGAAGTACCAGTAGAAGCTGTATCAGTAGTATTAGCAGACAGCATGGTGAAAATCTAGTAGAAGCTTTATCAGTAGTATTAACAGCAGGTACTAGTAGAAGCTTTATCAGTAGTATTAACAGCAGGTACTAGTAGAAGCTTTATCAGTAGCATTAACAGCAGGTGAAGTACTAGTAGAAGCTTAACAGCAGGTGAAGTACCAATAGAAGCTGTTTCAGTAGTATTAACAGCAGGTGAAGTACCAGTATAAGCTGTATCAGTAGTATTAGCAGCAGGTGAAGTACCAGTAGAAGCTGTATCAGTAGTATTAGCAGCAGGTGTCGTACTAGTAGAAGCTGTATCAGTAGTATTAACAGCAGGTGAAGTACTAGTAGAAGCTGTATCAGTATTATTAATAGCAGGTGAAGTACTAGTAGAAGCTGTATCAGTAGTATTAGCAGCAAGTGAAGTACCAGTAGAAGCTTTATCAGTAGTATTAGCAGCAGGTGTAGTACTAGTAGAAGCTGTATCAGTAGTATTAACAGCAGGTACTAGTAGAAGCTGTATCAGTAGTATTAACAGCAAGTGAAGTACCAGTATAAGCTGTATCAGTAGTATTAATAGCAGGTGAAGTACTAGTAGAAGCTGTATCAGTAGTATTAACAGCAGATGAAGTACTAGTAGAAGCTGTATCAGTAGTATTAACAGCAGGTGAAGTACCAGTAGAAGCTGTATCAGTAGTATTAGCAGCAGGTGTAGTACCAGTAGAAGCTGTATCAGTAGTATTAATAGCAGGTGAAGTACCAGTAGAAGCTGTATCAGTAGTATTAACAGCAAGTGAAGTACCAGTAGAAGCTGTATCAGTAGTATTAACAGCAGATGAAGTACTAGTAGAAGCTGTATCAGTAGTATTAATAGCAGGTGAAGTACTAGTAGAAGCTGTATCAGTAGTATTAATAGCAGGTGAAGTACTAGTAGAAGCTGTATCAGTAGTATTAATAGCAGGTGAAGTACTAGTAGAAGCTGTATCAGTAGTATTAGCAGCAGGTGAAGTACTAGTAGAAGCTGTATCAGTAGTATTAACAGCAGGTACCAGTAGAAGCTGTATCAGTAGTATTAACAGCAGGTGTAGTAGTAGTAGAAGCTGTATCAGTAGTATTAACAGCAGATGAAGTACTAGTAGAAGCTGTATCAGTAGTATTAATAGCAGGTGAAGTACTAGTAGAAGCTGTATCAGTAGTATTAATAGCAGGTGAAGTACTAGTAGAAGCTGTATCAGTAGTATTAATAGCAGGTGAAGTACTAGTAGAAGCTGTATCAGTAGTATTAACAGCAGGTGTAGTACTAGTAGAAGCTGTATCAGTAGTATTAGCAGCAGGTACCAGTAGAAGCTGTATCAGTAGTATTAACAGCAGGTGAAGTACTAGTAGAAGCTGTATCAGTAGTATTAACAGCAGGTACCAGTAGAAGCTGTATCAGTAGTATTAACAGCAGGTGAAGCACTAGTAGAAGCTGTATCAGTAGTATTAGCAGCAGGTACTAGTAGAAGCTGTATCAGTAGTATTAGCAGCAGGTACTAGTAGAAGCTGTATCAGTAGTATTAGCAGCAGGTGTATTGTGTTTTTGATGAAGTCACTTTTTTGAAGTGTCAGTACAGGAAAACAGATGTTTCAGAAGAGAGTTGCTTTAAAAGCGAGCATGGTCTCTCATCATGTCCCCTAGATGAAATCATAAACACCTCTAGTTATCTGATGGAAAAGTGGTCACTTGATGGCTTGATTATATGTTTCAGACAACAGACAACAATCTTTTGCTTGTATTCCTGTCACATGGCCTGTGTGTCTGCGTATATGATTGTATCGATAAAAGTCAGACTGTCCGTATTTCATTCCTCAAGTCTTACCACTGAATCGCTTTTCCCACTTTCTGTTCAGTTAATACAGTGAGCTGAATTATTAAACAGTTGCTGGGAAATGCCACATATTAGTTGTTAGGTTAGAGCGCCTCAGGCTTACAGTCAGATTTCTCACTTATAATTGTTTGTTAATGTTTGTCAAGCATGAATAGCCTTGTCAACCCCATTGTAACTTGCTGTCAATGAGGGAGGCAGGTTCGGAATTGCTGGAGGGGCCAAATCAGAGGAACAAGGAACTGATTTAATAGTCTTTGATGCAGCTGCATGTAAAGGATTACTTTAACATCGGAAGGCAACATGTGCAGTTATGGCAAACAGAGCTCATTACAGTATATCAGAACTGAACACTAGTATTATTTGACTTGCTATTTCACAAAATAGTGTGGCTTAATCCAGACAGTTGCTTATTTATGCTAAACATGTTACTTGAGTATGAAAATAAACAAATTGTGCTACTAATGCCTGAATTTCACCTCTGATATGAGTTTACCTACTAATACCGGCGATCTAAAGCTTAGTAAATTCTATATAATAAGGTTCGATATTCAAAAGACCACTGAACTCATTCATTTGGGTCTCCACATCTAAGCACAAAACGAATGGGGTTGTTAAACGGCATCCTTATCGCACCATGTGGTAAATAAATCTGTTCAGAAGCTGACACCTTTTGTCCTGCGTCCTCTAAAATATGTGCACAGTAGTATTTAGTTAACATGTAGCAATATTCATATTTCGACCTCGCTAATGACTTTGTAATTAAGATGAAGATATTTCAGAAAAACGTCTTTAGCTTCAGGAAATTGTTGATTACCACAGAATGAGAGACATTTCTGTGTTCATTGTTCACATTGGCAAAATCCTTTTAGACCTGAAATTCTTTATATGGGTGTACACGCTTTGCACTGTCCACAGAGTTATCACACAACTACAGTTGACCTGTGGATATGGGTCTGCATTTCAGCACCTATCTATCTTCATCTTTCATCAGCTAGCTTTACTTTATTTGTTGGGGGCTGGCCTGAGGTTGAAACAGTCCCTTATAAAGGCCGACATATTGGAGACTTCTTCAAGGTCGTCTGAGTCTCAGGAGGCTCAGGATCAGTTTGCTCTGTTTACTATAGCTCAAAAAAGAAGCTCCCTTTGAGCTAGGCCAACTCTCAGCAACATATGTTTTTCAGAAAGACTATGGCCTTCAAGTGATATGGATCTACTGCAGGGCCAGATCGACACACCTGCTTCATGCATCACACCATGAAGGGCAAACTGGTCTCAGATCAGCAATCATGAACAATTGCATCTCTAGGTAAAATGCAGACATCTTCAAATCTGTTGCTGCACAGGCTGTCGTACTGTGTGCTTTTGGCTGTGACATCCCAACACCGTTTGACAGGAGGGTGGGGAAGAGGGAGTAATGAGTAACTCAAAGTGACATTGCTCACCAAGACTGTCATAGTGAGTTTCCAGAGGAGAGAGAATGTTGCAGAACATGACCAGTTTACTTATATGGACCCCCAGCCACAGATGGCATAAGGAATCGGACTTAAGGAGGTGGTTTGGGAGATGGGACTCTCTTTTGTAGAGGCGTTAGCTAGCTGAGCTAAACAGGGGCTGTCTGTTGTTCATATGAGGACATGAGTATGGAGACTCTACGTTCTCTAGGCCTAATCTTTTTATATGAGTTGTCTCATATGAATTATCATGTGAATAATGAAGTGTTTTCAGAGCATAGTATTGTAGCCTTTTGCACTATGACTTACGGTAAAGCAAAACCGCAAGACACGTTTGAAGTCGAACGTTCAGAACTGTAGCTGTGAGGCAACAAGTACTAGAGCATTAGTATTAGAGAAAAGTATTAGTTGTCATCCAAAAAGCCCAAAAGTTTTCAGTAAATATCAAAAACCTCTCAATCCATGTCTTTAATAAGTTGTACAAACTGCTCAATGTGTTTTAATACACAGTATGAGCTAATGTGAGCTATGAATATCAGCCAATATCAGACAACACCAAGGCTGGTATCCACAAAATAAATAAATTAGAAAATGGTAAATAAATAAAAGAAATTAGAAGACTGATCTTGGATCAGGTTCTGCTGTACATATGGCAATCTTGTAACAAAAACTGATTCTAGTTTAGCGCTTCTGATTCCAGAGCTGGTTTGTGAGTATAGAACCTGTTGTCTATGAAGGCTGGCTGCAGTGCTTGTCTACACAGTGAGGTTTTGTTCATTTTAATGGTTTATGTCTGGAACCATCTCGGCCTTTAAGGCTGTGCAGCCCTAATGCGCTTTGATTAGGTTGAGAAACTTTTGGGGAGGTACTTTTACAGAAAGGAATTAGCAGTCTTAGTCCTGCAGCTGCAGTTCTAAACTACAGAAGCAAAGTCAGATCAACTACATTTAGGGTAAGTGCTCCCCTATATAACTGATCTAAGGACGGGTGTCCCACTGCCAACATGCTGCTCATACTGCCTAAAGTTTCTGACTGTGTCTCATTATATCATATTTACTAAAATAGTTTCAGACATATTGTCTGAGAATTATTGGTCTATATTGGAAATATAGTCTATATATGTTGTATGTTGCTTTTTTATTCACGACCTGCTAGATGGGACTGGAGAGTATTATTTGGTCAAGTCTTTATTGGTTTTGTTTTCTTAGTTGTTGTTCATCATTGCATCTACACTCTGCCTCCTCGTCTTGACCCCACGTGACAATATCCATATATATGTGACCAGTAAACTTTGACTGGTCAGTGTATATAAATGTATGTTTAATTATTAGTGCATTAAATCATTTTTGTGATGTATGTAGCCTATAGCATGCACTTTCAGTACATGTCCATAATAACACAAGGACAAAAATTGTATATTTGAGACTTTGATGTTCCATCTTTTGATGTGACAATCTGGTTAAGCGCTGAGAGAACTGGAGAATCTATTGTCAATTCTAAAGCCAGTAGTTGGACTCTTTGGGATAAAGGAGCAATCTTCACCAAGAGAGATTATGGCTCTGATCCTTCCCACTCTGCTCAGTTCTGTTCAGCCTTTATCACTCTGCTGACAAATCACATCACTTCTTAAAGCCAAACATTTTATTCTCGCTATCTGCTTGAAGCCCGCTGGAAGCACACAGGCGGTTTTATACGTAGCTTGAAATGCTCTTATCATATCTGGGTGCTGAGCAGTATGACTACAGCTGTAAAAGTAGAGCAGCTGTGCACATTGTGTGTGCACATAATTACTACAGGGGCCTGTGTGAATATGTGATAATCACGTCTTGCAAAATAGATGAAAAAAAAAATAGATTTTAACCCTACAATCTTAGTATAAACCCTTGCGGATAAAGTCCCACGGCTATCCCTGTAGTATTTCCTTTGTTGAGTAACACAGTCTCTCAGGACGTTCCCTATATGGGTCCAAAACAAGAGTGGTCCTTGCATAGATCCAATTTGCTATTATCCTGCCTGTGAAAAGCATGTGGTTATCCACACCCCTCTCAATGTAACCAGAGATGGGCAGTTTTGTCATGTTGTAACTTGATCTGTCACTTACTAGACAAGCAGGACCTGAATTCATCTCTTCTGCAGTTAAGTAGTCTACACATTGGTCCTCTGTGAGCATTTAACAAACTAGAAGGCTGATTTTCCATACACTATATATATACAATAGTTTTAAATTACAAGAGTTTTTAACAAACTTCTGTTACTATGACTCTGTCCTTTAATACCATTAGTAATCATTCATTTTGCGTGTTTTTTAAAATTCTGTATTTACTGAATAATAGGCTTTAGGATGCAGACGACCATAAGTGTTAAGGGATTAGAAGGAGTCATCAGCACTTACAGTGTAATGGTATAGATCGGCCTCTCATAATACATGTATAACCTGGAGGAACACAGAGGAAATAAGCCTTCAAATCATAATAAGTAAAGGCTAAATGTTGAGCCGTACGGTGTGCTGGGCTTTTTTGAGTTGTTTGCCATTGCTTTAGACTCAGATGTTGCTCATTTTAATATCTGTAGAAGGGAAAGACTTCTCAGCTTGGTTCAAAACATGGTTTGGTGAAACCAAAAGGAGGTGACCCTGATTGGATTCTCCATGGTGGCAAAAAATCCAATTAAGTGTTCGGCGCCTGGAGTCAGACTCGTCAGGATTACCCGTCCCCTAGAACCCCCAAATTCAGACCTGCAAGAGTAAGATAAATCTGCTGCCTTAATCTCCCCATGAACTCACCCCACCCAGATAAACAAAAAAACAAGTATGGCTGCCTTTAGTTTACCTGCAGCTCGCCAGGTCTTTATAACTCTCTGCCAGGAGCCTAGAAGCTTCGGCTAAGATGGGAGGTAATAGACCTGGGTGAACTTTGAAGTTTATCTCCAGCTGATGGGTCTAGAGGGAGGGGCTGCTTGGGAACAGGGTGTGCAGAATTTAAATGTAGTACTGTGTGTATGTGGGAGGTGGGAGACGGTGTGCTCAGGTTGCAGATCTGTGTTTGGGTGTAATGGGTTATGGATCTGCACATAATTCCACAGTTTTGCATACTAATTACCTTTGCTGACTCTTATAACCTCCCGGGAACAGTAGGGACCTGTTTTTGATTTGTTGAACTTTTGTCCATTGCCTTGTTTTTTAAAACCACTGCCCTGAGAACTATTCTTTCTGACTCACATTCTTTGTGCATGACTGGACCATCCATGTTTTTGTATTTTCTAGCCAGTACTGGCACTTCATGCCATTGGTTGTTTTTATTAACTGTTGTATCATATTTCATTCGAGAAAGCAATTATTTTGAATCAAGTAAAAACCATGCGTATTTCTGATGGTTCCTCAACAAGCTCAGATCCCCTAAACCTGTTGGGTCCAGACTATGCCATGCAATTACACTTTCAAAAACTGATGTTCCAAAAATTTTTCTTTTTTGCATTAAGAACCTCTTTAGGTTTACTGAAGGACCTTTTCAGTGTAAAGGTATTTAGGTATTGTGTAAGTATAAAATTAATAAAAATAAATTTTCTGGAGTTTAAAGAACCTCCACATGTAAAGGTTCTAAGAAAATCCCTTGCATTTATATATTAAGCAAGGGGTCTTTTCTGTAGACATGGTTCTTTAGGGCAGTGCCTTCCAACCTTGGTCTTGAAGGCTCATTGCCCTGCACAAGTTAGTGCTTTTCTAGCTTTAACACCATTCGGACAAAGTTTGCTGGGAATGGGGTAAACACAAAAAAGTTCTGGACTGCTGTGAGGAAAGCTGTTCTATTGTATCACTCAAAGATTTCTTTGTGACACCTTTCAGCAAGGATGCTGTAAAACCTTAATAGTAGTTCAAAGTAATTCATGGTGCTTTAAGAGGTTGAACCATTTAAAGCAGCTTCTTTATCTTTGGAATTCACTGGTAGCTGAATAGTATGAATTGTGAACCACCTTCAAAGATCTAACACTCCTTCTTCCTACTCACAGCAATCATGGCATGCTCACTTCCTTTTCTTTGGAAATGACTGGCATGACTAGCAGCTCTATCTTCTGTAATGACTGTGGTCAGTATGTAAGGGGTGTGATGGCCTTTTGATGAGAGTGGACATTCTCTCCTACAGTCCAGACCTCTAATATTAACCTCAGCCCACCACTTCCTGCCATATAACTCCAACCCCTGGCAGCTGCCACTGCTACCTACCAACATCAAGAGTTGCCCTCTCACAGAATCTGTAGATGATGGCAGTAGACTCTTTGATGTGATACTGAGTGCAATGCAATAGGGCAAAGCGTTGAGATGAAGGGGCCAGTGATTCACGGCTCAGAACAGAGCTCCATTGCTCTGAATATGTTTGAACACACAAATGTAAAATGCTAGTTGAGACCCATATCCTAAACTTTTCATGTATTTTTTATGTAATTGATTTATACATGACCATTTTCCAACTTCTCCTTATAACTTAGAATTGAGCTGCCCAATTTTATTACCATGCCTTATAGAGAATGAGCTATGTTCTAATATAGGCTATGCTATTTTGTGCTTCATTCCATACTGGAGACTGCAGTCAAACTGGAACACTCTTTATAACTTCATTGTGAATGCAAAAGGCTGCACTGCTGCATGGTGGATATGTATACAAATGGTGATTAATTCGTTTTCAAAAAGAGTTTATATGAACGTGCACATGCATTGTATATCCTGAAATGTTAATGCCATGTTATGTTTCCATATTACATCAAACATGTGCATGTTCTCCTTATGCCTGTCTGGGTGCTGTAGTGTCCTCCCACAGTCCCTAGGTGTGTCTGTGTAAGAGACCTGTACGGCATGTTTCATGCCTTCCGTTCAATTAGCGTTTGGATAAGCTCCAGAAACCTCCTGTTACCAAAAGGATAAGTGGCTTAGATTATAAATGAATGATAAAACCTATTAAAAGTAAAAAGTGTAATTTTTATCAAATTGAAAAGATGATATACTTGATTCTATATGAAGAAATGGACATTCTAATCACAGTGTAAGCTTTTTATAATATTATAAATGTATTTATTTATTTTGCATGTTTATTTGTCTATATGTTATTTATGTCTATACTCCTACATTACTCCTACATCATCTTTAGGATGATGCCACAGGTGAACCACTGATTTTACTAAAGAAAGTTTTAATCCATTGTTTCTCAAAGAATCATATTTGTGGATGAGATGTGCATAGTTTGTAGAACTTTTTTAAGATTTGGAAACTGAATATAATTCACATAATATAAAAGCTTCATGTTTTCATTAGCTTGTTTTTATTAGAACTGTCCCTCCTTTTGAAATACTTTAAATTCTATTTCAAAAAACTTTTGAAATAAGCCCATAAAAGGACCTGTTTTTACCTCTTACTGTGCAGCCTTTTTTAATCACCTTTGGCTTTACAGACTTCATCCCGAGAGCAATTTTAAAAGCAATAAATGAAAGTAAACATTGCATTCATTCGTTTTGCTTTGCACTCTCCCTTCAGAGAGACACATGCGCCCCTTGGAGCCTTTAGCCTTTAGCTAAAGTTTAATGGCACTGTTAATCTTATATATAGGCAGTGGCTCTGGAAAGGCACAGAGTTTGTGACAAAGATATTCCTTTAGTCTTACAGAGGCATGCTGTGCCACACTTGTCCTGCTGACAGTGAAATATGGCTCATTCTGGAGACACAACACACTACAACCACAGGAGGCCATGAGCCAGTTTTGTCATAGTGGCCTCAATTCAGACCTGTTGTAAAAGAAAAATATGGACCATAAAATATGGCAAAAGATATGACAGAGGAGAAATGAGCAGTAATATCTATAGAATGATGACTAATATCATATAAATTACTAAAATGCATGCTTAGGTTTATGCATGTGTACAGATGATGTTCTTTCTGAATAATCACTGCTTGTACTTATACTTTGAGGAAGCTTAGAGCGTTTTAGTTTTGTTAAGCAGGAGATAATGTTCAGAACTCCACCAATACTACTAATTCAGAAAAGTTCAATTTCAAATTGGCATCATGCCTCTGAAATGGCCATGAAGTGTTCTATAAATGCTTATGATCATCACATTAAATACATCAGGAGAATACATTAAATACTCACAATGACTTTTGTGTAAAAATTGAAGAATGGGAACATGGTAAAGCTGGTAATATTAGGAAATTAATTTTTACATTTTCTGTTTTGTCTCTAATTCAAAGCACTTGAAATATGTAGCTGAACTAGCCATCCTTAAACACCATGCTTCACTCACATCTGCTATTTCCAATAACCCCATGCTTCACTTAAATGGGTAAATTCTAAACAACTCCAAAACAACAGGAAATGTTAAAATAACTTCACAGAATCCTGAGGAGAATGTGTATATTATGTTAGAAATATACATATATATGGTATATTAGTTATGTTGTGTGCATACAGTTGCATTTGATCGATTTTCCGGGTCCCTCCAGAGAATATTCTTCTGCACATTTGAATTCATCTTAGTATTTGTTTGCTTTATTTGATATCTTGGGTATAAAAAAGGTTCCAAGATTTTTATTTTATTTTAGTTTATTTATTTATTTATTTTTTTAGAATGTGTTACCTTACTTAAACAACTTTGCATGCAATATTGACGAGGGGATGTATATCCAAAGTCTGGAGGCCTTCAGCCCCTTTCTCTGTTGTTAAATGATGTTGTTAGGATTATTTCACAATCCTGATATCAGCCCACATATTTAGGCATCCACATATTAAGATCTAAAATGATCCCTTTCTCCCCAATTTATTTCGTAAGCTTACAGAATGCAGTGCTTCCTGGAATTGGAGTGAGAGATATTATAGTTTGAATGTGTCTTTTTAAATCAGTTCTCTTTTGACACATGCTCTCCAGAGAGACACAAAGAGAGCTGTAGCCCTTAGGACATTCATCTGTCCTCAGATGAGATCAGAGTATAGATTATGGGAGAAAGTCATACATGTCAGGATATTATGAGATCATACATGTCAAATTTGAGATCAGAAGATGCACTGAAAATGAAAGCTCAAGTGTATCTTCAAAGCTGCGCATTAGCAGCTAAGATAACAGCACTGAAATTATGTTATATGGTGTTATGTTGAGCGTATTACAGTCTGGTACAGTCCTGTAGTCATAGATGGATGTTGTGTGCTGCCCTTTTTGAGATCATACCAACACTGGAAAATGTTCGTGCCAGTAGCCAGCGGCAGTTGTCCTGGTGAATTGAGGCATTTCGAATGTGTGAGTGATGGAAAAACGCTAAGATGAAAGCGCTTTCTGGTTCAAACGCTCTACTATGACTGAAAATCGTTCTCACCGCAAATATGTAATGGTACTGCCTCTGCCTGGCCTTTCCAGAGACCTTTCTTTCATATGGTTATGAAGTTGCATATAATAGAGTGGGCAAAATGAGGAATGCCTCTTTAACACATCAAGTGTTGTATAGATTTGACAGAGGTTGATTGACATCCTGGCACCTTTTTTCATTGGAAATGGTGAAGTGGTAAGTTCAGTGCTTTTGCATAACAAAAGCTGCGAATGCCTCAGTTACTCAGTTAACAAATTACTGAAATGTGGTGTAAGTTCAATCCTTTAGTGCTGTGAAAAGCTAAATTTAGCTATGACTGTGACAGGCCTTGAAGATAAAAGCAGTTCCATTGTGTTCCATTGGCTCAGAAACAGATTTTCATAAGGAAAACAATTCTGCCGTCATTATTAATGTAGTTGTAACAAGCTGGCTCACATGAATATCTATTTTCTCCCATTTGCGAAACTGGCAGCCTTCATTGTCTTCAATGAATAACAAGTTTCAGCATCCTTGAGGAATACTAACGCCTTCTTTCAGGGCCTTAGCGAATTAACTGCGAGGGTCGCCACCACTCTGATAGAAAATCATAGAATACATTAATATAAACTATTAGCTCATTCTGGAGTTGGACAGAAGCAATCGGATTGTGAATATGTTCATTTGTTGACAGAGAATTGTTTCCAGTGTCTCTAAAAGATGAAGAAGAGCACACTGTGTTGTCAAGTTTATTCGCTGCCACAAGCTGTGCCAGCCTAGACTGTAGCACTGCGAGAATACTTATCTCATCACCAGAGAATATTCATCCACTGAACTGAAATCATAGCATTGCAAATTACACAAGTTGCACAAGTCATTTTTCCCCAGTAAGATAAATGGAACTATGTCTCAGTTTACATGAATGACTAACAAGCATAATTACTTTGGCTGCATGATTATTAAAGTAATATGCCACAGGAGACTGTGCATTACAGTCATTTAATAATGGGTAAGGGGTAAGGCAGAGTATGAATTAACGTGCCAAAACCCCCTTCGGCATGGTAAAATCCAAATAACACCCAGTCTAAAGTGGCTTACATAAAATATGTGCATTTGCCATAAAATTAGAATCATAAAAGCAGTTTTGGTAGATCTGCCAAAAATATAGACGTGTGAAGCATACAGGACATTCAAGTAACATTTTCTCTACTCTTTATATTGCAGTTTTACAGTAAAGTCTATATTTTACGGCAACTTCATTTATACATATTAGCATATATATGTTAATGACTGACAAAAAGGTGTGCAAAAAGGTGTGATGCATTTGGGTGTGCCGAAGGCCACAGTGTGAAGGAAGTAACTGAGTTTACAAGTGAATGGAAGCGTACTGTCATATGGGTCTACCAGCAGTGGGAAAAATCCCAGTTTACAGGAAACTCTGCTCAGAATTGTGCCAGGGAAGGAACCCAGCAAATCTGGCCCAACTGTGCAATACTTTGATGCAAAAGACGATGAACATTGATGTGGACTATATCCAGAAATGTATAGATTCCAAGTCAAATTAAATCGTAGCTGTTATTCATGCTCGTGGAGGTATTACACGCTATTAGGTTTGTTTCAGTCACAGGGACTCAATTTTGCCCAGTGAGCTTATATGTATACAGTATAAAACGTATAGTAGGACTACTACTCAGACAAAGATACTTGAACAGCTGTAGAATAGTTGCGGTAAAGTTTGTGGAGATCATTTTGTATCTAACTTCATATACCTCTCAGAGCTCACTGTAAAGTAATGTATTGTTTATCCGGAGTTATACTTTACTGGTGCTGTGAAGGCCATTACATTAGTATGAGCTAGATGAAGCTCATTAGCTTGTTAAGTGGAAACCTGGGGGCCAGTTAAGTGGCTTATGGTCTGATCTCCTGCCCATTACTGCAACCTACTACCAAAATAAAACACACCACTCTGCAGAATGCCTAGAACAGGGGATGAAAATAAACCCTGAGTAGTCATTTTCGTCCAACAAGTAATGCACATGATTGGGTTTCAACACAGGCAAATATCCGCACAACGTAATATTTAAGATCAATTGGCTCCATTCTCTAATGGCTTCCTGTTTCCTTAATTTGTTCTTGAGGAAGGTTCTAAGAAAAAGTCTGTCAGATTCATGAAGTGTTCTTACACAGCAGAATAGCTTGGCATAGCCTTGTGCTCTTAAGTGTGTGTATGTTCTGTTCCCATATAAGAAAACAGTGGTCAGAATCTTCATGCAAACTGTGTAAATGGGTTTTACTTATTGTAGAGTCTGTTGTAGATCTAGGCTGTTTGGATGCCTCAAAGATGAAGGTATTGGATAATAGCACCTCAAATTGTTTTGACTTTTTAAACAGTTAGGTTTTTTACAGTAACAGCATCCACACAATTATTAGATATCTATCTTCTATGGAAAGAGGAGTTTACTGCTGTTTTCTTTTCATCTGTTTTTGTAGCACATCTATGCCCCATGGCCTTTTAGTAATTGGTTATATCAATGTTTCTTAACCCTGGTCGACGAGGCCAACTGCCCTCCAGATTTTAGTGCTTTTCCTGCTTTATCATTCCCACTTTGTCTCCAGACTGGGCTGGTAATGAGCTGATAAATTGGATCAGGTGAGATGGGTACAGGAAAAACACTGTAAAGTGAAGGGCCAGGATTGAGAAACGCTGGCTCATATGGCATTTTCTGTAAGCGTAAAATGAATTTATAGAATTTCCCGTTTCTCCAATTGTAACTGACCACAAATGTGGCTAACCAGGGACTCGTAGTCTGTGGTTTAGCATTGGTTAAACATAGTCTATGGTTAAACTGCATTTCTAATTTGGCTATTACGTAAATGCCTTAGTGTGTGTTAAGTAAGCTGAAACAGATATCTGACACTTTATAACATAGTCATACACATGATATATATAACATAGTCTATGTGAGAATTTTTAGGCTTTAAGATGGCTGCTGCTACTGCATTGTACTTTTGACCATTTTCATGGCTAACAGTATGACCTACATCGTAACAAAACGGACATTTAATACTATTACCAACTTCAGTCCAAGTGAGTCCATGGTTATCAAGCAATGCCTCCTCTCTTGGTGCTGAGTGTTGAATAGATGTCCTGCTGGGTTCAGAAGACGGCAGCTCTATTGTATATTCTCCAAAGTGAAACAGAGAATACGGGGCCTGTCTGGGCCAAGTGTGGTTCAGGGTTACAGGACCCCCTCTTTCTCTGTGTCACGGTCACAGTCCTGTCGCAGCAACCCCCTCACTTTCATATTCACCCCTCTAAGGGACAATGCAGTTTTGCCATGCCATAAATCAGAGTCTGCACCACAGCATCACAATGCAGGGGCACGTCAATAAAGAATTTACCATGAGAAAAGGGTCCAGGGCCGTGCATGCCTAGCACTGTGTGGGGCTTCCCACAATTCTCGCCCATTAATAAGTGTTGTGACCTCTCGATTGGATGGGTTTGGAAAGGTATTGTATTTCATAGCCCCTGACGATTGGCCCTGGGTCTGACAGTTATTGTGTTTCCATTTTGATGATTGGTCAGCGTAGACAGTTATTATGTATTAGGAGGAAGCAAGAGTTTAGCAAATGGAAAGAGCAGGAAGTTTACTCTGAAAGCAGCCCGGGGGGATTACAGCGAGGCAGACGCTGGAGCATCCAAACTGGCATTCTCTTTAGACAGAGGGCTGATGGTATAAAAAAAAAAAGAATTGAAGGGTATGCATTTCCACTCCAGCAGAGATTCACTCTGAGCCTCTAAAAGCACAGAAGAGTGTTCTCCTACCTGAAGAATAAGCAGCATGTACAAGACTAGAAGAGATGAGAAGCAAGGAAAGAATCACTCCTGTCTAATAGCAGAACTAGTCTGTTGTTCAGTCAATACCATTTACATAAGTGCTACTGTATTTCTAAAGAGGGGCAGCTGTGACTCAAAGAACCCTTCAGATATGTCTAAAAGCTAGCAGCTGTGTGAGGAAGTCTCAGGCATGAATTAAAGCCTATTGTAAAGCAAAGCACTCAAGTAAATACGTCTATGTTGAATTCTCAAGCAAAACACTAAAACGTCTTAACCTATATGTCATTGTGTGCTGGAGCCACCAAGTAGCCTAAACAAACCATTGCAGATGCAAAGGGAAGCTTTAATGACTTTAAACAAGTCATCACACAAGTACCCTTGTGGTAGTTCTTTCACCAATTATGCTGATGTGAGGTACTGATTAACCTCCTTAAGGGAAAGACCAGACTCAAGAGCATTCAGGAACAACATTCCAGCTACTTTATTAGTTTATCTAAAGGATTGTTTCTTTCTTATCTACTAATTGAGCAGTTCGGAGAAGACTAGCTAAAGGCCACCAGGCTCTTATTTCTGACAGGCCAATCAGTCTGACTCAACAAGGCACCTTCAACTTTGACTTTTCATCAAGAACAGGATATGGGGTCAGGCTTCCCCAGACAGCATCCTCCTCCTCCTCCTTCTCAGCAGCTGATGCATTCTGGCAGGAGGTCTTAGAGACTATCCTAGCCTTTTAGAGTCTGAGATGCCTGACTCAGTCTAAGTAGTGGCACTTAAGGTCAAGAAAGCTGGAATGATCTTTTAAGAGCTGAGGTGGTCATTTGGGAGTTGGTGATGGTCATTTGAGGAGCTTGGACATTGTTTTGGCAAAGCCGCAACAAAGGCAGGATTATTTGTTTTACGACGGCAGCTGTGTTAACCACCTGTACAGATGGAGTACCTTAAACTTTGTGGTGAAATAAGCATGGCACATGGTTGGCTTGGACAAATGATTCTAAAAGATATAATAATTAGTATAGGATTTTTTAAATATGCTAAAGGTTTTTAAAATGCCGGAAAGGTCCTTCACACTTACATACTCATCTCATTTACAGTAATGGTTCTTCCATCCACTGACAAGTTCTTCTGTGGTATTACTCAAAAGAACCAATTTTGGCCCATATTAACAAGACCAAACATTCTTTGCTATGTCTTATTAAAGAATTTGATGTGAAAATGAAGTGTTTTTCAAAGGAAAACCTGTGACTATGCTTTCACCTATTTGGCCTATAGCAGTTAAGTACCACCCTGTCAAGTTAAAGTTATAAGGAGAGTTTCAGCCTGTACTGCTTTTTGAATATGGTGGCACACAAGGCAGCCAATCATGCCAGAGTTCATTTGCATATATAAATCAGTTTTAAAGGTGCAATCCACAAGTTACTAGGGATAAAGAAAAGTTGCAAAAATGGTCATGATAAAATGAATTCCGAATGTTTTGGAACTTTAAACCCCACCCGCAATGGGCCCAGTGTGGTCTGATTGGTTAGCTCAGCCGATTTGTGAACTGCCAGAGCTGCCAGAGTCCGATCAAAGTAGAAATGATCAACCTTTGAAAACTAGACCAGAGCAGGATGTTTCAAAGATGTAAGTTTGTACTTGTGTTGTGTGAGGGCAAGCCAAGCTTAGTGGTAGGTGGGCAATACTGGTTATGCTGCGAGATGATGTCATCTTGTACCAGGCTGGAATTTTCACAGGCAAGTTTCCAGCCACTGAGAAACTTGGTTTCTGTAGGAGAGAGTTTCTCCCACTGGCGTGTGCTTTAGGCTTTAGAATTCTGTAGATTGTTTCATGCACAATATACATTAGCATACAGACTCTCCTTTAAGTTATTCTTTTTAATGTAAAGTTCTTTATATAGTTCTAGTCTAATTTAGCCAAATACTGTGTTGCTTGAGACGATAAACGGATCATTCTAATCGTCTCCCAGTGGTCCTCTTACTCAAATACTCCTCATCTCTATAGCAATTCATTGCTTGTATAACAAGTTATATGGGGCTTAGGTATTTTGAGTATGTATGAAGGAAGCCTTGGGAGATGAGATACAGGATGCCTTTTCAGTTTTCTCACTGGGGGGTGGAGGAGAGAGTAGCAGAGAGAACTGAAGGATGTGGATCATTGAGCATATGGCTCAAATGCCGCCGAGACTCCATCACTGTGTATTCAGGCCTGAAGAGAGAGCGATTTGAAAATTCTCTTGTCTTTTAAACCATCCAGCTGGAGAGCTTTTATATTGAAAGAGAGAGGGAAAAAACAACCTTCCTGCAAAAAAGGCTTCCTGCATGCTGCTTCTGTTGGTTAGACGCGATGAGTCATTTTTCACATTAATGGTGTCAGGCATATTCATTCATAATTGCTCTACTGAAAGCGGTTTTATGGTATGTGAGCCTAAATAGAAATGCAGATTTTGAACAGGAAGGCTGAAATGGAGCGCAGCTTTATGCTGGGACGGTGACAAACATGCACATCTTAACTAGCATTTGCTAAATACCTCATATTGGCAGTATGTATTGATGTTTTCTGGGTCCCTCGCTGTCGAACTCAGTTTGAGGGGAAATACAATGCTCATTTAAGCACTTTATGCTTGTCCAGCCCGTGGTAGCTTTTTGCAGTCGATCGTTCTTTGCAAATATTGAATTTGTTTTGCAGTTCCAAGTAAAAAACCTCATATGAACCCATTTGTTGATGCGTATTGAATAAAAAGTTTTTGGAGAAATCCTGTAGGGCTGCAGTCCATAAAGTGCACAGACACTGGCTAAATGGAAATTTGATCAATAGTGTGACGCTTTCTCAGTCTGAAAGGGAAAGCCTGGTGAAAGCTAACAATACGCTACTGGACTACTGTGCAGTTTCATTGTCCTAGAGGGAGTGACTATTTTTATTCAGCGGACAGGAAACGTAATGTGGAAAATTGCTGGAAAAAGTTGTAGGACAAATAGACTTTTCGCTGCAGAGGGACACACAGACTGTTAAAAGCTTTTACACTCCATGGTTCCAAAACAGTTCTAGGAAAAATCTTTAACTGGAATAGAAGCTCTACATGTCAGTGCTCTTCCTACAAGCACATCTGATCTACAACAGCTTATTTAAAGGACAGTAAAATCTTCTTCAGGAGGCCAAAAGTGGTTCTTCAATGGCGTTTCCCCAAAATGACTCTTTTTGGCACCTTTATTTTTAAAAGTCCATGTACTTTTATGTGACTGTTTGCTTTTGGATAATTTGGATCATTATGGACGCTCTTTATTATCTTTGGGAAGCGCTGTATTATTAGGGGAAGAAAGTAAACGAAACAGCAATTTTTGCAAATAAATAATAGTGACAGTAATTATGGGATGTGCAAAAGTCAGTGCTTAGTAAGTCTTTAGTTACACCCAGCTTGGCTTTTTGTAGTCAGCTAGAAGTCTTTCGATTCTTGTTTTACAAAACGTCCCCCATTCGTTTGTATTACTGCAATTTTTGTGGGTTGTCTCACATGCACAGCAAGAAGTATGCACAGATTTTAAGGGAAGGCCATTCCAAAAGCTTCAGATGTTCCCAGAGGTTGTTCATGGTGGATTTTGAGGTCTGTTTAGCATCATTATCCAGTTTTAGAAAGTGAGTCTCTTTTTAACTTCAGTTTCTCGACTGGCTGTATAAAATGTGCTTCCAGCACTTGCTGAATCCATTGTTCCATTTTCTTCTTCTTCTATCTACCCATGCAGTGTTTCTTGTACCACTGGCTGCCACACAACCCCAAAGCAAAATAGATTCAACCTCACCCCCCCACTCGCCGCTTAACAGCAGGGAAAGGAGTTCATGTTAACTTTAAAACCCAGCACTACTATAATCCTATTTAATCTTGCCTGGGAAACATTTGCTTGCACAAAAAAACATTACTCATGAGAAGTTGAATTGTGCTTTATGTGCCTCATTAACTAAATTCTTTAGGAAATCAGTTATTCTATTCAGTTGCTGTGCAACTGCAGAACATTAGCGCTCTGCAGCAATTAAACAACAGCCTCCAAACTTCAGCAATTTGTCACCAATTTAAATTGCTTCTGAAAATATCTATTTCATTTCCACAGTTAAAAGGAGGAAGAAAGCATTGGGCAGCTGTTTGGAAGCTTGAATTCTAGCAAGTAGATTGGGAGGACTAATTTCTGACAGTTCCTAAAATAACTGTTGTTTTCCACACTGTCCTGTGTCTGCCTCAGTCCCAGGTAGAGGAGCTGGTCTTCTGTAGCCCATATTCACTAGTTTGTGTGCATGTCCTTCTGTCATTCAGAGATCTGATATCACCAAGCCTTTCCACCACGCTTGCTTTTAAAGCATAAGGTTTTTATTTCTTGTGTTTCTGACTGAAAATGTGTAATTTATAAATGCAAGGTACCTCAGTCTAACAGGTGTGAGAGACTGCACCATCTGTCTGTAGATGAGCAGAATGCCTCTTAAATCTATAATTAATCGTCACAATGGCTGATTCCTCTGTTACAGCACAGTGCCCCATCAGCAGTGCACACACACATACACAAATAAAGACACTGTGTAACTTTTCTATTCTCTGTTATCAGACACTTCTGGGTAAATTGTATTTTGTCTGGCTGAGCAGCTTCCACAGTCTGCCGACTGTGTCACTGAGAAATGGGAGGTTATATGATTCTTGAGAAACTTTTCTTGAGAGACTCTCTGTGTGTCAGGGTTCTTTGGGGAGAAAGAACTGTTGGTTCCCTAAACAACCATCTCCTCAGGGTTGGGATGTGTTGGATAGAATCAGGAATATCTATTCAGAGTACATTATTTTTATGAAAGTCCATATAACATTTTATGAAAGCAGTATTCAGGGTAAAGTTACTTTGTTTACAGTATTAGGAGAAAGCATTTAATATTTGCATTTAATATTTATCCATCAACTGAAAAAGTCTACCATTTTTAAAAGAAACAACATCAGTGGCTGTTTAACCATATTTAACATAGCACGTGTAGAACATAAAAGCAGCAACGTATATATCCTATGCAGTCAGGTAAAATTAGTGTTTTAGTATCAAAAATTCATTTTTACGTCACTATTTTCCAATCTATCTTAATCAAATGCTCTATTTACTACACATGAATGGACCATGTTATGATTGACTGATGCCTTGAATAGAAATGCATTGGTTTTAATAGGGTTGTGTGTTGGCCAGAAACTTAGAAGATACGATACAGATCGAGATAAGGGGTTACAATTCAAAATATTTTGATATAGCAAAGCAGTAAATACTGATTTTTAATATGTAATTTTATAAACACTGTCACAGTATAATAACCACACAACCACATACAACTACCACAGTGATGCGCCCTTGTGGACAAGTTATTTTGCTGTATTGCGGTGCATCGAATCCATTTTTATTCTGAAGAAGGCTAATGTTGCTGTCATTAAAGTCTCGTCATTTATTCTGTATCCACAGTTTGAAAACACCAGCTGCTTACTGCATTATGTAATTTATTCATGCGTCAATACAAATAACCTTTGAAGTTACATTAAATGAGGGGGGCTATTTTCTTCCACCTATAAATTTAAGATTTCAGAGAGATGAAGTTTCCTTAGCTTTAACGTTTAACCCTGCCAGCTGGATTCAGTCGACTGATTTGAGGGTTTTCTGTGAACAGATACAGTTCAAGGCTTTAAGTTAGGTTCCCTTTGGTCGTCATCAGTAATTAGCTGGTTGCACACGGCCAGCTGGCCTCCACATGCAGTGAATGAGTGTAATGGGAGAGTACAAGCTTCCCCCTCTCTACCTCTGTAAACTACCTCGTATCCTCCTTCTGCCAGTGGACAGAACCACAAGATCCAGAGACAGCAACAGTTTTTATCTGTGCTTACTAGAGGTGAAATCAATACCACGGTATACTGCATTAACTCCTCCTGTGAGATGCTGGGGTGTATATGCACTATATCAGTGCTTTTTTAACGTGCACATCGCCTAGACTGGTGTTCCTTCCAAGAACTCGATTAAGGACATACACCTCAGTTCTCAAACTCAAACAAACTTGATAAAGAATTCATCGTTTCATTTCAAATGAGGTAACTATGCAGCACTGACAGTCTGGATAGCCACCTCATGCAGCATGTTGTGGAAAGCTTAACTGATCTCACAAGGCAGTCCATACATAGTAGGGAGTTACTACTGCTGTATATTGCATGTTGCTTGGACATTTGGTATCAGGTGCATTGCTGGCAAGCTTGTTAACATCTCAGTTTTGCTGTGACTGAGTGAAGCCCTGTTCTAGATGGTCTCCTATATACACATTGCTATGTGGGAGTGCTTTCAAACCTGGTCATTTTCCATCAATACTGTCCATCGGTACATTGCTCTCATTGGAATCAATAGCATAAGCTACATTTTGCTGCTAAAAACACAAAACCTAATATCTCCAACAGAATAATTTAATAGAGGGAAAAACACAGACTTTCTATCTGTACCAATGGAACCAGACTTATATTTTAAATATAAGTAAATCTGCTCCATTTCTTTTGGTCCATCTATAAAGGGCATTTTGAAGTGATATTAAAAATTAAAACGTATCAAAATAGAAGGAAAACATTTGTTCCGACAGCAGAGCTTTACAGAATCTCTTTATGAACACAACTTTGCCTGTACTTAGGGTTATTATGATATGTGATGGTATCACCTCACAGGCCACTCTGTCCACCCTTTTCCCCCTGAAAGGCTCCCCCCGTCTTTAGTCTCTGTTTAACTGAACTTTTAATTTACCTGCCTGTCTATACTTCAGACTCCTTATCACCGCTCCTTTGATGGATTATTCAACTTGGCTAAGAAGTTACCATCTGCAGCCGTCTCTGTTAATTTCCCGTTTGATTTAGTGCTGCATCGTACTTACTGTTTTTTTCACTTTGCCTCGTTTCTCTGGTCCTCTCTGAGCTGAAAGTAGGGCACCTTGTTTTCCTATATCAGTCAGGAGCAGCTCAAACTGGCTACGCCAGCCAAGTCAGTATATCACACATACTGTAGAATACATCAACCCCTGGACCTTATTGCTCATTCACACCCACTTGACCACATACAGAGAAGTAAGCGCGAGAGCAGGGAGGAGGCGTGCTGCCTTACTTTCATCGGCTATGTTTTCGAAAGCAGAGCTCCAGGATATTTTGCTCTCTGTGAATAATTTGCAGCCGTGCTTATGAAAGTTTAGATTCAGGTCTTTAGGTGAGGGAAAGAAGTTATTCGACCTAATTTCAGTTTGAACTGATGCTTTAACATCTTTACTGTCTGACGGTTCCTTGTGAAATTTACAAGGCTAATGCAGGCAGGTTATAGAAGCTTATAGGAACAATGTAGCCTGGTAGCTGAATGAACAAAAGAAATAGACACCAAAAATACCATGGCTGAAAGGCTAATATTAATATTTTCACCATAATCATATTACAGTGAATAAGGGTTTTAATAATTCAAGTCATCTGGTGGACATTTTTTCATATCACAATATACTATATATCACAGAAAGAGAAAATGCAATGTCAGTTTTATCCTGTATCATGCAGACCTAGTTGGGGTATAAGTGAGAAACAGGTGTAACCCTTCCCACTGTGCAAGGCAAACAGAAAAATACAAAGACCATTAGTTACCAAGGTGACCCCCTCGTTCCTGTCCCTCTGTGAGTTAGAGTGGTTCACTCTGCATTCATAATGCACAGTGGTGCCTGTGATGCTGCACTGCTTGTTAGCTATGTGTGTGCATGTCATCTGTTGGCTGAAAAGAACGTAGTCATTGGGGCTGCCAAGAAGCAGGTGGCGTGAGAGCAGAACTTTTGATCTGTTTGGAGAATGAGCAGTTGTGAGCTTGTGTTTTCATTGGTGTGTGTCTCCATCAAATGTTTGACACCTTGCTTTAAAATGATTTTGATAAATGAGCATACTGACTTTAATGTAACTGAACTGAAGCTGTTAGTCATAGCTTATGTACTGTGAGTATACTGAGGAAATCACAATAGAAATCACATTAGACAGCTGCTCTAACCCCATAATCAGTTGTATTTTCACCACACTTGCATCATTCTACTCACTGCCAGAGACGGTAAACAGTAGCAGCCTGTTTGGCTCTAAGCTGCTGGAGAAAGAAATTGCTTTTATTAAACAAATGCCGTTTCAGCCTGTTTAGGAGGTTCCTCAGTTTAGGTGCTATGCATTTTTCAAAACAATATGTTCAGATATGTATGTACTGTATATAATTTACAAACTGGATTATGTGCTATAGCAGCGCAACACAGTCACGACATCTGAAAAACAGAGAGCCGGCGTCCTAATTCGATAACAGGGTTGTGCTACAGATGAAATGGTATGAAAATTTTATATCATGATTTATTTAATATGGTATAGTTAAACCATAAAAAAGTACTGATACACACTGAAATCATTTAATCATCTATTTTACTGTAACCCACAAATAAAAAGGTAAACATACAGAAACAGTATCAAATATTAATTAACTAAAAAGTAGGCACTATGTGACTGATAGGGGTTCAATTCAAACGTGTTAATGTTAATTTAATAAATCACACTTAGTGTGATCACTTCTTCCCCCTTGATAAGCTGATTTAGGCTATCACAGTATATATATATATATAATGCTTGTAACATTCTCAAACAAGGTGATTTCAACTGGTAAACTACCTCACCTGTAGTTTTAATATGGGCTGATGTCTGTT
Source organism: Prochilodus magdalenae (assembly GCA_024036415.1). NCBI lineage: Eukaryota > Metazoa > Chordata > Actinopteri > Characiformes > Prochilodontidae > Prochilodus > Prochilodus magdalenae. The sequence goes on along the minus strand of JAMWET010006631.1, from coordinate 453,364 downwards.
TCTTATTTGTCAGATTTTTGTTGAGATTGTCTCGTCCCACACATGCTTTTCCTACATGTCTGCGTCTGGCAGACTGTTGCAACATTAGTTGATGCTGAACTGTATTTAAGAGGAGGTTCCCAAGGCTGATATTCAAACCCGATTTTAATGATACTACCTGTTAGGAATTTTACTATGGTTCCCTAGAGAAGGGTTTCTCCACCCTGGTCCTGGAGGCACCCTGCCCTGCACGTGGTGATTGTGTTCTTTCAAAATATTCAAAAGACTCTTTCCATTCCATCAGCAGAACGTCCTCTAGGGGCCTCCAGTTTTGTTCATGTATTAAAGCAACAGAGAGCATTTATTGTGACCAAATCAGATTTGCAGTGTTACACATGACATCACTCCTTCTGATCCTCTTTGGCTTCTGGAACTATTTGAGAAAATAATTAGGGGGTAAACAAAACTAATAGAAGAAAGACTTTAGCAGCTGTGACTGAGGACAGGCAATTAAAACCACTAAGGCAGATATATGTTTTTTAGGGGAATATATGGTTGCTATTTAGAAGTGCACTATGGCTAAACTCAGAATAAACTTGATCAGTCTTGTTATGTTGCCAGTTATTCCCTAACTTTTTCAGGGCATTGTGCTTGTAGATTGTTAATGCAGACCTATACATAGGAGGATATGCATTTCCATGCAGTGTGCAGAAGTATAGGGGAACAGAACAGCTCTCCTGAGTCTGTGTAAGTGTCTGTAGCCTGCTATAAAGGTGTCAGCTCATCTCCTTGTGCTGGCTGTGCACGATCTCACGGGCTGACAGGGATAATGAAGAGCGTGGGTGAAACGCGCCTGGCCTTGATCTCACAGAAAGAGCGAGGCGGAAAGGAGGGAGGTGGACAAGGCTTTGGGTGTGTCTGAATGTGCTGTGTGTCCGCAGGTGTGCTCTTTGTTCGGTGTGCTTGTACGTACGGTTGCATGTGCGTGCGGTTGCATGTGCATGCGAGTGTTTGCGTGTGACACATGTGCAGGCCATTATCCCTGCTGTGAATAGATCAATAGCACACTGTGTGTTACCAGACTAATAGGAGCTGAGTCAGAGGCTTTATAAAGCTAGAGAACCACATTTACATGTGCACCAGAGTTCAGTAGTAGCCCGATTGCTAATCTAAGATACAATATGATCATGTAAGCGGTGTGTTTAGAGGTCACACTAAGTTTTTGCAAATTTTGCTAAATTTGAGGGAGATCCGGACGTCTGGGTGGGCTGTTCACAAGGCAGGATTTCTTAGTTTACCCAGGTAACTTAAGCCTAATGTCAAACCTGTCCAGTAGGAAAATAGCTCAGCCATGTTGCAATTGGACTGTCACAGTCTTTGGTCTTAAGGTTGTCTGGCTAACTGAGATATTTCACTTTCAGCAATTCAACAAAACATTTTGAGCATTCTTTGTGTATAGCTTATATATCGGTGGATAGATGGATGCACTACATTGATCTCCAAAGAGAAAGGTAGATACAACAGTAGCAACAAAACAAGACATAGAGTTTATCTGAAATTAAGGGCTTTAACATCAACAGCCTCTACCCTGTAGTAAAGACTTCACCTTTAAAGTTGGAACATTACTGTGAGGATTGGACTGCATTCATACAGCTTTCGATGTGGGATGATTAGTTCGATGTGGGATGATTAGCAAACTGTGTCCCAACTCCGCCCCAACTCCTCAAAGATACTAGATGGGCCCTCATCACCTTAAAGAACGCAGTTCTACTGATACGTGGCCCTGTGATGTGGGGCTATATACTTATCTAGCCTGCTGACCTATTTGAGGGGGCCACACCTGCATCATGTGCAGCCTTCGGTGATGATCCTGCTTTTTATTCACAGGCAAATTTGACATTTCCTCCTCTGCTTCAAAAACACTCAACACTTCTCCTATTCACTGCCTATTAATGTACAATCTGATCCGTGTTTGTTGCGGGGTCGACCTGAGGAGGATGGGTTCTTGTTTTGAGTTTCGGTTCCTCTCAAGGTTTCTTCCTCCTGTCGTGTCTCTGTCTTGCTCACTGGGGGCTTGGACCCAAATTCTCTGTAAAGTTGCCTTGTGATAACATCTGTTGTAAAAAGCGCTATATAAATACATATGACTTGATTAGATGTAGATGATTCCATAACTGAGATGTAGATGATTCCATAATAATGTAGAAAGGCGTATGAGACCAGAATAGCTATAATTTATCACCAGTTTACCGCCACAGGATTACCCTACTTGGAACATTCCAGCTCTGGCCTGGTTACACCCTCTTATTTTCCTAACACCTGTTTTCTTATGTTAGGTCTATCCCAGTGAATATATGATGCTGGGTTTGTGTTTGTTTTACATGTAGGTTTGACTGTAATTCGAAGCCCAGTGTGGCTCTGACCCCGGCGTGTCTTTGTTCGTCTGTTATCATGGGTTTGCCCACATTAAAGCCATTTGGTTGTGTTGGAAACTCTGTAAATTCACTTCCAGAATTTGTCCATGACCAAGCACACTTGTACATGCTTCATCATCTATTGATGTGATTGTTATATACCTCCAGAACCCACCTATGTAAGTGATTACAAGTGATCTTGAGGTGGGTAGCTTGACATAAACGACTATAAATCGGCAGTTCAGGTTTTATTTATCCCTGGATACTTTCCTGTTGTTTCCAAAAAACTGTATTTTCAAACTTTTGAAGGGTATCAAGCCCAGTACTCCCCTGTGGATGGTTGAGCGTCTGCTTATAAAGCACAATATGTGGGCAGCTGCAGGAGAGGCTGGACGGTCTCTTGTGGGAGATTTCCTGGTGAAAGGTTCACAGCTCTGGGGAGCTACACTATCTGACAGAGCCTGAGGGAAGGGTGTGTGTATGCATGTGCAAGAGAGAGACACCTTAACGTCCTTGGTTCACAAATTCACTGACACATTACCCCACACATCTAATGAATTTGGCGCTGGGGGAGTGTACCTGTACCAGTAATTATTCACACTGCTTTTACACACGTCGACTTTCCTCTAACAGAACCCTCACACTGAGCAGCAGGAGCTCAAACAGCAGTACGTTAGTAAGGATAACTATGCTTCACGGTGAACTGAATAACATTTTGTGAGACTGAATCAATCTCTGGTGTTCTGTGAGCAGTATCAGCTGAATCTAGTCCCATCAGGGTGGGGATGGCTGGCTTGATGCTGGTATAGTTTTGTTCCAGCATTGAACATCATTTTCAGTCCTTCTGAATGTTTGGAAGAAGAGATGATCAACTAAATGAAGTATTGTGAATGGAGGAGAAATTTCTAGAAAGCTGTTATCAAAGGAGAAGATTGAATGGAACAGGACATTACGTAACAGTGTAAATGAAGCATAACATTCTACAACAGCCTGAATGAAGGAGAAGGTTCTAGAATTGAGCGCCTTGAAAAAGAAATTTTAGAACACTGAATGGAGGAGACTACCAAACTGTGAAAGACGATGGAGGTCATTCGAGAACAGTAGATAGATAGATAGATAGATAGATAGATAGATAGATAGATAGATAGATAGATATTTTATTGATCCCAGAGGGAAATTCAAGGCATCCAGTAGCAGATATACAAACTATACAGAAGTAACAACAGAAGCACAAGAGAGTTGTACAGATAGAGACAGAGATACAGTATAAAGTATGAAAGTATAAAAATAGAGTCATTAGTGTCTGTGTAAAGTATAAAGTATAGATGGAGGTAGTGGTAAACCATTGCTGAACAAATTAAGAAGATGGCTGTTGTCTGCCATACAGACAGTGCAAATACGCAGTAATTAAATAATTTAGCAGTGCAAAAAGTGTACACAGTACAGAATGGAGTAGAATAATACAATATAAAAAGAAATAGGGCATTTAAGAGGGAGTGTGTGCAGAGATGGGGGTGTCTCATTATAAAGGAGACTAGAATTGAGTGGATGGAAGAGGACATTCTAGATCAGTATAAAAGAGTGAAGAGAGAAAAACATTCAAGAGCAATGTAAAGGGAGAAGCCATACTAGAACGGTGTGAATGGAAGAAACATATGTTAGGTATGTCAGCGCTTGGGTTTGTTGATGCTTGTTGAGTACGTGTTCTCTAGTCATGAGGGTTAAATCAGGTTAACGCTGTTAAAACTTGTTTTACTTCATGTACATTTTACATTACATAGTTTGTATCTGCAGATACATTGCCAGACTGATGACATGCTCTAACTGAAGTATGTTTGGTAAATTTGGCTCATGTAGTTTGAAACGCAAATCGGCCCTTATTCATCGCCCAAGATGTATATAAGATGTAGGATATGTCTGGTGGTCTTTGGTTGCATGTTTACAGTGGAAATCTGCAGATTACAAACTGTAGCTGATCAATATTTCCATCCATGACCATCAAGGCTTCAGGATGTGAAAGCATTTTCCAGATCATTGACATCTATCAATGTGTCCTATATATTCTGTGTGTGTGTTGTTTCTGTGGACTTGACCATTCAGCCAAACAATCAAAACAACACTCGCACACATGCACAGTAAAAAAGCTGATTTAAAGCAGCACGATGTGAGATTTTGGTTAGAATTGTATATAATATATGAAGTTCACAACACATTTTTGGTTAAACAAGTATCTACAGGATCTAGGTTTTCTTGGGTGCACCCATAAACCGAAAAGGCAGCTCTGCACCATCAGTGACTGGCTCATCTGTTTTATCTAAAAACTGTGTAAATATATAAAATATAAATAATGCATATGTAATACATTTGTATGCTTTTTTTATTTAAAGTTTTTAGCTTGAGCTTCTTTGTCTTTCTTTGAACTCTCTCTCCTTGTGCTTCTCCTCTGTAAGGCCTGTTGGCTGTCTGTACACACAGCTCTCTCAGCAGAGAGGCTTATTAAATCACGCTCTTGTCAACCAGGCCTTTCGGCGACCGGGAAGAATTGAGCAGTGCGTTTGCCTCTTCACGTAAATCCAATAAGGATCATTCTGTGTGTGTTAATCTGTGTCATTCGATTCATGTACATGCATAAATGAGTGCTTGCCTTGTCGCAGGGGAGAATAATATTTGTTTAAAAAACTCAACTCAGAAGGACACAACTGAGCGTTTAGGAATGCTGCAAAAGGAAGGCTTTGATTCAGACATTGTTTGGCCATCACAATAATCTGCCAGAGATTATTATATTACATTTTAGGACAGGGCAGCCACTTCTTACAATGATTATTACCTCAAATTGTAATATTTCCGAAACGTCACAGTGGACATAAATAGCCTTTACTATACTCTCCCTGCAAAGCACATGCCAGGACAGCTATAATCTGAACAGCAAATGGTATTAATAGGGATTATTTCATATTTATTAAAGTGTTTTCCGTTTTGTGTTCTTGTTTCTTAGAGTAAAATGATTCATTCTGTTGCTTATAGGCTGTATGAGGGCCTAATGTAATAAAACAGTCGATTTGTAAATCTATAAGACCCAACAATCCTGGTAGCATTGATAAGGATATACAGACTAGGGAGTTTTACTGTTTGTCAATCAGTAAACTGATCCTGCCTATATCTGTCCAGGATATACAGGACTATGTCTGTCAACAGAGTTAGCAAACTGCCATCAGCATCACTGCCCTGCATTCACTCATCATTTCCAGATGATCACCATAACATCCTGAGATGATATGACGTTTACGTCAAGTCTTCAGAACGTGAAAAAACATCACATTAGAGTCCTGCAGAGAGATGTGATTTCTCAGTGATATGGCCTAACCTGTGTGTATCTGTGTGTGTGTGTGTGTGTTTGGGGGGGTTGGTGTAATATCCCATGTATCTTTACCCCTAGACAGTTTTTTGTCCAGTTGGGTGAGTGTAGTCTTGAGGCTAGAAATGGAATGAGGCTTCTACATGACAGCAGAATACGCTTGGCCCCGAGAAGCTTTTCCAGTGTAATACTGATGAGACGAAAATGAAATAAAATGAATGAAATGGAATCAACTGCGGCAGAATGGAGACCTGGACAGACATACGTTTTGTTTCGCCATAACCACATAAATAAGCTCAGAATAGGATTCTCCCTCTATAGCGGAGATGGATCAAAGAGCATCACTTGGCCCCTGAAGAACCTCCTCATGCCATTGAAGTCTCCCATGGCATTACCATCTGAATACACATCTGACGTTTTTTGGCATGGCACCAGGTTTCTGTGGCATCCGACTGCTTGTTTACTAGGACATAAAAGGCAGCGGATCCTCCTTACCGATGTCAGCATGAGCATATGATGTTACTGATCTAGTGAAGTCTTTGGATTTCCTAAAGGCTGCTGTAATCAACAGAGATAGCAAGGCCCACACTCTTACAAGGAAAGACACCAAAAGGGTTTCTAGTGATCCTGTATGAGAACCACGTGTCAGTACATGGTCTAATAGAACCGTGTTTTATGGCATGTGTCAGGAACCTTTTCAAGGTTTAAAGAACCTGCTGAGTATTGTTTGCTGTATTGCTAATTTTTCTCTTTAACTTTACTGTGCAATGCAAGACAGATGGACTTTAAGCCTCTAACCCTCTGAAAGAATGTGCTGTGGGTGGTAAACCCTCAATACCAAGGGCATGCAAACTCTTTTGGTCTCTCTCCCTCTCTGTCTCTCTGTCTCTCTCATTCACAGATTTGGTAAGGGACCCTCTCACAGCTATGGAAACCAGTCTGAGCCATTTGTCTTTGTGTCGGTGTGTGAGTGAAGTGAAGAGGAGAAGAGGGTGGGCAGTCCTAGTGTTTAGATGTAAAAGCCAAATAGGGGCTTGGTTGACCTCCATGTCCCTCCTTTGAGATGCTGGTAGTAATTCGTGTAAATATCTTTTAAGACCTTTCTCTCGGCTTTGCTTGTAGGTGGTCAGATTAAAATACTGTTGCTTTATTAGAGTTTTAGTCGTTCAGGGTTTTTAATATAAACGTGTCTCATTTCCATATTTCCTCTGGCTTAAAGGGGAGTGCTCCTGAGTATTACACCACGCCTGATCTATAATCATCATGATAAAATGAACATTGATATTAACTCCCCAAGTCCCTTTCAAATTAACCCACATTATGCGGCTCGAAGTCAAATTTAATAGCATTTGTGAGTGAAGCACTCACATAAAATACTGCCTTGAGAAAAGACATAAGTGTATGGATGGCTGGCAGTTTGTTAGTAGATAGAGTAGTACTTTTCAGTCGAAATGTCTGGTCAAAATGGGCATTAAGTACAAGTCACTTTTCAGGAGATATTTCTGAGGGGATTAGATATAGGGTTACTCTTGTACGCTTGTACAGGGAAGGGTAAGTCAAGGACACATGGGTAGCTATTTACATTGAGTGGTGACTAACTAATTCATTAGTAGTTCATTAGTTAACATGAAATCATACCAATGTTAAGTGAAGAACGTTTAATTAAAATGTAACTGTTTTAAATTTACTTAACATTGGTGAAGCATTGTAACCATTGTTAAAGTATTACTTTGTGTTAGTCAGTACTTAATGTTAACATAAAATAAAAAAAAGAAAACCAAGAATTTTCAACTGTAAATAATTATAGAAGAAACCATCAGTCCTATCAGTCCTGCAAACAACAGCTAAACAGAACTGAAAGGCTCCAGAAAATCAACCTCCACTCTTCCTTCAGAAGAACATTAACAAATCAAAAAAGGAAGCTGCTGGTGTTCTCAGAACAATGGACTGACCACCTCAGAGTCCAGGGCCTATAACCATAAAGCTTTCTAGAGTAGTAAGTGCTGGTCTAGGATTAGATTTCTTTCTTGTTTACAATGACTTTTACTATGACTGAAAGGAGCAGATCCTAGATCAGCACCTAGATGTTAGCATCACCGATTATGTTTGGGTTTACTTGTTGACTGTGACTGTCTGAAAATGCAACCAGCTTCTAAGACTGAACTTTGAAGGTCCCTGATAAGAATAAAAGCTGTAATTAAAAAGTGGACAAATACTTTAAAAATGCTGATATTATATTTTAGTTCGTGAAGCTTCTCTATAAAGTGTATCTGTTAAATATATGTTGTATATTGCTGGTACTAAGAAATGAATTAGTTGTTTTGATTAGAAATCAAATCAATGAAGGCAGTTTCTGATTTTAGCATAGGACTGTCTATTGCTGTCATTGGCCATCAGTAAACACTGTTAGACAAACACATAAGCTCTCTGAAATAGACCCCATTTAATACATTACAAGGTTAATTAAAAGGCTTTCATTGATGTGGCTCAGCCGAATAGAGGACTGCCTTTGAACAGACATCTGGCACTCCCCAAAAGACGGGAACTATGAGCGATGGTCCTTTAATGGATATTAGCCATGTTTGCACAAACCATGCGTTGTTTGCATGCCATGACAACCACACAACAGAACAACAACAATTTGTGGTGTTGTGAGCAGAGCTGCTTTTGTGGGCACAGAGGGCCGAGAGTAAAACTTGTGAGAGTTATGGCCCCCTGTATAGCCCACTCCAGCACACTTGAGAGCATTCAAACTCTTGTTCTCTGTTTCAGCCAATCAGAAAGCAGCTCCATTCATGAGTCTGAATAGAGAGACCCACCATAGGAGCTGCACCCCTGGGACAGAAAAAACACACTGAGAGCCTTCAGACACAGATACAGGTTTTTATACAATGTTAGGACATGGGGGTCCATGTGTACTGTATTTACATAACTACCCATATTTAATACAACTTTAATCTTAACCCCACCCTCAGTAGCCAAGACAGAATGGTTTTGTGTACAGATTTGGTCCAAGTAAGGACTGTTTGCTGGTACAGACATTATACCTTTACCCGTTTTACTCCGATTGTCCTACTAAGTTGGAAAATTTGTGTCCTGGAAATCTACAATGTCCCAGCCCAACCCTGTCATGTCTCAGTCTGCTCTGTAGACACAACCTGCTTCGGTGTAACTGCATGTCGTCCGGCCTGGTGCCGTTCTCAGCGGGCGAGTCAGGTGGAATAACCCTCAGCCGAGCTCTCCTCACTCTCCATTCATACAAGCAACCTGTGCATGCTGCAGTAATGCCCTTCAGACCCGCTCAGTCACCCCGGCTCTCTCGCTGAGTGAGGCCTCCTGTTCACTCTGCTCATTACTGCCACCTCCCCTCTCACACTATCCATCATCTCACCAGATCCACTGTCAGGAACGTCGGAGACGCATTCAGCGCTTTCTGCTGAATGAATATTTCCCGAATAAAGAACTGCTGTGAGGTTTAATGAGGCATGATGTGAGCCGAAGATTAGAGTCGGGCTCATTATGGCCTAATTCAATCTGGCCTGTTTGTTTGTTTTGTGTGGATAATTGTCTGCAACATTGGCTGCAGTGGTATGGCAGAAATGAAATACAACTCCATAAATCTGATCATTGAAAAATCATAAAGCTCGTTTAGCTCAGCCTGTTAGTTCTGCTGATGCAGTCTGCTGTCTGTACATTTGGACGTGCAACAGTTGGGCGCACGGGTTAAGTTGACTCACGTCTGAACATTTTAACTTATAAGAGCCCAGACCCATTCGCTCCTAAAGGAAAATAATGAGGGGTCAGATATAAGATCATGAAAGACGGTCACATGGCGTCTTCTGTAAGTATTACAAGGTCAAAATACCGGTAGCATATGTCACAACAACAACAGTTTCATAAGTTGTATTCCATCATTGTGTTTAAGAAGTGGGGTCAGAATGGGTAAAATAGAATATGGGTATATATAGTATAGAACATAGTTATCAAAGCATAGGAGCTCTTAAATGGATGGAACCTTATAGGTTCCAAAAACAAGCTTTGAAAAATGAGCTGGTTTTGTCTCATGGACTAACCAAGCACATTGCCATTTTCTAAGTGAAGTCATCTGTTCACCGTCATGTGGCTGCATCCAGGATGTGTGATATGGGTCACTTAGGGAGTCTTTAAGTTTTAGGTGAAGGATAAAGCTGTATAAGGAAGTTTCTGGACTTTTACAGGTTTTTGACACATACGTCAATGTGGGCTCTTATGCACAATTCATTTATATTTGAGGATGTGCAAACACTATGGCACATTTTATGTTTTATTTATTTCTTCAGCAAATAAATGAATAAATAATGTGCATGTTCGGAGGATGTGTTGAAAAATCTACAAAAAGTATTTTGCACAGGGGTATTCCAACTTTTGCACAAGTTGACTGTATATTGGCACACTGGCGTTTGTTGGCCCTTTGCGCTGCTGTGGCAATAGTTTCTCATATATATATATATAACATCTAGATACAGCCTGCCAAAGTAAAGCTGCCCACCAATATAGCTGTACCAGACCTGAGCAGGAAAACTAAAGGGCAAAAAGACAATAGTGAGTTGTAAAAAACATGGTTACAGGGTCTGGTTATTTGGAGCTCCGCTCATTGTCCTAGGTGATGGACAATGTGCTTTGAACAGGATTATGTTTCGGGTTTGTGCGCATTTGTAAAGGGCGGTATTATCCCGGGCCAGGCGGGGAGAATAGAGACACTTTCAAAGGGAGATCGCCCTCCATTGTTGCTCCGTGCAACCATAGCTAACGGATGTCAAAGGCCTTTTTCAAATCAGTTCTCGTAATGGCTGCAATAATAGCAAAGAGAAATTGGCAATAAACTGCAGGGCCGGGTTCCCTCCAGCATTGGCTGCCTGCACGGATATAGGCAAGGTCTCCAGGGTCGTCGTGGCAAACCCCAATGGGAAGGGAGGCCTGCTCTCTAGCCCAAGGCACTTCCTTAACGTCTTAACAGCTTTGTGCCCTGCTGGTAACTTTCACTGCCTTCCTTCATCCGATACTTGCGAGATGAGCTCGACTACTGGGTGCAGGGTTGTTTATACTGGCTTCTCCTTCCTTGTAAACGGAAGTCTTGTGGATGCCTACAACTGTTTGTACTCAGTGTCTGCTTCCTACTACACTTTCTTACTTGCACCTTTTGAAGTCACAAAAGAAAGAGCATGCTGAATAATCCCCTAATGAAAAATGACGCAGTGCAAGAAGTGTCCCAGAATATTTGCTGCTAAATATGTTGCTTCGAGATGGAGGCAAATTTGCCCCCAAAAAACGTAAAGGGCTGTGCTGGCGTTCACATGATACCAGGAAATGTTTAACCCCCATTGTGCCAGGACAAAAGATTGTTTTAATCCTGCTGTGAGAGCGCAGTGGAGGGTGGGTGGGGGTTAGGCCTGGCAGTGTGTGCAGGACATACTCACTCACTCACTCAGTCGCTTGCTCTGTCTGTCCCGTGTGCACCACACACAGTGGATGGAAGCACAGTGATAACTTTAATGCAACTGCTGGACTATGTGGGGTTAATGCGACAGCCAGAAGGAGTGAGTTCCACACCAGTGCTACAGTAAAAGGTAACGGCTCCAGATTGATTCAGCCTAAGGTTTGGACTTAAATGGGAATTCCAGGGATTTTCCAACTAACTGATTAAGATGGAAATGAAGCCATTTAAAGTGTTGGGATGTGTTTGTTGGGATGTGTATGTTTTATCATACGTTTGACAAATGTTTTTGGCCTCCAGTGTAGTTTTCTTTCATGGTGCAGGAATACAAGCAGAGCATAACAAGGCAATGTAACTCCTAATGCAAACGTTTTTTAAGGACTGATCACTATTTGGCAATTGTTACCATATAGAAACATGTGTAGGTTGTCTGGTTGGTTTGGATAGTAGATAAAATGTATATCTGCTATATATTTGTGTTGCATACATCATTCTACATCAGATCACTCTGAATGCCGTGTACATCTCAACCACTGAACTGGTTGAACTGAAAAACCTGGTGGCTTAAAGCTTGGTGCTGCTCTAGTTTATGCGAAACTTTGTTTTGACTTTTCTCTCAGCTTTAGCCATTTCGTATCTTATGGACCAGGTCATACAAATTGTATGTGTGTTTCTTAATATGAGAGAACTAATGAGCTGATGTGCTGCTTGCCGGATCTAATTTTATTTCTATTCTTCGATTAATAACTTTCCTTTCTGAGAGCTGTCTGCGGAGCACTTGCGCTCGAGTCATTCATTAGTCTAAAATTACCGTAAAGGATTTGGTCCTGAATCTAATTACACTTTCTTTTGTAGGGTTTTGGGAGGAATTATGAGAAAGGCTAGAAACTCAATAGGGTTGTTTGGAACAGAAGTTGGATGCCTGCGTGCGAATGCATAGTCTGTAGTCCTAATAAGCCAGCTGCAAATCGATAGCTCAGGCTCTCTTCACCTTGTTAAATGTACATGTTGTTGAAGAGAATTGAGTTGTCATTGACTGCTCATGATGACAGATCTTCAGCTTCACGGAGGAGGGAGAAAACAACATAATGAGAGTGACCTCAGTTTTGCCTGTTTTTCTGTTGTTGTTGTTTTTTCGTACCTCTCTCTCCCGACCTAGCACAGAAGGCTTTTGCTGACGATCGGCTTGTTTAGAGACCCAGGCTTTATTTTCGCAAGCTCAGAGCAGTTTTCAGTCCACACCACCAACTGCCAGCCTTCAGCGGCTGGGGAGAGGAGAGTGGGGACTGGAAAGTCACAGCAGACAATCTGCTGCTTTACACCACATTTACATTTTCCACCTGTTATTTAATGGCTTCCCTAAAGGTTAGGACAGTGGGCTTAATGAGTTCTCAGGGGTTACTAATTTATTAGTTTAGGGACATGTCGCATTTGCTGCAGCTCAGTTTACTGGTTAAATGTTGGAAAGGAGTAGTTCAAACAATCCTCTTGGAGCTATTCAGTGCCATTGTATATTGCCAACAGTTTTTTTTTTGTGAAACTGAAAATTAGACTCAGTTTTGGGCTGGTACTGGTTGTTAAAAACTTGACTGTGGCTTTAACCTTCGACCTGAAGCCTAAAGATGTCCTTGACGTAGATTTGTTGTACTGTTTAAAGGAGCAATGTGTAAGATGACTCAACCTGTCAAATTCATATTCCAAACAATAGAGGGCAATATGTCACCAAGAAAATTCTTACCAGTCTAGAAGAAACGTTGTTCAACTGTACTCACCAAAAGTGTCTCCAGCGGTGGAAAGCAACATCAACGTGAACTTCTTTTGGTTGCTGCTGTACGTGGTTTCTTGACACAAGTGGGCTGGAAACTTTAGCCACCATTGTGTTTACTGTACTTGTCATTGGCTGCCTGTCCTTAAACAATCTAACTGAGAAAAGGACCTTGGCCATGATTGATAAAAGATTAGAATACACCATCAAAGCAGTGCTACTTCCTTATTCTTGTGTTGGACTCAACGCTACAGTCACTCACTATCACCTCTTGAGGTACAAAGTGGTGCTACAGCCAGGACGGAATGGGGTAGCTAATTAGCATGCTAACGTCAGTAGATATTTCTATAATACGATACCTACTGGTGTTTGACATACTGTCAAAACTGGGTTTTTTTATATTCTGTTGATAGTTTTAGTTCGTTTTGGAATGTTTTAAAATAAAGATGATGCATATCGTCGCTGTCCAATGAAAAACATGTATCTCCATTTTTGACGATTTTTACTTTTATGTATCATTTGATCACATGAGCTGCTGTTCACATTCTGTGTGAATTTCATGATGAATGGACGAACAGAAATGGCCCAAAGATCGCTTGGAAAAAGTCTGGTTCCATTGACTTACATTAGAATTATATTGGGTTTTGGCCTCTCCTGTAAAGTTGCTATTTTGTAGATACGTGTTTTTCTTTGGACAACGACGATATGCTCCTTTAAATTACGGAAGTGCCTATGACATGATGATAAGGTTTGAATATTATATTCATGCAGTACAATTGTATATGCTTTATACTTTGTGTCAGCAGGTTTAAATCTACATTTCTGCCTTTTCTTCATATCAGATACGGACAAAAATGTGGCTGCAATGCAGAGATGTAGGTCATGGGATTGTACAAGTACAGACAGTGAGAGAAGGCGAGAGAGAGAGGGAGAAAGAGGGGAGACGTCATTTTCTCCTCCATTGCAAGTGCCTCACTCCCATGGATTGGCCTCAGAGGCTGTTTTCTTGTAGCTGCAACACTTTGCTGGATTTAGATACGATTGTGTTCTTCAATCATCTTCTGCGTTGCTCTGGGTGTCTTGTGCTGAAGGGAGTTGCTGTCATTTTGAGCAGCCGCCCTGAGTCACAGAGCTGCAATCTTTTAGACATTTTCATAATTAACGGTAGTGGGTTGACCACGGGAGGAAATGAATCTTCTCTACTGGTGTGCATCTATTACACACTGCCTTTGGGCCTGAATGAGTGCAGTGGTTGCTTTGACTTATCTGTTTGTTTTTAGCTGTGGTACATAGCTCTGCTCATTGGAGTGGGGGGATAAACTGATGTTCCAAGCTACACAGAGAACAGCAAATCGAACTGTAATTCAGCCTGATGTTTGTTTAAGGTGTATTCACTTCTCATTTCAGGTATTGGATTCGGAGATCTGCTGTGGTGTGTGTCAGGAGCCAGACGAGGAGGCAGGCCTGGTGAGTGATTGCAGTGTTGTTTAGTGATCTCTGGCTTTGGATACTAGAGACATTTGCTGGGTTGATGCTTGAAATGTCAGTCATTTGTGGGTGACGTAGATACTTTGGAAATATCTCAGATATCTGAAGACTTGGAGGCATCTCAGGCTTGGCAAAGACAAGTGTTGAAATTGCTATGCGGGTTCTGAAAGAGCTCCACTGTCTGGCTGATTAATGCATGGATGGGAGATGAGACTGTTTACAGTATGCTGTCTTTGACGTTATTTTAGCCATTTGCCTTCTTGTTAATTTTCCTAGCAATTTGATTTTCACTGTTAAACAAAGGTACCTGGAAAGGAAGTATAAGAAGAATAATTTGAAAAGCAGGTTGAATGATAGGCGATATGGCAGAAACACAATAACCTTTTTTTTAAGGCTAGCACTGATTAAATAGAACACTGTAGTGACACTTTTTACATTTACACATTATGCAACTATGTGATATGAACTAGCCATACTATGCTGAACTAAATCCAATTAAACAGGACTAATGATGCTACATACATGCTATGCTACATTAAGTTAGTCATTCTTCAGGTACTGACATGTACTGCAAAAGGAACAAAATATAATCATATTGACCTCCTCTACTTTACAATGTTCATCTGTTTTCAAAAGCATATTGCCACTGTCCAAAAAAAAAAATCATGTATCTCCATTTTTTTTCATTTGTTTGCCCATCATTTGTATGTACCATCAGGAGTATATTAAAGCAATGGGCTGTGGCATTATTCCCAGTGTAGAACTTTTGCCAGCTGTTGCAAGATCTAAGCAACTTTCTATTTATCTTTTGCTTGTACGTTGAAATACTAGATGCCCCCAGACTTTGACAGGCAGTTTTGCAGACAAATAGTGAAATATTGAGCTACTGCTAGCACTATTTCCTGTGTAAACCTTATTGATTAGCTGTGACTTTCTCTTTCTGCTATGTGGCTGTTGCATAACGATCGCCCTGCTCTGAGTGTTTTTAAGCACAATGGTCAATTCTGCTGTGCAGCATTGGTCATTGAACAATTGCTTTTGTTAGTCGGTGAAGTCAATGAAATCTACATGTGTGTGTGTGTGACAGAGAGAGGGAGAGAGAGAGAGAGACAGACAGACAGACAGACAGTGAAAGGCTGCATCTGATTCGGCACTTTGAAACACATTGGGAACAATGAACGAGTCGAGCATTCAGAGTTGGTTCTTCTGAACTTCTGTTTACTAATGCGTCATTCTTTCTTGGCTGCCTTCAGTCGCAGGTTCTGTTTGTGTGTTTTGTCAGCAGTTGGGGTGAGGATGAGAGAGAGGGAGGCCTGTTTGCTCTGAAATTGTTATAACAAATGTCATGAATATACATGACTACTTAGCATTTAAATCGCTGGTGGTGTTACTGAATAAGCTCAGCCGAGGATATTTGCTGTTTTGATAATAAAATTGACCGGAAGAGCAAAGTAAATAAATCCCACAAAGGGCTACCCAACGTCCAATCCGCCTGGAGTGATCAGAAAGTGATTTAAAATGTGCTGAAATCACTGAAGCTTTTTTTTCTCTGATTGTGTGGTGGACTATACCTTCATGAACAACTGATTGACTGTACCGGACATGACATGAATTATACTTATCTGAAATTCATAGACGATGTAGAGGATGCCAGTGGGCATCTGTGCATTCAGAATCACAATTCCTCACTCCGTCTTAAAGAAATGGTTTAACTAGATAATTAATTTTATGCAGTTCTCCACTTTCTTTTAAGTGTAGTCAATTCGCCAAGACATGTTTGGTTCTTTATCTTTCTGCTGGATTTACATACTTGTATCTAAAACAGGAACAGAGTTAATACTGGGTCTATCCATATTTGGACATGGACAAGTTTTTTGTTGTTTTAGCTGCTTAAGACAGAATATTCTGAATCGTCTGAAAGTAAATAGTCAATATGAGATATGAAGCACACTATGTTTATCATACTGTACATCTGTACTGCATCTTAGGCTTAGATTTTAAGCTGGGACTGTTTTTGTTATAGGGGCTTAAATATTAAAAGCTCAAATAATCTAAAAATACAAACAGTAACATATGGACATAAACCAGATTTTCAGGCACTTCTTATTGCTGAATTGAAAAATCGAGTGATCTCCATTTTATATCAAACTGATTTTTATTTCTAAATCATTGTACCCCATTTAAACCAGTCAGAAACTACAAAAGCTATTCTAATTAATAGTATCTACCAGCTCTTTGTGGTTTGAGTCGAGTTTCCACAAATGTTATGTTTGGCTGAACCCTCATTTTAAATAATAAGTCAAATATAAATTCTGGTGAGATGTGTGGCCTTTTAAACACGATGTAGTGTATATACATCTTCTTATAGGATTATGTAGTGCATGTTGGCAGCTTGTCTCTGCAGGTGAATAGCCAATACCATTAAAGAGCTGAAGCAAGGAACGAAGAGAGGCGTGAGGATCCAGACAGATGGCTTATAAAGTCAGGATGTCTCAATGAACCTTAAATGTAGCTACCAGGAGAGAAACTGTGATGCTTTCAAAATTAAGTGTCAGCCTGCAGAGTGACAGGCCTCTGCTGTGAAAGGAAGAGCTATAGAGAGAGGCAGCCCCAGTCCTTTCACATCCCTTCCAAGGTTGCGGAGGCTGCTTTTCCTGGCTTTATAGCGTTTTGAGCAGATGGCATTGTGTAGTTTACTCATTTGATCATGTTCTTTATATTCACCTCCTCTCCACGCAGTGCAAGCTTAATTTCACATGTGGTACATTTCCAGATCTGAGGTCTAATATCACGCCTAACACTTATAGGTCCATTATAATAGGAAATCATTTGCTGTTTCACCCAAAATACCTCAAACCCCTCTCTCCGTTTTCGCTCTTATGTCATGCGTATTTGTAACACCTGTAGTACGTGTGACTTTTATATCCTGGTTCACTGGTTCAACATGAAAGACTCTTTTGATAACTGATCCTCACAGCCTAAGTGAAAGCATTAAAATGCAGCTCAGACAGTCATAGACATTATTGTTATCTAGCTGCTTCTCCACTGTACATTGGGAACAGTGGTGCAGGCTGGTCATTCTACACACGGTCATGCTCTCTTGTGTCTTTTTTCCTGTCACCATTATGCCCTGATTTGGTGTAGGCTTAGGAAACTGTCAACTGCATGCAGCCCTGGGTTGCTGTTCCAGTATTCCTGTTTTGTTTTAGTGATAGTATTTACACTTTCTGATCAACAGTGTCACAATAGAGAGTTTAGGCACATGGTGCTTAACGTACATCAGCATGTTTAAATTGTTCTGCACAATGTAAAATCTATTTGCGTCTATTTGGAGTTTTCTCGGCAGCTGCTTATGTTTTCAGACCATTTGTTCAACCACGAGCTGCCAATTCGGTTTTACAGTGTTTGCCATGTTGTCATGATATTGTCAGTTATTTGTATGTTTTAATGAACGGTATGGTGCAAAAGTCATATACTTCATTAATTTAGTAACAATATTTTAGTATTTATTTCAGACCTGCTTTCACCTTTTAGAGAAATCTGCAAGGATATTTTTCTATACCTCCAGTTCAGTTATAGAAGTTGGTTGCGTTTTCTGTGTCTCATGATCCACCTAACACAAACATGCGTCATGCTGTGTCTGTATGTAAAGGCTTTCGCCAGTCTGACTGAATTCATTCCGATTATAGATTGGAGGTGTTTATGTGCCAACCGTAATCAGCGATCTGATGAAAATCTCCAGTGTTGAGCTGTTTTCTCACAGTGGAAGGACAGTGGAGTAATCTATCTAAAGGGGGCAGTTGGTTGTCTTGCATGGTTATTAAGAGTTTTGGACTCTTTTTTTTTACTCTGTTTTTTTACTTATCCTCCTTTGACATTCCACTTATACATGTAGACTATCTTAAATATATTCTCATTAGGAACTTTTGAAACACTGAAAATGAAGTAAATGAAAGGCGGTCTGAGAATTGTGCTGTGTTTTAACCTCCACACTGACATGAACAGTGTGTTATGCTATTGTTGGGAGGTCCTGAAGAAGAACTGGACTGCTGCATGAGAAGTAACATACCATCTCAGCAATTAGATGCAGGCATTTCCTTTCTAGAGGTAATGATCCTGTCCACTGTGTATATATTTGTGAAACAGCTCATTAAGTCTTTGTCCGGTACACTGTGTCTGTTTCACCTCAGTATGCCTCCTGTAGAATTCCTGTCCATAACATTACTATAGCCGGTGAAGTGCTGTAGATTTGACCTCATTCTCTGAACAGTTCATTCAATTTCTGTAGCGGCACAGACACAGATCTGTCAAGACATGCGGCTAGTGACCTCGCTAATGCAGAGCGTTGGATGGATTACAGCCTGTAGGGAACATCAGACATATTGCCTAATTCAAGTCCATGCCTGGGCTTTTAGAGCTTTTTCACAGCCCTCTGTCTGTCACGCGATCGGCACTTAGTCATTACATGGAATCCTAATGAAACCGTTTCTCAGCTTTTTGCATGTTTGTATATTTGACTTTGCTATAGATATGCACTCTCCGGTTAACCTAATGCACTCGTAGATAGTCAGCCATGGCAGGTTTTAGCATGGGTTGATCATTATGCACTTGCGCATTATGTCTTTAGAAATAACGATGCTGTTCTTAGGAAAGAACTTTTCTGTGGATGGTTATTAGAGAATGTTCTTTGTAAATGAGATCTAAACAGGAAGAACCTTTGTGAAGTTTAAAGGATCTCCACATAAGGGACTTCTGAGTGACACAAATGTGGAAGTGCCGGATCTATGATCAGAAGATTTTGAGCTGTTACCAGCATTCTAACAGTAATTAAAATAATTATCAGGCTGTTTTGACCAACCTAAATCAGCTTATCAAGGGGGAAGTAGGAATAACAACTGAGTCTGTGTTGAGTTAACATTAAAAACACTACTAATGGGCATGCCAGGTAGAAACATCCAATGGGTAAAATTGATACTGCTCTAGGTATTGCAAAATGCAACCTCACTACTAAAGGTTCCACATTGTGCCTGTAAATTTTGACAAATGTGTCGTTTGAAGGAGTTTTTTTTTTTTTTTTGGTTATTTTTGAAGAACACTTGACAAGCTCTATAAGCTTTTCATCAGGATTCCATAACAAGTTGCACAGCACACTTTGTCTGATGTTTACTATTGCACAGTATTTTGATCTCACTCTCTTTGGACAGGCCATGGTCACCCTGCACAATACTAACTAGCAGACATAACAGAATTAGCAGTTAGCATTCTCCAAGTGCATTCAGCACCCAACCCAGAACCCAGTGGGTTTGCATTAAAGACAGGGAAATCAAAACAAGCAGAACTCTACATTAGTGTTCAGTTCAATTAATGGTATTTCTTAGAATCATATCCACAAGCCAAGAAGTACTTAGAAACCTTTATTTAAAAAAGTGCAGAATCATTTTCTCCGAGCTGTTGCCTTCAATGGAAAACACCCCAAACTACTCTTTTCTAGAAACTGTAAAAAAAAAAGTACTGTGATATTTAATGGTCAGTATGTTTTTTTTCATATACTGCATTTTAATATTAGGGTTGATAATTTATCAAGATATAATGTAAATTAAATCCCAGACATTTGGTAAAATATCATTTGATTGTTAATGATCAGGTTTTGTTCTGGAGGTTCATGGGCCTTTTCCGTAATGTCAGTGGATCAGTAAACAGGGTGGTATTTATATTTAAACTGTTCTCATGCCCAAGAATTTGTGAGCTGCCCTGCAGACATAAAGCCATCAAAACGTTACTTACGCTTACACGCTTACACGCCACTGGTCAGTCTCCAATGGGCAGTCAGTGAACCCAAAGTCATTGATACGTCCATTATCTCAAATGGCTGGGTGAATGGTTCATTGACATAGAGGATGCGCATTAGAGAGGGTCACTGAATTGACCAGTGGACCCAAACAAAGCCTAGGGGTCAGTGGACACTTGACTTCGATTCTAAGTTTGTAAACCTGTATGTGACATTCTGATCATGTGTTTAGTTACAACACAAGGTTTAGTAACACGTTATGACTGAAAGTGTGAGTATGTGGTGACAGTGCTGTGTTAGTGCCCTAATTAGTCCAGTAATTAGACCTGTAACCTCAGAGAGCAAAGGGGATATACTTTGCTGAACGCAGTATGTGAAAGTATGTGAATATTTGAATCAGTGCACTGTACATGTGAACTGCTGCTGATGTCTGTATGCTGAGTGGAAAAGATGTTTGCATATAAATTCTTAGGTTCTGATGCTTATCTTCTTTCTGATAGTAATGAGCTATGGCACTGAAATGCACTTCTTAGAAGTTGCCACACAAGGTAGGTGTGGCTCACATTTACAGGCATTTATTTCTTTTCAGTTTAGCATTTACAATGTTCAAAAATCACAGATGGATGTGTGAAGAGTGTATCTGAGAATGTTTCGGATGATTTGAGCATTTACTGCTTTTGAGCTCTTAGGGTCACAGTCTTTGGCTGCCAACATTGTGAACCATATTCCTGTTCTTTGTCTTCTGGTTTATTTTCTACATGGCTTGATGAATGGAGAAAAAGAATCTAGGGTGATGTCTACATCGTCACTGTGTTCAGCTAAAACAGCCCTTACATCATAAAGATATGTGTCAAATCAGATCCTCCTCAATGACTTAATCTTCTCCAATTCTGTATCCACCCAATATCTGTGTTAGTCTTGCAGTGGCCGAGGAGTCTCATTAGCTGCACTGGCTATCCCACATGTCTGATTAGGTGCTGCTCCCGGGACGCTACTGATTGGCCCTTTCACCCATGGGCCTGCAGAAAGCACCATCTGATTTTCTCACAGTTTGAAAGAGGTATTGTTTGGATGGTTGGGGTCTGAAATTGGATGGCTGGGGCTTTTTGAAAGCGGTGGAGGGGAAAGGATTGGTATTCACCTGCAGGATCTGAATGGGCTTAAGGAGTGGCTGGAGTTGCGGTGAGCCTCCCTGATTCTCAGCCTGGGAATCTGATTAGTTTGTGACAAAACACTGTGAAACTCCACAGTCGCGCAGACGACTGGCATCGTGTCTGAATATCGCGTGCATCTCTTCTTCATAATCAAAGCATAGCGAAGTAGTGTTATACATGCAGCACATTCTGTGCCTTATTGTCAAAAAGCCAACTTCTTACTTTCACTCTCTCACTGTCTCTTTCTTCATTGCTATTGCTTTCATTTGCTGTTTTCCGCTATCTCACTATTTCTTTCCCCTTCTCAAACATACCTTCTGTATCTGTATTTATTTTCTTTCTTTCTCTCACACTATCTATCTATCTATCTATCTATCTATCTATCTATCTATCTATCTATCTATCTATCTATCTCTCTATCTATCTCTCTATCTCTCTATCTATCTATCTATCTATCTATCTATCTATCTATCTATCTATCTATCTATCTATCTATCTATCTATCTATCTATCTGTCTGTCTGTCTGTCTGTCTGTCTGTCTGTCTGTCTATCTGTCTGTCTGTCTGTCTGTCTGTCTTTTTCCTTCTTTACTTCTCCTTTACTACTCCTCCTCCTTTACTTTTCTCCCACTTTCCTCTATTACTCACTGTTCCTCTTCCTCTGTCTTACTTCCTGTATTTTTCATTTTCTCTTTTTTCATTCTCTCTCTTTCTCTCTCTCTTTCTCTCTCTCTCTCTCTCTCTCTCTCTCTCTCTCCCCCTTTCTCTCATTTCACCTCCTCTTCATCAGGGAGTCTGATTTGTGCAGTTCAGGAACAATAGGTACAGGGCTGAAATGACTGAGGGCTAATGAGAGAATGCTGCTTCCACTGTTCTATATAGTTCTGCTGTGTGGGGAGAGCACTCGGATACAATTGCAGGGCTTCAGAGGGTTTGAACTGCCTTTGATTGCATTTCCTGGCTCTGGGGATGCACTTTGTGTTTGACTGTTAAGTGGGAGCAGGGCCGAGACCACCTCCAGAGCGACCTCTGAGTGAAACAGGTGGAATTGCCTTCTAAAAAAGAGTGCAGGCTTTTGAGTTGGCAGAACAATGAGGACACAGTAACTCAATAAAAGTGCATCTGTCACTCTTTATTTCCGTATTGAACTAACCCAGATAAAAATGTATCAGTGTCAAACATACTGACAGCTGCATTTGCACAGGGAAATATAGTATATCCTGACAGCAAAGTATATCCTGATCTTAGGAAACTCTAAACCAACAGTGCGGATGGTATGCTTAGTTTAGAAGGGCTGTACCAGGCCTGAATGTCTATGTTAGGTGCAGTTTGCATGTTCATTATAGCATGTTACAATACACATCAGGGGAGGCTGATATGGTTATAATGTTAAGGCATAAATAAATCACATCAAACTTAAATGTGGCTGTCTAAGGTCTTGCCCGTTTTGTTGAGAGATCATGAGTTGAAGTCCTTTATAGCATCAGAGATCATATTTCCTTCTGTATCTGTTGAGAAGCATTCTATGTTTGGTAGTTGTTTCGTCTTACATCTTCAACTGCACATTCATACATGAACTACAAGCAGTCCAAAGCCTTGTGTCAGCGTTACATACAAAGATAAAAGATCAATAAGGGATCAGCATGCTCCAGTTGTTCTTGTTGCATTACAGCACAAAGTTCCCCTACTGCACAGCAGAGCAATGCTCCTCGTTGCTTATTATTAATTATTAATATTTAGTACCTGATTATAATTTTAGAGTAACCACAAACTATACAGTAACTGTAAAATGATACACAATAACTCCTATGAACTCCTATGAACTATATAATAACTACTATGTGTTATATAGTAACTACTATGTGTTATATAGTAACTGCTATGAACTATATAGTAACTACTATGTGTTATATAGTAACTGCTTTGAGTTATACAGTAACTGCTATGAGTCATATAGTAACTACTATGTGTTATATAGTAACTGCTATGAGTTATATCGTAACTACTATGAATTATACAGTAACTGCTATGTGTTATATAGTAACTGCTATGAACTATATAGTAACTACTATGTGTTATATAGTAACTGCTATGAGTTATACAGTAACTGCTATGAGTTATATAGTAACTACTATGAGTTATACAGTAACTGCTATGAGTTATATAGTAACTACTATGAGTTAAATATAGTAACTACTATGAACTATATAGTAACTACTATGAATTATACAGTAACTACTATGTGTTATATAGTAACTACTATGTGTTATATAGTAACTACTATGAACTATATAGTAACTACAATGAATTATACAGTAACTACTATGTGTTATATAGTAACTGCTATGTGTTATATAGTAACTGCTATGTGTTATATAGTAACTACTATGAATTATACAGTAACTGCTATGTGTTATATAGTAACTACTATGAATTATACAGTAACTGCTATGTGTTATATAGTAACTACTATGAATTATACAGTAACTACTATGAGTTATATAGTAACTACTATGAACTATATAGTAACTACTATGAATTATACAGTAACTACTATGTGTTATATAGTAACTACTATGAGTTATATAGTAACTACTATGTGTTATATAGTAACTACTATGAATTATACAGTAACTACTATGAGTTATATAGTAACTACTATGTGTTATATAGTAACTACTATGAACTATATAGTAACTACTATGAGTAATATAGTAACTACTATTAACTATATAGTAACTACTATGAATTATACAGTAACAGCTATGAGTTATATAGTAACTACTATGTGTTATATAGTAACTACTATGTACTATATAGTAACTACTATGAGTTATATAGTAACTACTATGTACTATATAGTAACTACTATGAGTTATATAGTAACTACTATGAGTAATATAGTAACTACTATGAACTATATAGTAACTACTATGAATTATACAGTAACTGCTGAGTTATATAGTAACTACTATGTGTTATATAGTAACTACTATGTACTATATAGTAACTACTATGTGTTATATAGTAACTACTATGTACTATATAGTAACTACTATGAGTTATATAGTAACTACTATGTGTTATATAGTAACTACTATGTACTATATAGTAACTACTATGAGTTATATAGTAACTACTGTGATTTATTTTGTAGATACAATAAGCTATACAGTAATTAGTATGAATTATAGAATAACTATTATGAGTTATTTAACTACAAGTTATTTAGTAGCTACTATAGATTATGCTGAACTACTATGGTTAAGGTGTTAACGTCTATGAATGTTTACTGTTCTTTTTCTGCTGAGTGACACAGAGCACCAGGTGTGCGTCTCTCTTTTACTTTCCCTTACTTCTCTTCTGTTGCCATGGTCACCTGTGCCTTACACATTCCATTATGGGATGCAAAGTGGTACAGTCTGACATCTCCTGTGGATGACTCATGGAGATCTCAGCCTGCTAAGCAGCAGGGAAGACACAGGCACGCTTAGCTGAGCAGGTGCAGCAGGCCTTACATAAGCATCTTTATCAGTTAAACCAAATATTTGTTGAGTGTGAAAATGTTTGCATTTACAAGTGTGTTTAAAGATGATAAATCAGCTTGACTATTGGCTGTGTGACTGTGCAATAGATCAAATTAATAGCTCAGTCCCACTGTTTGTACTGGCATTTTAAACACACTAGTTTCCACAGGTCGTTACTCATCTCAACCTTTTTGGGGGGGGTTTGTGATATGTTGAAAGTTCTGCAGTACTGATAATTGCAGTCTGCAACAATAGCACAGGAGCAAGCCGAAAGCACTGGCACTGCTGAGAGTCAGCACATCCTAAAGCTCATGGGAGAAAAAAAGCCCATTGATTACAGATGGTGCTAGAATGCGGGAGGCAGTGTGTTGAATGGTCTGCTCTGAAAGGGCTGAGGTCACTGATTTTAGCAGCGATTCACTGTATGACCCCCCACACACATTAACCACAACATTAGCATTACAATGCTAATCCACACAATGCTGCCTTTACTAATGATGGAAGATTAGAGATTGCAGGAAAATGTTTGAAAGCAGGATGCAAGTATGAAGCACAAACTGTGGGGTTAAATTAGCTGTCCCATATTCTGCAGGTGTATTTATAGTATTAGAGGTGTCAAGATTCCCTGCCAACAGCCCTTATGGGTTCAACACAACAGTCAAACAAATAAGGAAATAATTTTATACCTTAGAAATTATATGATGACTCTTTTATTTCTAGAACCTTCTAACCAAAGAACCTGTGTCTTGTCAACATGTGAGTGCAATATTAGCATTATGTTTCTTATCAGTTATGCTAATCGGCCTACTGGCTGAAATCATTACCTCTGCTAATCAGCCTCACAGATGCAGCAGGTAGAGAATAGGTTAAGAAGCACTGGAGTGTTCCTTTAACATTCAGGATGCTTTCCATGGACCTGTGGGGACTTTTGTAAAGTAAAATACGCCTCCGCAGTATGAAGTTCTAAGGCCTTCAGACTGTTTCTTTGTTAGAGTGTTGATGTGTTATGATTTATTTGCTGACTACCGTGGGGAGAAGATGAATAAGGAAGCTGACTGTGGTTCTGTCTGTTATTTCTGGCTATTATTTGCTGAAAAGGTCAACATCATGCAGCAAGTGAAGCTCTGAGAGAGCAGTGGGCAATATAATTCCTACGAATACTGCCAGTCAGTATATACTGTATAATGCCTTATAGTCTGAAGCTAATTTTGAATGCAGAGTCCTCAAACCATTCTTAAGCTCCACTGGGCCAGTTCACGTTTTTGCTTCAACACTATACATTATAAGTGAGTTATAAGTTATGGCAAATTGTGAGCTGTGTTGTGGTTGGGTGTGGTGGTGGTGGTTGTCCTAGTGAGAAGGTTTGTGTAAACCAGTCTAGTCATAAATGGAATGAACTGAGTTCATTTCATATAACTGTAAAGTATTATGCGAAACTTAGAGACATTTATTAAACAGAAAATGACTTCTTATCATACGTAGTACTCCAACACTACGTATGATAAGAAATCAGTCAGTATTTAATTTGTCTAAAGTGGATATTTATAAGGAGATTAGATATGAGATAATCCAATTCTATAAAACAGGAGAAAGTCAAATAGGTAAACATAAAAACTCATTAACACGTAATTTTTAATCTATTAATAATCTGAATAAATATAATCAGATTGCCGAAACTCTTAGCATGCTAACAGCTAGTGAATGTGTTTGAGATTTTTTGGAGTGTGGGAAGCAGAAAATGCAAGCTCTATCTTTGGAAGTGCAGTGAAATGTCCCTGCAGATTTCTTTGCAAAACTAAAAGCAAGTGTCTTAAAAAGACGAGTGATGAGGGGCGGGTGTGTGTTTGTGTGTGTGTGTGATGGTGAGGTTGTGTTTGGGTGTCTGTCATTGAGCTAATACATATTGATTTGGTCCTACAAGTGTGTATTTGCATGTGTGTGTGTTTGCGTGTGACATTTTTTGAGTAGAGTCCAAATCCGGCACCCATCCCATTGAACTGTTTTAGATCCGGTTATTTACATGTGCAAATGAGGAGCCTTATGATCTCCATATGAATAGGCTTGCATTAACTCACTGCTGCATACTCGCTGTTAGACTTCTGTATGTGTGTGAGACAGTGTCCCTAATGCAGCCGCAGTGGTTCTGTGAGGACACTGTGGTGCCATTGACTCGAGTGATAATGTTTTTCTCTCTGAGAGTACAGGGAGCCGCTAAGGTCAATTTCAGTGCTCTAGTTTCTTGCTGAGCTCCCAGCCTGCCCTTGATCTCATTTTAATGACTTCTAAACTGATTTGGAACCTGTAATCCTGTCTTTGATGTGCTACTTTAGAGGTCAGGTGGCACAAGATTGGTAGACGGCATCTCTATCTACCCACTGTACTGTGGCAAATGATGATGTTTTCAACATGGAAAGCAGATTTACCCAGTGCTTTTTTACATACACTGCATGTGCAACAGGGTTCAGAAACTGATATTTGATGCTATATTAAATATTTAGGCAATGCTTTACTGCGCTTAAATGCCTCTGTTCATTTTGCTGCCTTTATAACCTTACAGAAATAAATGCTTCTAATACTCCTAAATATAATACTTCACTTTAATGCTAATCCAAGTCAACAGCAGCAGATAGGCACATGAAAATCATTGATATCTTTGGTCCAATCATTTATATCATTGATTCTGATGCTGGGTTGTGCACACACTACGTAAGTAATCTTTATTAAAAAGGCTTTGCCAGTAGAATGGTATGTTCTGGATCAGTTTGGCTTGAACTCGAGGCCACCTTCCCCAATGTCAAGCCTTGACTAGCAGGAACTGTATTCCCTGGACTGATGGAGCTCCATGCAATAGTTTTGAAATGAGTTGTAGTGGAGTTTGTGATCCAGAATTAATCATCCAACCCCAGTGCTTGACTTCACTAGTGCTTTTGTGGCAGGATCCAATCAAATGCGCACACAGCAAAGTTCTACAGCTAGTGTAAAGCCAAGTGTAAAGCAGAGTAGAGGTTTATAATAACTATTAATAAACTTCATTTTTAGAAGATACGTTAGATGAGAATTGTCTACAAACTCCTGAACATTATATATATATATATATATACAATACAATATATTTTAAATATTGCACACACGGGGGTGTAATGATTCACAGTCTTGATTCAGTGCTTATGCAATTATGCTAATGTAATCCTTTTGGGTTATTTAGAGCATTTAGCAAACACATAAAGTATATGAAACAAAGATGTTCGCTTAATACTGTCCTGATCTAATGCTCTAGCCACAAGCTAACATGCTAGTCATGATACAACACTACAGTATGATACCCACTGATATAATTAATTTTGTACAGCAATGTTAGCATTCACAGTGTGTACGTGTTGTATTGTGATTAGCAACAAGCTAACGTGCTATATAACAGTAATGTTACTTATGTACATTCTAAAGCTTACGATTGTCTACTATTATTAGGCTGCTTACCAAAATTAAGCATACATTTTAAGATAAGAATATAAATCCTAAATGACTATGAATGTTAAATCACCATTTGCATTGTAATTGTTCCCAAGCTAGGCTTAATTAGAAAACTGGCCCATATCATGTTGCATATGGAGTGTAAATACACCAATAGGCCAGAAATATGACCAGGCCTGAAACACTTGGAAGGCCGAGCTATGTGGGAACATAAGCTGGTGTCAATTTAACTGGTGTTGCTGATACGAAGCGGTGCTTCGATGCTGTGATAAGCGTTTTGTCTTGCGCTTGCATGAGGGATTAGCGTAGCGCTGTAACACAGTCCTGATACAGCAGTGCTGCTTTGTTATGAATGCTAACAAGGCCCCCTTTAAAACAGTCCCAGCCATTAGCATGTTAGCACACAGGGATCTGAGAGAAGGTGTTTTGGTTTTGTTTTGTTTGAGATTGTGAATAGAGAGCGAGAGCGAGCTCAGGGAATATCAATGGGTTTAAGAAGGAGTAGAACGCTCAGTGAACTCCATGTGAGAAAGAATTTTATAAACATTGATCTCTTTTGTTCAGTGAGCATTCAGCTAATGTGTAAAGCAGTACAAAACGCTTCTTTTCAGAACTTCCCGGTCATTTTTGGGTGCTCTCCAAACCCCTATCATCATGGGTTATATGTGATACTGTGTACACATGACTGTATAAATAACACGTACAACAGTGACAATAAACAGCATCGCATTGCTGATGTCCCTAGTGATGTAGGGTACGACAGCTTGTTATTTCTTTTCATTAAACTCACCACTTAACTTGAGAAGCTACGTTTGCCTCAAAAACAAAAGCCTAGATACTAGATACTATGATACTAGACGGCGACCATTGTTTATTAATTTGTATGATATGATTGTTGTGCTCATGAAAAGGAGGCCGGCTTGGTTTAATCCTGCATTCCGTGAACTACAGGACACCAATTCATATGTTAACCATCACTGTCATTTGCATACCCCCTCTACAATTATAAAATCTAATGAGAGGCTTATGGGAAGCGTATGCTCGGGCCCCGTTCTTTGGTGGAATGCTTTTGTGCAGTCGCTCCTCTAGGTAAGACTTGCAGGAGAGGATATTGAGCTAATATAATCTTCAGAGAGCCGTACTGAAAATCCCTCATTAAGTATGATTCACCATGAAGATATTACATAATTTAAAAGGTACTTATGCGTGAACAATTTTATAGAAGGTGGGAAAGAAAATCAGGTCTGTAATAGTCAGATTCTAAAGTAAGTATATTGAATTTAAGGTATTCATTGCAGAATGGTTTTTACCTGCAGAAAGATTTGCAGAACTGGACAGGACAAAGGACAGGACTGTAGCCACTTCTGGCTAAGCAGGACTGACCCACGTTGTACAGAGTTTAATGAGTTCTAATACTCAGAACCTAAAGCTGACTGAAACATTTAAACACTGACTTGGTGACTGATGTGATAGGTGACGTGTTGCTGTGGCACCGGGAAATAAGTCTATGTTAAAACTGTAGCAACCAAAGTCATTCTACTATAGCAAAATAAAACTTTCGATGAGAAATGGAAAACCACCCTGAATGCATTAAAGGGATATGAAAATTAAATTTAAATGAAAATTCATCATGCAATAAAAAAACAAGCTGCTTAAACTTCATGTTGCTTGCTTATAGCTAACTTGATCAATTAACATTGCTTGTGATTGCTCTCCGTAGTGTGGGAGTGGGGCACTCTCTTTATACTTTTAGGTAGGGAGTTACTGTGTGTTTTTCTTACAGTGACTTTAAGACTGATATATGTAAATGATCTCTGACTGGTTGCTCTGTTTTGTGCCAAAAAGCATTCAAAAAACAATGCGGGCCGAAACACTCCTTAAAATGTTAGTGTAAATGGGCGGAGCTAATCTGTTACAGATCTGAATAGGCAAATATTGGTTTTCATGACATCACAAAAACAAAAATTTCAGAACATACTGTTTTTGCATCTTAGTTTCCATAAACAGGCTATATGGACTGGGAAGTGAATTATATGCTCATTCACAGATATGTAAATACTGTATAAAGTTAAACCAAATATAAACTTAAGTTTATATACTATATCAGACATTTGATTTTTTTTTTGCTGTGTTCTCCACAGTGTGGGCCCTTTAACATGTTCACTTTTATTATGTGAAGTATATTATGTTCATAAAATGTGAATGTATGCATGTTAGTCGCTGATGACAGAGTCCTGCTATTATAAGATACTAATGCTGACCAGATACTTCCACCCACACACGATTTCCTTATTTCCGTGTGGCAGATGACTGTACACTTTAATGAGCCTGTTTAACATCATCTTCGCAGTCAAAGCCTAACAAGACTCTTGATACTGTGGCTTGCTTGTGCCTGCTCATGTCTTCCCTGCTGCTGATGCTGATTGAATCTCCTGTGTGTTACTTCAGCCCATTTGAGATGCAGTCAGTGTGTGTGTTATGTTAAAAGAAGACCAAAGTTTCCCTCAGTTTCACTTTGAACTCCTTGATGCTCTAAAATGCCTTTCAGCTATGTGCATAACAATAGCAAGCCAGAGGCGTTTGGATGGAAGTGTAAATGTAAGCA
The DNA here is from genome assembly GCA_024036415.1 of Prochilodus magdalenae. NCBI lineage: Eukaryota > Metazoa > Chordata > Actinopteri > Characiformes > Prochilodontidae > Prochilodus > Prochilodus magdalenae. Next base: position 422,345 of record JAMWET010006631.1, on the reverse strand, counting down.
CTTCATTTGAGCTTTTCCTCAAGGCGTCATCACGTCACAGGCAGACAGGTTCATAAATCTAGCAGACAAGCAAACAATACCAATCCATACTCATAATCGATGAAACAGGCTAACAAGGTCAGAGCAGCCAGGCAAGAACGCACAGGAAAACAAGGCTCAGTTCTGCATCACAAAAAACTCCAAACTCAGATAAGCCTTCACAAAAGACATTCTAATGGCCAGTTTCAACTACAAATGACATTTTAGTATTTTGTGTTTGGCTAGATGCCAGCTTTCTCTGTTTAGCACATATATAGAACTTTAAAGTGTGTTTGCACATATGTCAGAAGCAACTGCTGAAATATCTTTTGCAACATTTTACCAGTGTTAAGCTCAAAAACTGGGTCCTTGCATGCTCTTGTGTTTCTATGTCACCTAGTTCTTTGTTTCCCAAGTGTTCTGGTTTATCCTAACATGGCCTAGTCTGCCTTTGTTTGGTTCATCATTATGGATAGTCTTGCTGGAAATGCCCTAATGATATCAAAGTAAAACTATCAGACTGTGTATGCAGTAAACCAGTTTCACAATGGAGTCATGGTACAGTGTTTGTGGGGTGGTTAATTTTAGTGGAAGGTCAGCTAGATCAATTGGGTGGTTGTCATACTCGTAGAGGTTAAGGGGTTTTGATGGTTGCAGTAGAACATGCTGTAAGGACTCTTTGCGCTAGTGGGTGTGTAATAGTATGGCTCTGATATATGCTTTAATCTAAATAGTGTGGGATGTAGAGTAGCCCCCCACTGATCCAGCACAGGAAAAGACAGTGGGTTGATTGAAAGACCCAACAAACACCACCATTCTGGTGGCATTTGGCAACTGTTTGAGAAAATATTCTAAAACAGTGTCTGTAAGGGAGATTGTTCTAAAACAGAGTGAATAAAAGAGACCATTCTAGAAGAACAATGTGAGAGAAAGAGAATATTCCAGAACATTGCGAATGAAGGAGAACATACTAGAACACTGAATGTAAGACATTATTCTAGATTAATAAGAATGTTGTAGAACAGTGTGAATAAGAGTATGAATGAGGGAGCATGTTCTCCAACATTGCAAATGAAAAGAGGCATTCTGGAACAGTCTGAATGGAAGAGAATGTCCTAAAAGAATGAGGATGAAGGAGAACTTTCTAGAACAAAGAATGTTTTAGAAAAATGTCAGTCAGGGAGGTCATTATTGAATGTTTAGGTAGAACATTATTTACCAATGTGATCAGGGGAGACCATTTTAGAACAGTGTAGGTTAAGGACAATATTCCAGAACATTGTGAGAGAATGAGAACATTCTACAATATCCAAAAGAGGGAAACATTCTAGAACAGAGTGAGTGAAGGAAGACGGAATGGGAGAGAAGTCTAGAACAGTAGGAATGAATGAGAACATTCTAGAACATTGTGAATAGGGAAGAACATTCTGGATTCTCTTGTACCTGGGCTTAAAGGCGCTGGTTAGGAGCACTGATAAGCTGCTAAATTGCCTGATTGCCTTTTATTCACAGTGAGCTAAGATGAAACGTGATATGATTACTTTAGCAAGTAATCTCGAAACGTAATCAGTCTCTCCTCTCCGCATCCCACCTCCCGACATACATGACAATTCTGATAAAACTGATTTACCTACATATCACAAGCTTGACAAGGACCTTTGACCTGTATTATAGTATATGCTGGAATTAGATGGCGGTATGTCAGACCCACAGCTACTCACTCAGCACATGTACCTACTGTATCTCTGTTATGAAATGTTTGATTTTGTGTTAAATATAAATGTGTTACTATTACTCTGCTAGAAACTCAGTTATGCATTAATCTTAGAGGAATCATCTCAAGGCAAGCTTATTAAGCAACAGAAAGGTGTTTAAATTTTTCTTCTTGACTGTGTTTTTGCTAGTAATGGAGTCTGCTGATTCCTCTTCAGCCCCTTCTTATGATGATTAAAGATTTAACTGTGTTAACTAGGTCATCATATATATCTGATATAACTGGAGAATTAAACAAAGAAACTGGTGTTTTCAGAACAATGCACTGAAGTTGTCAGAGTCCAGCCTTCAACATCACTGAATGTGTTTGGGACTCACTTTGTCCTGACAAGCAAAACATGCTACCAAATTCTAATACTGAACTTCAGAGAAGTGTAAAAATGTCCCCATTGATTCCTTTACAAACTCCTGAAAAAGAATCTCAGCTGTAATCAAGGCAAAGTGTGGAAAACATAGACATTACATGCAGCCATTGCGGCTTCCGTGTAATTTTCAGTTAAATTTGTATTTCTGCATTTTTCCTATGTTAAAACAAATCAATTGTTGGACATTAATGACAGTTAGCAAATGAAGGTGGGTCTTTGACCTACTGTGCAGAACTGTACATATATGTATATGGGTCTGTTAGTGTTAATTAATTTATAATAAAACGGATTCCCAAAGTCTTATTGGCTGACTCACATTCAAAGCCATGATAAAATGCATGATTTCAGTGCTATGTAAGTTTTTTGGAATTTTAGCTTCTACAGCTAAATACTGTAATGCGCTATTGTCGAGTGTGGATGTGATAAATTCCAAATCACTATTTTTTAGCTATGTTATGCACTGTTGTGGTGCAGTATTACAAATGTAATATTAGGCTAAAATTAATCTAAAATGAATGTTTTTATGATGCACAGTAGAGTGTTGATGAGTGTGCAGCTACAGGTTTACAGTGTAGTTGTATGAAATCAGTAAAGACATTTTCCTCTGTACACACAAGAGTAGTATTGAACTAATGTTGCTAGGAAGAACATTGATCTTGGCTTCATAGACTTGTACTGTTTATGATAAGAAAGGCAAAACTGATAGGGATGTCTGTCTCAGTTTTGTACATGATTAGTTTTTTTTATTTCTTGCTGTTTGCAAAAGCTGTATGATTAGGCACGCTTGTGTATGATTCAGTGCCTGAGGCGAGTGATACTTACATCCCGGGAGAACGCCCAACACCACCCCAACCTCCCCCTCTCTAGCCAGAGCCTGGTTAGCTTTCAGGGTTAGTGCTAAATTAGCCAGCACCATCAAAAACATGAACTCCCAGAGGACTTACTGCTGCACATTTATGATACCCTGCAGTGATAGGCGAGCAGGAGATGAGCAAGACAGAACTGTTGCCTGTTGTCCTAGCAGGCCCTGCATATTAAGACAAGGCATCTTTTGCTATTATACCCCAGGACACAATAGAGTTACATAGAATGAAAAGGCAAATGAACTTAAGCTGTTGGGGGCTATAGTAATGGCCTGCCTCTACTGGTGAGGGGTTAAGAGGCGTCTCTGATGTTTCACTAGTGATAGCAGAACACAGGGTGAGGCTAAATCCAGAGTATATATAACTGTACTTGTACAGCACATCTGCTAGAAAACTCCTCTGCTCCATGAAAGTCATGTTGCTTCATGCAGATGGCTTCGTATTAGCATAATGCAAATCGTATTAGCCAGCGTATTGTTTTGGCTGGATGGCTGGGCTGATGTGTTGATACCGCTTTCTGTTAAAGTGGCTGGCTGTTTTGCGGCAGCCTAATTGTCTCCTGAAATAATGTTAAGATTGCATTCTGTGCCTCTGCGCTTTGCTGAGTAATGAACGTGTCACTGGAAATTTGTAAGTTGATGAATTGTGGGAACAAACTCAGCTCAAGGAGATGGGCGAGCCTGTCAGAGCTAAGCACATGCAACTTGCAGTGAGAGTGCCTTCTCTCACTTCAGCTAGGCCTGCAGCGTCGAGTCTGCTTATCGACGGTGCAATCACAGGTAGCAATATTACAGCAATTAACATACAAATGAAGCTAATCTGATATCATAATGGACCACATGCTCTGTTGGCCTTTCCTTGCTGGAATACTCTGGGAGGGTATAGAGAGGAAGCTCTCTGGGTAACACCTGCACGTCTGTATGAACACTGCAAACTGGAGCAATTGAATGCATAAAAAATCTACAGGACCAGACCATTAACTTCAGCTGGAAGGAGCACTTACTGTCTGGCTAAAGTAAAAGAAATAACACAGGCCTGCTGAAAAGCAATGACTGGAACAGTAGCTAATGCCAAAGAGCCTTGAGTCCCGTAAACGTATTTCCTCCCCTCCTACTGCAGTCGCACACACATAACACACGCCTCGCCTCTTCTCCCCACGTCCCTCTCTTCTCTCATTCTGTACAAACTGAATGCTCCAGACGTTCAGAAGTGTCAGGTCAGATAGTCTGCATGGGAAGGTGCTGCCTTTGGTTGGTTAAGGGCATAATGAAACCTTCATGCTGCCCAGCAACAATGAAGCCTCTTTAGAAGCAGATATTTGATTGGCAGCTGCATTCGAACTTCCATTTGACTTTGAAGAGCGTGTTTCCAGAGGGAGAATGGGCTTCTGAATCCATGGTAACCAGGCCCACAGGATTCCAGCATTTAATGTAACATTAGTGACGCACATTAACACTCATAGTTTGTACCTACTGGCACAGCTTTGATCAGTTACAGCCCAAAACTAGCTTTCAGTGAACCAAAGCACTGGTTTTTAAATTGTCAATATGTAAACTGTCTTAAGAAGGTTTTGAGCATAAAACATTTTATTTAATTTGGGGTTTTGGGGATCTTGGAAAATCCTAATGGTGCCCTGCGATAATCTATCCCATGCAGCTTCAATATTCTCATGCAGTTCCTGCTGATTTTATGGTAAGGCTGGAGATGGAGTAATATATCGTTGCTGTCCAAAGAAAAACAGGTATCTCCAAAATGGCAACTTTACAGGAGAGGCCAAAAGCCTCATTTAATTTGAATGGAAGTCAATGGAACCAGAAGTCTTTCCAAGCAGTTTTGGGCCATTTCTGTTGGTCCATTCTTTATGAAATTCACAGCCAGTGTAAATATCAGCTAATGTGATCCAATGAGGCATAAAAGTAAAAATCAACAAAAATGGAGATACATGTTTTTCCTTTGGACAGTGACGATATGTACATACTATGTGTACGTGCCATAAATGTAATAGGCCTGTTGGAGGTGGAGTGAGGTGGAGTTTGTTGTCATGTGTCACACAGACATGACAACAAACTGTTCATCTTGCTGCTGACCACAGTGCCTCCACACACAGATTATTTGTTCGTCTCCACCAAGACAAAATCAGGATTCACCACTGAAGATGACCTGCTGCCATTCAGAGTCACTCCATGACAGTTTGGCAAAACACCATCGAAGTCACTGGCGACATTGTCGTGGTGTTAAGGACAGTCACTGTAGTAGTCGTATGTATGTAGTCCTGCATCATGCAACTGTGAATGCTGCTGACACTAACAAGATGAGCCATGTAGAGCATCACTGCTTGCTGAATGTCCGCAGATGTGGCTGTTGGGTCAGACAGGTACAGCAATAAGGTCTGTCTTTTTCACAAGCACGGCCGAGCGTGAAACTCAATTCATTCACATGTCTCACAGTGTCAAACCTATCCTCCAAGTTTTTCTCCTGTTGGTTGATTCCTTCTGGGTGCAGTTATTTATGCAACGTTTTATCACAGATGAATATATTTTATCTCAACTATATTATATTACTATTTGTATGTGCCATAAATGTAATAGGCCTGCACAGAAGCCAGCCACACCCAGAACGTTCCCTGCCACAATGGATTCAGCTCATAAACAGTGTGATGATTACCAGATCAAGGTGTTTTGGGGTGAAAATAATTGGAAATGGGGCGCAGTGAGTCTGTAAGATTGGAGTTGGATTCAGTGATTATAATGAAGAAAGGGGGACTGTAGTGTGAGTTATATGGAACACAGTGAACATCAAGACATTAAGGTCACCTTCTAACTCAATTTGTGTATGTACATCCTTCTAAAAGATCAATTTCATCTATGCATAAAAAGTAATAGTTAAATTAGAATAACATGGCGAAATATTAAATGAATAATGAGAAGATGTCCTTCTAAAAAGCATCAATTTAAACAGTATTTATTTATATTGATTAGTTTAGATATTACAGCTTGCTCAAATGGAAGTTTATTCTTATTACTCGTTTGCTGTAGGTCCTGCCTCGTTGTTAGAAACAGTGAGGTGTACAGATAGACAGAATTTGATTCAAATAAAAGCAGTGATATCAGACTGGTACTCTTTATCAGCCCATATCTATAATTTAGCTGTGAGACTCAAGAAGGAGATAAAGTGGGTTCAGTGCATTTCTATTTGCTTGTGTAACCTGCTAGGAGATGTAGTTTTGGCCTTACATTGTAGGCATGAGCAGAATGCTTTATACTATTGTTCCAGTGAACTACCTCAGGGGCTTGCAGATGATCCGTTGACTTCACCTCTTAACTAATTGGGTTTTGTTAACAAGACGTTAGCTGAAAACATGATTGCAGTTGGAGAAAAGTGTGTATGGTCTCTCAAGAGCTAGTTCCTTGAGCAACATAAAAAGCTGGAATTTGTCAGATATTTAAACAGATACTTTAATAGAAAACTGTTCTGATTAATTCGGAAGGAGCAGATAGACTCTCCAGTGTAACCTATTAGAATGTATGGGTAAAATAACCTGTGTTTCCAATAGTCAGCAGGGAGAAATAAAGGCAGCAGCTTAATAAGACTCTAAGTCACGGCCCAGAGAAGATAACATCAGTGTTTATAGCCACATTCTGTGCTAATGTGATTGATGGTTGTAACATATTTAGTGAGCGACAGGATGAATTCCTGCAGAATGATTCTTGTGGTTTGCTAAGCTGTGCAGTGATGTTTTACACATGGGAGCGCGATCGATAGTGCAGTAGGCTAACAGGATTGCTATGACTGTAGTAATTGTTATGGTTAAATGAGCTCATAGATGGGGTATCAGAGCGGTATGGAGAACATCATAAACCTTTAGTTCAACTAATTTCTGAAAAATAGTATCATGAAATCTAATTTTTTACCTATATGGTTTTTATTGCTTTGTGCATTATTCTATATGGAGAGGAATTTGTGCCTGCCTAAAAAGCAATCACTACAGTTGAAAAATGTGAAATAGGTGCACACATTATTTTTCCATAATAGCATGCAGAATACCTGGCAAAATGAAATACAAACTGTACTATTACAGTGTTTTCACGTCGCTTGTCCTCTTTACTGAAAAGCAATAAAAGAGGATTTGCACTTTAAAAATTACAATGTTTGAAATGCAGTCATAGCAGTGACATTACTCTACCACAGGTGACATACAGAAAACATGAAAGGGAAAACCCTCTTTTACACTGTTTCTACATCTCATGACCTCTTTTTTGAGCCTCACTTAAAAGCAACCAAACTGGTGAACTGTAATTGCACACACAAGTGGAAAAAGCAATCACATGTGCGTTGCATTTCACATGTTTCCATTGCAGTTACAGCTTTTCATCTTATTTCTGCTTTTCATTTTATATTATTAAATTGCACTTTCCACCGTGTTAACCCTTACATGTTGATGGCTATTACCTTTGTAGTATTTATATGTAATATAATATATATATGTTATATTATATAAATAGATATATATATAATATATGCATACTGACATCATGCAGTCCAGTAGCTTTATAGACCTTTACACAGAGCCTCACCGTGCAGCCCTGATTCACATCATAATAAAGTCTCTTGTTCTGCTGATAGAAAGTGCCAGCATTTCTGATGGACTTTGTCTGCTTTATCAGTGAGCTATGAGTGAGGATTACTTAATATGGGATTACTTTTAGTTAGTTATTCTACATTCCCTTTTTGCTTTGCACTGCAGATTTTTGGCTACCGTGTACAGCTGTCTGCACTATCAGTTTCTTTTGAGTTAAATTTTTTTGTGTTTTTGCCAAATGAATAAACGTAAATCATGATTAAATGCAAATGAAGCCGCTCACAAATAACCTCCTAACATTTCTGAAATTACATTTTGGTGGTGGAGCATTTATCTTCCTTATACTTACATTTCTTCAACCACATTTGATCAAAATAGCAGAAGTTTGTGGAGCAGGCGCTGAACACGGTAGGGGATTGTCTAAAAAGTCTATGCTGTGTTTCACCTGAAATGTGTCATTTCAAGACATGATAAACATCAAAACGCATTGTGAGCGGAAAATACTTTTGAAAGATCAATTTCATCTATGCATAAAAACTTATAAGTAAATTAAATTTGAATAACGTGGTGAAATAATAAATTAATAATGAGAAGACGTCATTGTAAAAATCATCGATTTTAACATAATTTATTTGTATTGATTAGTTTAGGTATTACAGCTTGCTCAAATGAAAGTTTATTCTTACTACTCGTTTGCTGTAGTTCCTGCCTCGTTGTTAGAAACAGTGAGGTGTACAGATAGACAGAATTTGAATAAAATAAAAGCAGTGATATCAGATTGGTACTCTGTATCAGCCCATATCTATAGTTTATCTGTGAGTCTCAAGAAGGAGATAAACTGGGTTCAGTGCATTTCTATTTAAATTTGTTTTAGTCTCCGCGATATTCATGTAACAGTAGATGTATCCGAGGTGTTATCATGCTCTACAGTTGCTGCTGTTGCTCTGCTTGTTCTTTTGACTGTGCCGCATTTATATGCCATCCATTCTTTGACTGTTTTCCATCGATTCTCATCTTTCCCCCCCTCCTCTTCCTGTTCCGCATCTCTCCCTCTTACTTTCTGTCCCCAATTCCTGCTCCCTAGTCTCTGTTCCAGTTATTGATATTCTCTCTCTCTCTCTCTCTCTCTCTCTCTCTCTCTCTCTCTCTCTCCCTCTCAACCTCTCTCGCTGTCTCTGCAGAGGTGGATGTTCTTGTGTAAGTTGCTGTCCTGATTGAAGAGAGGGGCGGGATTAAGCTCTGTCTAAAGGAGGCCTATTGGTCACTCGTGCTGATGATGGACAGGCCGAGAGACTGCTGGTTGCTGCTGCTGGTGCTTTTCTTGGGTAACGTGGTCACGGCATTGGAGGTCCCTCTTGACCGTGAGTACCAAAACAAACCAACACACACACACAGTGCCCTACATAGCTCCCCCACACTCGTCAGCTCTGAAATCACACTCAGATATTTCTGTCATCACACGTCTCCTGATACTAAAGATCTGTAGACTGCAGCGGTCTCTGTTCATAGTGTGTGCCAGCCTGCAGAGCTGCATGAATGAGCATATTCACTGAAGGCTACTATAACCGCAGTATTTCATTTGTAAATGATTACAGAGAGAGAGAGAGAGAGAGAGAGAGAGAGAGAGAGAGAGAGAGAGAGAGAGAGAGAGAGAAAGAGAGAGAGAGAAACGGGGAGAGAGAGAGAGAGAGGGTAAGGAAGCAGGAGAGAGAAAGATAAGAGACAACAGAGAAAGGTAAAGCACGAGAGAAAGAGAATGGAGAACGGGCGTGAAGGAGACAGAGTAAGAAGAGGACAGAGAGATGAGAAGTGGGGAGAATGAGGGAGAATGATAAAGTGGGAGAAAGATAAATAAAGAGAGAGAGATGAGAGAAAGGGAGAGGGGGAAAGAGAAAGAGAAGGACAGCAAGGAAAGGAGAGAAAAAGAGCATAGGTAAAAAAAGAGATGACGGGGGGAGAGAGTTACAGAGAGAGGAAAAATATTAGCAATGGGAAGAGATATGTGGAACTCAGAATGCACAGCAGCTTTCTGGCACTGTACAGTGTGAATGCATTGCATTATGGTTATGGATCATGAAGTATTATGTGTTTAAATGCCTTCCTGCCCCCTAGAGAACCTCTAGAGGATACCACATGGGTATGGACATTCAGTATAGAAATAGGGATGGGATGGTGACCTGTTCTACTGATATATTCCACACAATGTTCATACTTTTTAAAATATTTTAATAATTCTGACAACTGTCGACAATTACTGACATTAGAAAGTAATAGTCTGCTGCTCTACCATTAAAAATCACTCTTGTGCAAAGAAAGTCATATTTATACTAATCATATTTGACTTTATAAAGAAATGAAAAGATTTAATAAAACAACCAGTAAATGCTCTATCAACAATACAGGGGGTGAAGGGATTGTGATGTGTATTATTGCTTATTAAACATTTTCAATATGTTTTAACAATACTACAATACAATACTAATGCTGAAATTCATTTAGGTCACTAATTTCACAATATGATTTTAATACCAAAATATGCCTGTATACCCAAAATGAGCTGAATACATACTTTAAATATGTACACAAAGGGAAAGTCTGTTGAGAATGTCCATTAGAAAGAACAGGATCATCAGGCAGTTAGCACAAAAAAGATTACTTACCACACACTTACCATCCGAGTAGCTTCATGGTGTTTTATACTGTAGCACAATTCCATTGATTTCATTACACTGAGAAGCATATAGCAGATTAAAGACCATTTTAAGCTAATCGACACGATGACTCTACCCTAATATCAAACCTTCTTTGATGCTTGTCATTGTTTTTCCTGTTTCCTGTTGGGGAATAAAGCTAAAGTATTGGAAGGATGTAAGTGGTCTATCTGTGTGATTGTGATATGGCAGTTTTTGGGTTGGATTTTGCTTTTTTTAGTGCTGTTTGTTTTATTGTGGTGCACATGACTGAGTTTTATTTTGCACGCTCCTGTTGTACTGTTCCTTTGCTGTAGTGCTTTCTTTTCAGCAAGAAATCCAGCAGATGATGATGCAGTACATGTTCATACTCCCACTGCTTCAGTCAGAATTTAGAACGCTGATGAGCTTTGGCGGGTCATTTTAATGAAATCCTGTTCATAGACATACTGCATGTAGTCTTGTGTGCTGTGCTTCAGTTTTTCACTTTATCTGCTGTTTTTTGCTTTGCTTCTGCTTTGCTTAGTTTGAAACAGAATATCCCTGCATGACATACTGAGGGACATGGAGTGCACTGAAAAAATGATGCATTGAATATATATAGCTGGCACTGTAGGTAAAATACAAATATCAACAGAAAGCAGTGACTCGAATCCACATTTGTGGAAGAATTTAAACAAAAGGAGGAAAGAAGTACAAACACTGTATTTTTAATGTGTCATCTGATCAAACATATATCTGTTTAATTATTTATTAGTTTTGCTTATAAACATACATTCATTCTAAAATTGATGTATCTACACATTCTAAAAACAACTAGGTTGTGCCAATTTAAGACTAGGAACATTGTAAAATGTTCAAAACTAACATAACCAGGTGATGCAATCATGCTTGGTTGTGAAAGGAACATCCAGGATAAGCAAAACGAATAATCCAGCAATTTAAAAACAACATTCATACAAGTGATTGCAGGAATTTTAGGTTTTCAACATCAAAAATTCTGAATCCCTGCATAGAATACAAAACCTCAAGTGAACCTACAGTTTATTTATGCTACAGTGCTAGTATTTATTCATGGATAGAATGTGAATTGTGCTTTTTTGGGCCAATGAAGAAAAAGACCCTCTGATTTTTACCAGAGTAGGTTAAAAAGTCAGGATCTGTCATGTCACATTTTGGAGGAATGTATGCAGTGATCTAGACAGCATCTTTTTCAGGGACAACAGTAAGAAACGCTGAAAGAGCATGGGTGCTAGACTGCCCCTGCCTCCCACTGAAAACATGTGGCACATTTTGAAGTGCAGCACATGATGGTGCAGGTGCTGTGCACTGCTGACCACATTCAAAACTAGATCAGTTGCTGCCTTCGGTCTCACTACGATCAGAAGGGCTGGTAAAAGGAAAGAGGATGTAACACATTGGCAAACACAACTCTGCAGGCAGCAAATCTAAAATGATTGTATATTTACAAACCAATTTAAGTAAAAATAACTGATACAAATAAAATGTCAAATACTGTGTTTTTGTTTTCTATGTAATACACAAAACTGCTTTTCACTGCTTTCTGTTTCTGTTAGTGCTTTACATACTGTCACGGCTGTTTTGGAATTGAGGTTTGTGATGATGTACACATCTGGATTAAATAAGATTGATGCATCACTTCTTCAGTGTTTGTGTGTGGTGTGTGTGCGCGTGTGTGTGTGGTGTGGGTGTGAGAGTGCTGTAGAAGAGCACTCTGCTATGTAAAAGTGTCTCTGATTCTTTTGTTGTTTTGTCACTTTAGTGCCGCAGCCTCCAACCATAACCCACCAGTCTCCTAAAGATTACATTGTTGACCCACGGGAGAACATCGTCATTCACTGTGAAGCCAAAGGAAAGCCTCACCCGAGGTGCGTGGTTTGCACTGGCGGCGTTCAAGTACGGCGTTCGCTTTGTGTATCGAATAATCGCTTGTGCATAGGCTCTTTGTAAACTATGGACTCAACAATCCTCTTGTACCGAGCCACGGTAAGAGGATTTGATGGACCTCCTGAGGCATGCGAGAAGAGCCCTTTTCAGTAATAAATATTTCTGTACAGTAAAATGGAGGCAAAAATGTGCCTGTAAAATGACAAGAGTGTGACAGAAGCCCTGGGTTACACTTAAGATGATCCTACTGCAGGCAGCTACATCTTAAATGCTACAATCCCACATTTTATTCCGATTGTGATAATGGGTGTCTTTTCATTAGGTGATGAATATTCCATGCTTTGTTCTCTGCAAATTTGGGAAAGACTCCCGATGAATATATCACTTCTAAGGAGGAATTTACAACTCCATTAAGCTGAAGGAATAGTAAATGAGTTCTCATCAAGAATTAAAGTCAGACATAAGTAGCAAAACGGTCTTTATATCTCATGGAGTGATGCTGGTTTAAAGTGCTTAGCATTGCTGTTCTAATAATGAGGCAAATTTAAATGTGTCCTTTGTTCCTCATTTAATGTGTTCCTTAATTCACAGCAGTGTTGCAGGACGTATTGAATGTGCTGTAAGGCTAGGGGTGGTAAATATGGTCACATATTACGGTTGTGATCAGATGAATTAGAATATGGTTTTGTGAGTGGTTAACAATTGATGGTTGGGTCTACCAACTTGTTGGGATCATCTTAGGCTTTAACTGATACAGCATAACCCACTGCATTGTAAGAATAGCCACAGCGGTGTGGGGTGGAAACTGTAGCAGGATGATGAGCTCTAGTGAGCTGACCAATAAGAATTCACTAGATCAGACGGAAGAGGTTAAAGACACAGGAGCTCGAACAGGAGGCTTTAGATGGAGGTTAAGTACAGATTTACAATGTAAGAACAATACTATGTTTTGGGGAAATTAAAACATGTCACACTATTCTAGTGGACCCTAGAAATTAAATTATGAACACTGGAAATAAGCAATTATTAGGCAAATTCATTTTCACATGCTATTTGACTCAGCATATTTTGTTGTGCATATGACTGTTGTGGTTAAAATGTTCTCTCTTTGTTCACTCACAGCTTCTCTTGGACCCGGAATGGCATTCATTTTGATATCGATAAAGATCCTAAAGTGACCATGAAACCTCATTCAGGCACTCTGGTCATTGACATCAGCGGAGGGGAGAAGGCAGAGGCTTATGAGGGTGTTTACCAGTGTACTGCCCGCAATGAGCACGGGACTGCCCTCTCCAACAACATCGTCATTCGGCAGTCAAGTATGTCATGGCCTTTTGCCTGTGTAGTACTGTCATTCTTCAGTCTTCATGTGCATTTATTCATCTGCAACGTTTATTTCAATGCTTGTCCCCTCTCATCATTAACATTGTTTTCTTTGCATCATCTTTGTGTAAAAAAGACACATTTGCCATCATCAAAGCGCTTATTTTGGAAGGTATATGAATTTGAACTCAGAGCATGCTGAATGTTCCTCATTGTTCCTGCCATTTTTTCCTCATTTTGATATTTTGATTAAAGTAGCGTTCAAACGGCAGTTCCCAGTTTTAAAGCAATAATGAAAAAAGACATTTTCCTGATTGCCGTTTCTGCTCCATATGTAGTCAAGCAGCCTAGATGTGTTTGGTGTACAATGTTTGCTTCTTTAATTTAGCACTGGAGGCTAATATTGCTAATAAGTAATGCACATTTATTGTGCAAATTGCACCTCAACCCATGTCAAATAAGACGTACTTATGTGTTTCAGTTATGTGATGTAGTTGTCTGTAAATATGGCCAAAGGTTCGTCTCATCTGTGCTAGAAAAACAGCATGTGCTGGTGTGCTGACCAGCAGCAATGAAAGTTAATATGCAGCTCAGCAGCATATGTTGTATTTTGATACTGAAGTTCTAGTCAGCCATGAGCACCTAACCAGCAATATACCAGCTTAGACCAGGATGGTGTGCATGCTGGTCTCTGCTGCACACAGGTATACCTATAATCTATACTCACAGCCTTCTTGAAGCCTATTTTATCCATACCCTTGTTCATTTAGAAGTGATTTCACAACCCTACATACTTTGAGTTGTTATGAAGTGTGCTATGATTTAAACATACAGATTGCTCGATGCTAATTAGTGGGCTGTAAACTTTGCATTACTGACTACAGTAGCCTCATACCTTCAGTGTAACAGAAGAAGCACATTTCAAACACCCACATATCTGGGCTGGATGACTGTATTATGAGGTACAGGACTCATTATGCATATTTACCCATTTTTCACTGAACTATCACTTTAAAACAAGGTCCTTCTCATTCCTTCTCTTCCCCCATGACTCCAGAATTTCCATTTGGTATTATTTAAAGTGATGTATAACTCCTGTAAACAGCAGTCTGGTGTCTTGTGATGTGTCCTGTAGGATCCCCTCTGTGGTCAAAAGAGAGGATCAAGCCAATCGTGGTACAGGAGGGTGTGTCTTTAGTGCTGCAGTGCAGACCACCCGCAGGACTGCCCCCTCCCATCATCTTCTGGATGGACAACAGTAAGCATTTCTCTTTAGCTGGTAACACACCTCAACACTGCTGGACCACATGCTCAGGTGGTGCAGTGGGATCTTTCCCCCTTTCTGCAAATGCATTGTGGCATTAACAACACCTTCAGTTCACACCTTGTTATCGTAAGTGTGACTCTGCAGTAGAGCAGTGCCAGAATAACACTGAGTAAGAGCTGGGCTACGGTCAAAATACAACTCTAAATGGCGAAAAATACACAGACGCCCCGTCTAGGCACAGGGTGTGGTTATTTTGGGCACACCTACTGTTAGCAAATTCGTATGGTTAAGCATCCACCCTGGCAGAAGGAAGGGTCATACTGAAGAAGTCAGTGTCAGCTCAGTCAAATGTTTACCCTGCTAGAGCTGCCCCAGTCAACTGTATGTTCTATTGTTGTAAAATTGAATCTAGAATCTAGAAATCTAGAAGTAACTACAGCTAAGTAACTACAGTGTAAAGTAGCGGGCCGCATAACCTTACAGAATAGGAATGTCGAGTGGAGATTTGCATAACATGGAAAGAATGTCTGTCCTACCAAGTTCCTAAATTACTCCCGGAGGCAAGAAGCACAAGACCTCTAAAGTAGTAAAGTTAAAACCCTTAAAAATACATGTTTAAGACGAAGCGTTGGCCGGACTGGAGTAAAGCATAATCCCAGCAGTGGAGGACAATAAAGGTCTGGGGCTGTTGTATGTAGTAGCAATATGAGGAATGTAATTTCCTGCCTGTTTTCAGCATGACAATGCCTCATGCAAAAAATGAGGTCCATGAAAAATGAACTTGACTGGGTTGCACAGAGCCTTGACCTCAACACTGTCCAGCACCTCTTGAGTAAGCTGGAATGCTGACTGTGAGCCAGTTCAAAGCTTGCTCATAGGAGACCGTTGGAGCAGCAAAAAGGTGGGCACACTTATTATTGCACACGGTTTTGGAATGAGATGTTCAACAGGGGACAAAAGCACATTTGAATGTTTGAGTGTCCACATACTTTAGGAGACTGCAGTGTGCATATATGGGATTTAATGCAACATGTTTTGATGGAGCTGTCAAAGTTTGCAAGCAGTATTTGTTGAAGATGACATCACAATGAAGTGATGCTGCATTTCATCAGAGTAACAGCATGAGCCTAAATCCCAGCTCTGCTGTTCCAGGAGTCTCCCTGAATAGAGCTGAATACATTAGGTTACCTCTGTTCTCGCATTACAAGCTGCAGTGCTTTAGAATTGTTATTAGCTGCTTCCGTTTTTATGGCACCTGTCATGTTTAGTGTGCTCACTCACTTCAGTAGGAGGATTAGCAGTAAGCTACTTCCACTCTTCCGTCCTCTCTTCTCTTTTTTTCTTTGTCTCTTCCCACTTTACTCAGCTTCACTCTGTCTACCTGCTCAGGCATGTAGCTGTCATCCAGGCCCTGCTACAGCATGAAAGTCTTACCCCACACTAGCCCTACCTGTCATCCTCCACTGCTCCCTGTCATCCCTCCCTTACTTTCCTTCTCATGTCTCCCTCTCTCTCTTCTTTTTATTTCTCTCTCATCTCTTTCTTTTTCCTTTCCTTATCATCTCTCTCTCTATCTCTCTCATTCTCTTTTTCTGTCTCTCTCTCTTTCCCTCTCCCTCATTCTCTTTATTTGTCTCTCTCCCTCTCTCATTCTTTCTCTCTCTATATCTCTCTGTCTCTCTCTCCCTGATTCTCTTTCTCTTGCTTTTTCTCTCTCTCTCTCTCTTTCTCTCTCTCTTTCTCTCTCTCTCTCTCTCTCTCTCTCTCTCTCTCTCACTCTCCCTCTCTCTCTCTCTCTCTTTTTCTGTCTCTCTTACTCTTCTTCCTTATGTTCCTCTCCACAGATTTCCAGCGCCTCCCTCAGAGCCGGCGCGTCTCTCAGGGTCTAAATGGAGATCTTTACTTCTCCAACGTTGTGACGGAGGATTCCAGAAATGACTACATCTGTTACGCACGCTTCCCCCACACACAGACCATTCAGCAGAAGCAGCCCATCACCGTCCGCGTCCTGGACAGTAAGTCCCTTATGAGTGTTGCGTACATCTGTAGGAGAAAAGCCGGGGTGTAGTTTCCCGCAGTTATGATTATTATAAGTCACACTTTTGCCACGACTGCTGAATGAATTCCATTGTCAGATATCACATGGGGTTTTGTTTGAGAAGGTTACAGTAAAACCTCCAGACCCCCGTTCATTACTTGAAAATGGTAGTCATCTCTGAGCAACAAAGGGTGCTTTTCAGTGCCGTGTGCAAATGACTACATAGCATGCAGCTTTGATTTGAATTTTCCTTGTTGGTTTATTTATCCACATTTTTTATTTCGTATCCACAGACATGTTCCGTTCACGTTCTGTTTTAAATATCGTGATTCATGCGTTTGACCTTCTGTTGTGTTCCAGTGGATGCAATCAATGAGACAATGGCAGCTTATTTGAATGACACTGATTTGTTTGGTGGTGAGTGATGCCGCCCCCTAGTGATTGCCCCTTGATGGTTTAACCAACCCTAGAGATTAACACCCGTCGTAGTTTAAGCAACCGCACAGCCCAATCACTAACCTCAATCTTGTAACTGTCTTTCCTTACCTGTACCGACAAGCAATCATTTTGTGTGGGTTCTCACATTCTCAAACATTTCTCTTTTTTTATTCCCTCTACACTTCTAATCTGTTTGATTCATGACCTGCTCTTACCTGAATACCAAATGTTCTTTTTTGAATGCATGGCAGTATGTTCCTTTGCCTGGAGGGCTCCTTCAGCTGAGGCTGCCAGCATTAGCTTTATATTTAATAATAATTATTGTTGAAATGTTTTGCTGTATTAGACAAAAGTAGATTTTTCACTGGACAAATGAGACTCATTACTCTTAAGTACTCGTATTCTTGCAAGCATGTTCATATTAACTGCCATAATTCTAGATCTAATATTATAACTTCTAAAAACTATACATCATTTTTTATAGCTTTAAAAAGATGTATCCATTTCTTCTGTTACTTTCCATTCCTCTCGCTGTTCACTTCATTCATTTCATTCTCATGTTTTATGACTCATGTCTCTCATCTGCACATTTCTCATTGCTTGTACAACCTCATGTTCACTCTATAGGCCTGATTTACTATAGCGTTCAGCACACACAAACATTTATTTGATCTTAATTCATGAAGTAATGGCATGCTAAATATTTTAGCATGTATCAATCATTTTAGTTAATGTGCTGCCAGCTATCGTAAATATGGCCCCATGTATTTAATTGCTTGTTCATTAAAAATGTTCCATATTTAAAACACTGACTTAATTATGTGACCACAACATGCAGAGTAAGTGGAACCAGCAGCTTCTTGTTCCTCATCTCACTTCTTACTGACGGTATGATGAGCGTAGGGATCTTTTTAATATCCCCATGCAAAGTATTGTAAGTAAAACTTGCCCAGTCTAGTCCAGCTTTATGATGATGATATTCAGTAAAGTCATCAATACAGATATATGCTCTATAAAGATTAGAGCAGTCCTTGGCAGTAAAATACTCCTAATTGTTCTTCATTTGAAATACTATCTATCTATCTATCTATCTATCTATCACACCATTTAAATGCTTGAAACATATACGTGTATAAGAAGATAATGCAGTGTGTTCACAGTCCATGTTAATTATTTATAGACTCTTTTTCTTAGCCAGATAAAATATTTTTAAAAAGTTGTGTATTAACACTGCCATCCTTCACACTTCATTATCTCACTACCTCTTTCAAGGTCTGCCTGAAAAACTGCAGTCTTTGTAAACTGAGCTTTAAATCGACGCACTTACTGCAGTTGTACCAAATCATATTTGTGCTGTGTCTGTGCTCACTGCATACATCTGGCTCATACGCAAAATGCACTGAATAGCAAATATCCTCTAAACTTTTTGTCCTTTATTGCCCTCCTTGTGTTCTGTCTCACATAGCCCTACGCCAGAGGTCACTTGGAGTAAGGTCAGCAGTGAGCTCCCCACCAAGAGAGCCTCCTTCCCAAACTTTCAGAAAACACTGCGCATCGTGGATGTGTCTGAGGCAGATGCTGGCGAATACCGCTGCACTGCCAAGAACCGGCTGGGCTCCGTCCACCACACTATCAGAGTGACGGTGAAAGGTAGGAGATGGATGACACATCAAAACAGATACTCAACCACTTCACAACCTCACATTTCCCTCTCTGCATTTCCTCTTATTGATTTTTAAATGCAGAGCCTGATTTTAGTGTCTGGGGAACTGGTGTTGTGTCGGTAAACAGGAATGAAGATGGAAAATCTGTGATTAGATTGTCTTGGGGGGGCGGGGGGACATTTTGAATGTTGACTGCAGTAAGACATTTCACTGGAAGTTTCTTACGGGAAAGAGACGGTATCATATGGAAAAGTTGTGCACAATGTCTGGCTGTCTATTGTAATATAATTAATATGAATCATTTATGACTTTTTCCTGTCTTGCCATCTTTACTACCTGGAAGCAGTTAAAATATAGAGATTTGTTGTGTGATAATATTCTAACAATATGTTCCTCACACAGTGTTTGTGTTTGTTGTGGTTGCTTGTTTTTATCCAGCTGCTCCGTACTGGATCGGTGCTCCACGCAATCTGGTCCTGGCTCCAAATGAGAGCGGAGTGCTGACCTGTAGAGCGAGAGGCAACCCCAAACCCACCATCAGCTGGTCTGTGAACGGGGTCCCAATTGAGAGTCAGTCTCTGTTTTTTTTCTCTCTCCCTCACTGTAATATTCACGTCTTAAACTAATAATGGCAGTTTGGAAATGAGTAAGAGCTAGTCTGACATTAGGGTTTGTGCAGAGTTGCACATTAACCTTCTAGGTCTACCATGATGTACCCGCCTTGAAACATCTCTTCATTTTGTTTAATCATTTCTTTATGAAGCATTTCTTTATGAAATCCATAAATCACTGGAATGTTGCAACATAAAATGAAGCATGGCACCTATCAGTTGTTTTTCTAAATATTGCTCCTTAAAATCCAGGCTTATTATATACTAAGGCTTATTGTCCAGTGACTACATGGGCTACAGTATAATAGTCTTACAATGCAAAGTGAGTTATTCCTAGGTTATAGAAATATGTGGCAAACCTCATATGTAGCTGGTAAATTCTGGCCAATGAGGGACTAATAAGGGCTTAATTAAGTAGTCATGTATAATCTGATAACTACACCTCCCTCTGGCGTTCTGTAGCTGCTTGTTCTGTAAATGTTTACCTGATCTGATCTGTGCGGAGGAGGTGCTGTATTACATGATCAGAGCATGGCAGTAATGGAAGGTTGTGAAAGCAGAGCTGATCTAAAACCCTTGGTGAAACCTCAGCATGTTTGACTATTTGGAGTGGTGGTAATGTAAAGCCACTACGATAATGCTACTGTGCACATTTCAGGCGGGTAAGAGCATCTGCTGAATACCATAACTGTAAATGTAATCTTGAGCTATACCAAATGACCAAACACTGGCGCATGTCTACATGGGAACAGGGTTTGTGTGTTGTAAGTGAGGAGATATTTTATGATGATATCAGTTAAACAAACAAAGTCAGAAGTGCAGACTGGAACCTGGTAATGAAGTAACTGAGCGTAAATTCAATTCATTCCATACATATAGATATACAAAACAATAACAAATACCTAATGTGCAGCAGAATGCTAATAATAACTCATATCAGTCCACTGTCAATCTCATGGCTTTGCTGTGTTGTGTGTTCTAACAGATGCTGCTGCAGATCCCAGTAGGAGCGTGCAGGATGATACCATTATTTTCACTGAGGTTCAAACCGGCTCCAGTGCTGTGTATCAGTGTAATGCTTCCAATGAATATGGGTACCTGCTCTCCAATGCCTTTGTCAATGTACTGGGTGCGTACTTTACAAGCCTGATTTGTCTAATTAGCAGCTTATTAAATACATTAAAATAAAACATAGTTAATACTGAAGAGCATTGTTTCTATAATGTGAGTACTGTTTGTACGCTGACTAGATATTCCCAGGTTGAAGGAATGCGCTAAGCATTCCAGCAGTGACTGTAGAATATTATTATCATTATCACCTCAGTTATTTTGGTCTAGGTGGTGATGTTTTTGTTTAATTGGGTTTGTCTGTTGCAGCTGAACCTCCCAGAGTCCTCACCCCTTTGAATAAAGTGTATCAGGTCATCATGAACAAGCCTGCTCATCTGGACTGCGCCTCCTTCGGCTCTCCCCTACCAGGAATTCAGTGGTAAGTGTATGAGTGTGCCACTGCATTTCTATTTGTGTGTTTGCAATCCAGCATGCACTTTGCTCATTAAGGGAGCTTCGCTTGCTAGGCTTTCACAGCCTTTGTATGCAGAGCTTAAAAGTGGCTGCTAATACTTCCTTTTATCACCCAGCTCTGATTAACTTCTGCACTTTTAAAAGTTATTAAACTTACTTCACTCTGTTGTCAGCCACGCTGCTTTTAACATGCAGCATCAACAGCAATTATCGTGGCTTAGCTACTGAAGCGTAATTAGAGAGCCGGAGCCAAAGCAGTTTTTTTTTTCAGTTTTAATGGGACATAACTGTAGCATCTTACAGACTTATTTTCTTAAACTAAGAAACTAAATAAGGCCATTAACATTTTCACCAAGTTAAATAGCAAAATAGCAGCACAGTGATCACGTTCGGCCTTTTCTCTGCAGGTTTAGAGAGAGCCGCTCCAGTGTGCTGCTTGGAGACCCATTTGTACTTCATGAGAACGGAACTCTAGAGATCCCTGTGGCGCAGGCCCAGAACAGTGGAAGATACACCTGCGTCGCCCAAAACAACTTCGGCATGTCTGAGAATCACGTATACCTGGAGGTCAAAGGTGTGTGTTAATATGGGGTGCACCATTTGGATTAAAGGGAATGTTCACTTGGCCTGAATCAGTATTATGTGTATGAGTAAGCTTCATGTTTTTAGGCTTCTTCTGTTTACCCCTTACAGCTTTCTGTAGTGTCTGTAATGTTGGGAATGCTTGTGATGCCCTCCCATCTCCTTTTAAGCATTAGTTTGAGAGGTTTAACCCGTAGCTTGCAAGCTGTCTGTTTTGCAGATGAAGACAAATGATGTTAAGTGCTTTTCCGAAGAGCACAACAGGAAATTGCATATATTGCCTGTCCATTAAGCACCAAAACATTTCTCCACTCTTATCTTCTGCCTACTTTTTAGCAGCTAAAGGAAAGAAAAACTTATATTGTTGAGAAAACATTCAGCACTGTGCAGAATTCGGTGATGGCCTGTGTTTATTTAGTCTCCAGTCCAAAAAGCCATTCAGTAAAGT
Source organism: Prochilodus magdalenae (assembly GCA_024036415.1). Taxonomy (NCBI): domain Eukaryota; kingdom Metazoa; phylum Chordata; class Actinopteri; order Characiformes; family Prochilodontidae; genus Prochilodus; species Prochilodus magdalenae. The sequence goes on along the minus strand of JAMWET010006631.1, from coordinate 400,254 downwards.
GACATTTTTTTTTATTATCAGGACAAAAGCAGGAAACATATATTTAGCAGGAAAGCACACAGAAGCCTCGGCAACTAAACATTTAATCATTTACTGTGTAGTATTTGGTGTCTACACTTTCTCTCAGCTTAAGTTCTTTTCAAAAGCCTGCTTTCAGCTTTTCAGAGCAATCGGTAGAGATATTCTACCACACCTTACAGTTCTATCACAGAAACTTAATTTCCTGCTTTCCAAACACATAAGTGTAATGCCAGTCACATTCAGTGGAGTGGGTGAGCTAACAGCTGTTCATTTTAATCTTTTTTTTTAAACTCTGGGTTTTTTTTCACTTGTTTTTTATGCTTGTGGATTATCTTACAACTAATCAGACAAATCTCCTTTATAAATGAATATCTTTTACTTGATGGCTGTTTTGACCAGACAGTAAATCAATTAAATGCTCATCTGTTTGCCGGCTCACTGGCTGATCTGCTTGACTTTTCGTGTCCTTCAGAGCCCACTCGGATCCTGAAGCAGCCTGAGTATAAGGAGGTCCAGAGGAATAGAGATGTGGTGTTTGAGTGTAAAGTCAGGCATGACCCCTCTCTTATTCCGACCATGACCTGGCTCAAAGATGACGGAGAGCTTCCTGATGATGAGAGGTATGTTTCACTGATACATTACATAAGCATGGAGGCATGGGCATGTATTTATAATTTATCCTTGTGTATTCTAGAAATGGAAATAAAAAGAGAGGATGGTGTGTCATGTTAATATCTTTACAGTATTGAGGGATTTAAGTATAGAGGGCACAGTCAAAGCACCCACAGTATATGTAGCACTATCTGTGACTCTTTAAAATACATATGAGACTTAACACCAATGGCAAATTACATTTCTCTGCTCTCTCCTTTGTTAGTCTTACGATTCGATCATTAGAGGATGCTTCTGGAACATGTGTGCTAATCCATGCATCATAAATTCATGGTGTTATTTCCTGCTAGCTTACTGAGATACATGTGACATCAATTATGCTTGACTTTTACATGAATTATGGATTCAGACACTCAGTTTTGATTGACATTGTTACAACTGCTTTCAGGTTCATTGTGGATTCAGATAGTCTTACCATCTCCAAAGTGACAGAGAGCGATCAGGGGATATACACATGCATAATGAACACCACGCTAGACCAGGACTCAGCCAGTGCAAAGCTCACTGTTGTTGGTAGGTCATGTTGTTTTATTCCTCCTGTATGAACTGCAGTATCACTTGGTCAAATCAACTGCTGAGCAAAGACACCGACTGATTTGAAATGTTCATTAGTAGGTGTGTCTCTTTTTTGTAGTGTGTGTTTTTTTTTATCTAATGACCGTCAAACTCATTTAAGGAAAGGAACAAAAGTAAATGACTGATCAGGGAGATTTTTCTGAAACTTAATGTCAATATCTCTGTATAATCTCTATAATTTACAATATATGCCATATTATTCTATATAAATACTTTAAACTTTTCAATGTCTAACTCCTAACTCGTTCCTGCCCTGCTCAATCTCAGAGGCCCCCCCCACACCAGCAGTCATTAACGGTAAAACCTGCCACATGCACACCACATGGCATCCCATATTCCCCTGGGTTGGTGTATGTGTGGAGGTGCAGTTGCGCATGCTGTGCTGTAGCTACATATTCATTGCTGTTTGAATGTTTGCTTTGATGTTTGTGCTTGTGACTTCATCAGAGTCTTTGCTGAACACCAGGTTGATAGTCACCTGTCAAAGAATCTCTAAATACACTTCTGTTTGTGTGATTTTCTCATTATTGCTTTTTTTTTTGTCTTTTTGCATCTGAAATGTATGAATAGTCTTTATTTTGATGTAACTGATTTTACGTTACTTTCTCTACACTGTCCTTTGAAGGAAGCACAGATGTAATTGGACTTGGCATTGCCCTGTGCAGCACCTAATGTAAATCAGAGTAAATGATACACCACAGGCATTATTAAAAATCACTAAGGTTTATGTTACTAAGGTTATGCACTCAGTGGGGCTCCTCTGACATGAGGGTCCTCATTTAAATCCATATGTGTGGATTTTGCGTATGTCAGTGTAGACAACACGATTAGTAGTGCATGATTCATGTGCATGTCATCTTTAATTTTGAATATGCAGGGAAACAAACTGTAACATCCTTTGATCCATTATTTCATTTTGGTTTGCCCACATTTGGCATCAATAGTGCTACTATTTACAACTATATGCAGTATTTGTAACCTTTGTTATTTGTCCATCTGCAGGACAACCAGATGCTCCTACAGATCTGGAGCTGACAGATCCCGGTGCACGCAGTGTCCAGCTCACCTGGACTCCTGGAAATGAAAACAACAGTCCTAATAAAAGTAAGCTTTGTTTTTTATTTTTCCTCTTCAGCAATTATGCATGTAGTTTAACCTACCCATCAGTTGTTATTGTCATTAGTCCTTTTCCTGATGTGTAATGTTTGATATATAAAGACCAAACAAAGCCAAAAATAAGTTGATTGTATTGTGATTGTGTCACAACTATAAACAAGCAAACAAATGAATAGGAATCTATTTCATACTTCAGTTACTATTATTCTGTTGAAGCAAATAGTAATGTGAACAGTAATAAGACTTCAGTGATCTGAATACTGTTCTGGATGCATTAGTGCATCCAACAGGAAATAAAGTAATGGGCCAGTATTCCAATTTGCATTTCATTTGAACCATTTTTGTTTTTCTCTCCTTTTTCTAGAGTTTCTCATTGAGTATGAAGACATGCTTCATGACAGTGGCACTTGGCATAGCCTTACAGAGGTACCTGGCACTAAGACCACAGCTCACCTCAAGCTTTCCCCGTATGTCCACTACAGCTTCAGAGTTATAGCTCAAAATGCCATTGGCTACAGCCTGCCCAGCCAGCCCTCACGCCAGTATAGGACCAACCCTGCAGGTAAGAGCTCCTGCGTTTTCTGGTAGAGTGGAATTATAACTTCTGTAAGTGTAATCTGTGTTTCTGTCAGAGTTCTTCAGTTAGTTGTGTCACATGTAATGTATCCATCTCTGTCTCTCTCTCTCCATCTGTTTTACTTTCATGTACAGCTCCTGATGAAAACCCCAGTGAAGTCAAAGGCATGGGCTCGGAACATAACAATTTGGTGATTTCTTGGAAGGTAATAGAGAAAGTAATAATTGGAGCTTGTCTATAGAGCACCGTCCAAGTAAAGTGGGACTGAGCATGCATGACCTTATGAATGCTAACTGGTAACGGTGAACTTCTAATTGGGTGCTCAGTAGTAACGCTAAACCTTCTTTCTAAGCCGTTGACAGGTCTTCAGTCGAATGGTCCTGGCCTCCAATATAAAGTCTCTTGGAGACAGATGGATGTAGACGAAAAGTGGACCACTGTGACAGTGGCCAATGTCTCAAAGTTTGTGGTAGCTGGGACTCCCACCTTTGTGCCATATGAGGTGAAGGTTCAGGCTCTGAACGACTACGGCGATGGACCAAAACCAGCGGTCATCATCGGCTACTCAGGAGAAGATTGTTAGTGACTGATTTTCTCTTTATAAACTAGACATGTTCGCCCCCTGTAGCACAGTATATTTAGAATTTAGCTTCTAATGGTAGTTTTGAGAACCATAGGAAGGATGGGGGATATGTTGTTTGATATGGTTATTGTGTAATCAGTACATTTTCCCTTCACCTCACAGTGCCGGTGGCATCCCCAGAGAATGTCCGGGTTCTGGTGCAGAACAGCACTCTGGCAGAAGTGTACTGGCAAGCAGTACCACCAAAATCAGTGCGTGGAAAACTACGAGGCTACAAGGTATGCTTCCCTATTGATGTAATTGTACTTCATACTATTTGTATACATTGTAAATAATGTATTAAAAGATATCGGGTATGTAGATTGAAGGAGTTTATGAGATCTGGCTACATAATGATTTAATTTATGTTAAGTAAATAGGGCAAATTTCCTTTTGGAAGTAATGTAAGTCAATGGAGCCAGACTTTTTTTCCAGGCAATTTTGGGCTGTTTTCTGTTGATCCATTTCTTATGTAATGTTCTCATAATGTAAATACCAGCTCCTTTGTTCAAATGATGCATAAAAGTAGAAATCATATATATATATATATATATACATATATATATATATATATATACATATATATATATATATATATATATATATATATATGTATATATAACCCTAGTACATATCTATTTTCTGGATATTTGTTTTTGTTTCTTTTTGTCAGTTTTTTTTATTCATATACCAATTTATATACCAACTCGTTCTCATGACTCATTACTAATTGACCAGTTGTAGAGATCTCTCATTAAAAGTATGTTGCAACTGAAATGAACTCTTTAGTTGACTACGAGACAGAAAATGACAGCAAAATGCTCTGTACTTAGATAGCTGTTCTAGAATCAGATTCCTTGTACACTGATCTTCACAGAAAACATCTTAGATCAGCTCAGTAGCTTTGAGTTGCACTCAGAAGCAGCTCCTAGTTGCACTACTTCTCTGAGAGCTCCTCTGAGAGCCCTTCACACAGTCTCTGCAAGGACTTCACAATGACAGGAGAAGTTCTGTGAAAAACCTCCTTTTTCCATGCAGATAGGCTACAGTGTTATTAGTGCTACTGCACGTCTTTCTGGAATGAAGCTGACCTTAGCACGGCTCTAACCGCAGATTCGCTTTCAGTGGGATCATAAGGTTTTTATCACAATTCATATTTAAGTTACGACGTTCCGTCTTAGTGGATCTGCACACAGCCGTGCTGACTTATGAAAAGTACAGTATATTACCCAGAGGACTTGCTTAAGAGCCTGCTGTATATACACTCTCCATCAAAAGTTTGGTGGACACCTTGCCTTCTTTCACTGTTACTTTCCGAATCCCTGTAAAGGTTTTATTACCATTAAGTGCCTGTTTATTAATACTCTGGGTGTGTTCTGCACTATTTGTGTTTTGTTTAAATAAAGATTTGGACTGTTTCTTTACTAACATATAGCTTCAAGGACATGAGGACATTATGGACATTATGAGATTAAGGAATTTCAAGTACAGGTTTATAGAGTTTCCAAAAATGTCCCCAAACTTTTGAAGGTCAGCTCGAATGCTGCATATGCATTATCAGTGTGTAACCTGGGCTTCCACGTCTCAGGTGTATTATTGGAAAGAGAGAAGCCTGCACAAGCACAATGGACATGATCATCCTCATCACATGGAGCAGCAGACTCTGACCTTCAGTGAGAACAGAAGCCATGGCAAGCTGCCCGGCCTGCAACCCTATAGCCTCTACAAGGTCTACATCAAGGTGTTTAATGATCGTGGAGAGGGACCCGCTAGTGCGACCCAGCACTTTGAGACTCCAGAAGGAGGTAGGCCGTTTCAGATGTTACAGTAATAAGTACAATGAGTTGATGATACTGTGCATTTAAATGTAAAAATAGATGGTAGAACTGTGTGATAGATCTCATTAAAACCTGTTAACCAATAAACAGCCAGCAGTTCCTTACACCTGTAACTGTAGAATCTGTTTACTTTCTTTTTCTATGTATTTATTGAATTTTGAAGCTTTGAATTTAATAAAGGGAATGATGACTCCAAAAACAACCATAAAAATATTGGGTGTATATTTCTTCACATCGATTCCAATTATGCTTCTTTAGAGAGTAATGCATCATGATGTATGCATCAGGAATTTTCAGCATTTTTTGACGGCAAAGATGGTTCCTTAATCAAACCAAGCCTCACTTTTCATTAGAAGCCCAGACAACTAAAGTAAACGTGTCTTATTTTGGTCACACTGTTGGAAAACACAAATATGCTTGGAGGAAGGTGAAAGAAGCTTGATGACACTTTATAATAATAATAATAATAATAATAATAATAATAATAATAACAATAATAGTAGTAGTAATAATGATAATAATAATAATAATAATAATAATAATAATAATAATGGTAGTTTTAGTACAGTTCAGAATTATTTGTTTTAAAGTAACTAGCTGACCTGTTTACACTGTCATGGGAATATGACAACCAATCCGGTTTCAGGCATATTATTGTTTGATTTTGACCAAAAATGAGCATTTACTTTATTGAATATTGTTATAAGTATTTCTGATCAATATAGTACAATCAGTGCACTACTGTATACACTTTCACCTCTAACACAGACTGCTTTAATGTATTCCTTGAACATTTGTGCATTTTCTCTCCAGTTCCTGGTCGGCCAGCGTTCCTTAGGTTAACCGACAGTAATCTTGACTCTCTAACTCTGGAGTGGGGTCCACCACATGAAAAGAATGGTCGTCTTACAGCATACACCCTCCAGTATCAGTCAGGTGAGTCAGCATGTAATCCCCACAGAACATGGCTTAGTTGTGGAATTACAGATTGTGTTAGGAGATTAAACTGGGGCACGGATACTTATCATGCACAGTAGATACATTTAATCTCTGCAGATATCAGGAAGTGTTTTTCGGTTTATGAATGTTGGGTAATGTTTTGCGCTACCTAGGAACACTGTGATGTGATAATGTGGTGGATTATAAAAGCTTGTAAATGTTTATACGCAGTGTTTGTGCGTGTTAATATGGATATAAATACAAACACTCTGTCTGAGTGAATCATGCAAACACGATTTGTTTTCTTCAGACAGCACATATTACATTTTATATATGATATAAGACTCCATCAGTAAGGTTAAAGGTTTGGTAACTACTCCTCCCACCTTCCGTTCCCCCTCCTACCAATCTCATTCCACCTCTCTAGTCAATAACACCAATGAGCTTGGCCATATGGAGGAGGTAACAGTGCCGGCCAATGAAACCAGCATCACTCTGCACAGCCTCAAGTACAGCACGCGCTACAAGTTTTATTTCAGTGCCAAAACAAGCAAAGGACCAGGCCCCAGCCTTACTGAGGAGTTTGCCACAATAATGGATGCAGGTAAGTTACTTGCTAATCTTTAGCATAGAGTGTAAAGTATGATCTTAATTCATTTCTGGCTGAAGAGAAAACTACATATTGCTTTAATGAGGTCTGGAAAAGGATTAGCCTTCACTAAAGCTTTATTGTTGCTTGTTATACCTTTGATTTGTGTTTGGCCTTGTCTTCTGTATTATGTGTTGTTTGTATGCACTACGTACATTTTGCTATTTGAATTTTTGTTAGTATAAATGTAAGTTCTATGCTGCTCAAATCTTGACAGGTCAAAATGGCTGTCATTTGTTTAGCTTGATGAGTTTGTGTGTACTGGATGAAAACACCATATTGAGTTTGCATGTGTAATCAAAGACAAACAAAGGCGTGATTAAAGAATGAAGTCAGATCTCTGCATCCTTGAGTAGGTATATTCACCCACTGTCAGCCATAGCACATTGTAGGAGAACGTCTTCATGGTAAGGTCTAACAGCTAAAAGAAGCGACGAGAAGCCCAGATTGGCTAGAACGTGTTGCTGACAGGGCTGAATGATTTGGGAGGAATATCAAATTGTGATTTTCTTCTTATCGATATTGCAACTGCGTTTCAAATTGTAATTACTGTATTTTCTGTAACCTGAGATCCTGGTCGGTTGTTTTGACCAATATGACTATCCTCCTTTTTTGACTTGAGACTTGCTGCAGGCCAGACTGCCAGTTGATCCAGTTGTAATAATGGACTAAGTATATTAGGTTTATTAGGTTAGTTCTGATATCAGGTTAAGGTTTACAACATTGAACATAATGTTAGATAAAACAGGCCATCGTTAAAACTAAAACTCTTATGCTTTAAATATTGCACTCCTTTAGATTGTGATATAAATCGGTTCACCTTTCAGCCCTGTTTCTGAAGAGCAAGAGTTGCTTTTATTTGCTTTTATATATAAAAAAACAGCATAGCTAACTCGGGACCTTAACTTTAACTGAACTACATTTTCCACAACAGCTGCTTTAATTGCATGTGCTGCATGCTATACTGCTAACTGATTCTGTCAGAGGTATAACAGTATAGTAGGCTATATGTCTATACGTTTTCAATTAAGTCCATTCAAGTCAAGGCAACTAGACTATAGACTGGAAGATTATAGATTATTTTAAGATTTAAATCCCTTGTTGATCCCACAAGGGGGAAATTTAGTCTCTGCATTTTACCCATCCGTGAAGTGAAACACCCACACTGGTGAACACACTAGGGGGCAGTGAGCACACTTACCCGGAGTGGTGGGCAGCCCTATCCACGGCGCCCGGGGAGCAGTTAGGGTTAGGTGCCTTGCTCAAGGGCACCTCAGTCATTACTGTAGGTTCAGGGAATCAAACTGGCGACCCTCCAGTCACAAGGCTGGTTCCCTAACCTCCAGCCCACGACTGCCCCATTTCGTATTATGGACTTATTACAAAGCCATAATCTTAATGACTGTTTGACTGAGTTAGTGTTTTCTTTCCATTTGGGTTTGCATCAGATGCATGCTTCTCTGTGTAGTTCTCCATGCATTGTGTGGGCATGGGCACTGTTAGTCCTCTCATGCAACCCACATACAGCATCTTATATTCTTCTTCTGAAACCAAACAGCATGCCTTAACGTCAGGTTCAGTCTGTACTTAATTTTCCAATGTCCAATAAGCGAAGGATTTAAACCTGAGGATACAAATTAAATAGCTGTTTTGTGTGAGTTATGGCTGCATGGCCTTGGTGTGCCATTATCTGTGCAGTTCAGTTTATTTTTGAAATGGAAATCCACCTTTCCTGCTGACTCTCTGCACAAGATACCCTTTACTGCCTGCTATGCTATATACTTACTTTTGCCAGCTTGCTGGGCAAGCAAATGGTACCTGACCTGTCATAACATACTTGTGCTCTGATTGTGATCTGTTTGTGCTATGTCTTCTGTGTCTTCTCTGTCTTCTCTGTGTGTGTGTGCGTGCGTGCGTGCGTGTGTGTGTGTGTGTGTGTGTGTGTGTGTGTGTGTGTGTGTGTGTGTTTCTTGCCTTTTCGTATTTTTTCTAGGGATTCCAGCTTATCCGCTCTCCCCAACCTCCCAGTCTCTAGGCCCCCCTCGTCACAAGGGTACATGTGATTTAGAAGCAGACCTAGCCCCTAACACGTCTAACCTTAACGTCCTGAAGCACCTAACATTAATTTGATTACCAAAGTTTCTTTCAATATATTTAATGCAGTTGTGGTCATGTATCTAAACCCTACATAAGAGCCTAGTTATTGTCTTGTGTGGAAGTTATTCTTCACCGCTTTGGTTTTAGTGACTTTACACCCAAACTGGTGATGCACATTCCAACATAAAGTCTAGTAAATTGTTAATAGTTGTACATATTTAAAGTCCCTGCGCATGAATGAGCTGTCGGCCTCACTCTTCTCTTCTTTCTTGTGTGCCTAGTGCAACCAGTGTCTCCAATGTTTGGCAACGTTAGCTCTTCCGTGGGCAAGGATGGAGCGCTAATCACTTGGGAGTACTGGGGGCCAGAAAAACACATTTATGTTGAATATATTGTTGAAAACAGTAAGATATGTTTTCAGTTTTAATATCGTCTCTATAGATGGAAAGCAATCTTCAACTGAATCAGTGATGCATATATAATATGTTTTCTCAGCTGAATCATTTAGGGCCAGCTTCCCAGATCCAGATTAAACCTAAGGATGTACTACATGATATTGTTAAACATCATTGTCATAGCAGTTTAGTCTTAGGATTGGGCTTCCTGTCCAAGTAACCAGTCTTTAGGTACTTAGAATTAGTCCAGAGATGAAGATATTTTATGTATTGTGCCGCTATGAGGTGTTGAATGTAAACAATAACCATAATTTAAGATTATTAACAAGTACAATGTGAGAAACTAATGTTATAAAGTGTTCTGGGATTGGGTGTACCTAATAGATGATGGACATTTTTGTCCCACTTTCAGTAAAACCACTTTAATATTACATGTTACAGTATGTGAATGGCCTAATAATATAACTTCCCCTAGGAAAAATTCATGCCATACTAATTTACAAACTACTGACATTCATACTTGTCACATGTCACATACTCTTAATATAGTTTTTTTTATTATATCGGATTAATTAAGCTTGTAGGATAAGATAATAAATGATTAGTATTTGGTGGTGAGTGGTTATAGCGATCTAACCTACTGCTGCATGATGTGTGTAGAACATAGTAAACTGGCACGCCCGAGTGTGGATTTGATGTGTTCCTCTCTTTGGAACCCCCTCAGGCGACGAAGACTGGCAAAAAGAGATGGTAAATGGATCGCAGTCCCATGTACTTAAAGGTTTAAAAGAAGGGCTGGCATACAAGGTGCGCGTGGTGGCTAAAGGCCACACCAACCAAACAGTCCACCGTTCTGAGGAGTTACTGGTAACGCTAAGAGGTGAGGCCCGATTGGCCTTGACCCCATGGCTTCATAGGAAATGTAGTTTTGGTTCAGACCCGCATGGGCTTTTTCATCCTGTCCCCCATTCACGGTTCATGTGGCGCATTTTCCCAAGCATGATGTTGTTTCCAGGCCATCTAGTAAAAATAGGCAAGGCTTGTCCATCCATACCGAGTTGTGTATTTCCTGCATGGTCTTGCTACATGTCTACATTGAGCAGTAAATATCTGACGAGTTCGGTATAAGAACATGGTAATACTGAACTTATCAGGGAGCTGTCAATGTTTTGGTTTGGTCTCTCATTGAGACTCCCCTTGTGTGAGTGTTCTGCCTTGTTAATACCTTTGTGACCCTACAGTATTCATAGAGTAACCTGTATCTCATCACCACTAGGCTGACTTGTTTCAAGGACAGTCAGCTGAATGGTAACTGAATGGACTAACCTGCAGTTACCTTAATAAAGCTTCATTGTTTTTCCTTTGTGCCTAGTGAAAATGTTCTCCTCCCCACTTCACATCCATTTGTGGACATCCGTGGATTTGCAGATATCATTCGTATGTGCAGATGTTTCTGCAGCTGTGTGCCATTTTATTTGTCTGACACTCCTTCTCTCCTCTCCCTTTAGCTATGGCGAGTAGACAGGTGGACATTGCTACCCAGGGTTGGTTCATTGGTCTCATGTGTGCCATTGCTCTCCTTATTCTGGTTCTCCTCATCGTCTGCTTTATCAAGAGGAACAAGGGGGGCAAATACCCAGGTGAGGGAAAGACTTAAAGACATTTCACACATGACAGTGTAGAGGGAGAGGGAGATTGGATGGCACAGTGTCAGGTTCCAGGTCACTAGAGGACGTTGTCACAGCCATGCAACAAAAGCAGAATGTTTGCCCTCGTGGCCTGCACTCATCTGTTTTGTAGGGATGCACTGATATGACATAGCAGTTATTTACTGATGCCCAATACTTTGCACATATCTACAGGGCTAATACATAAACACACACATATCGTCGCTGTCCAAAGAAAAACAGGTATCTCCAAAATGGCAACTTTACAGGAGAGGCCAAAAACCTAATTTGATTTGAATGGAAATCAATGGAACCCGACGTCCTTCCAAGTGGTTTTGGGCCATTTCTGTTGGTTCATTCTTCAGGAAATCTCCACACAGTGTAAACAGCCACTCATGTGATCAAATGAGGCATAAAAGTAAAAATCAACAAAAATGGAGATACATGTTTTTCATTGGATTGGCATTAGTGCAGAGCATAAGATGGTACAGATGTGGGTCTGCAGCTACAAGTAATGTTCAGCCATGAGAACAGTGACAGTTTTCGACATTATGTCGGATCCTTGCTAGAAAGCACTGAAGCTGTTTTAAGAGCAGTGTTAGTAAAGTGTTCCTACTAAAGTGCTTGCTGAGTATAGATATGCCTCTGAATGTTGAATATTTGGATATTAAAAACCTCTGATATCCATAATGTTAATCTGCTTTGACACTGTACCAGCAGTCCTAACTTGCTAACCTATTCATATTGGCTCAAACCAGCTTTTACTTGATATTAGCTGGTGTATGCTAATAAATGACACACTGGACATACACAACAGAGAATAACATCTGTGCAAAAACAACCATCACATTCTGCCCTACTAAAAGTCTGCTTGTTTTGCCAGTGAAAGAGAAGGAAGACGCACATGCAGATCCTGAGATCCAGCCCATGAAGGATGATGATATAACTTTTGGAGAGTACAGGTGAGAGAACAATGAGCAGGCCTGTGGGGAAAACTTTCCTTCTCCCTCTACCTTCACCCCATCTCACACAGCCCTCTGGAGAAAGTCTTTTTTTCCCCTCATCATGAACAATCACACCTGCTTTGGCTACGCAAGACACGGGACTATGAAGGACAGGAATCCTCTTCATCTCTGGAGTTAAAGCACAATTCTTCCCTGGTTTTCTTATTGGGGCAGGTTGGCCTTATTCTTCTGTGCCACACATGTGTTAATGGTTAGTTTTCCACCAGCTGGTTGATGGTGTAAGACATCCATAATACTCTAAATTCAGGACATTTGTTCAGGTACTCTCCTTCTCTTTTGTTTTCACAGGATTTTTAGTTTTTATCCTATATAATAGAAGTAGGTTATAGACTTACTCTGTTCTTAGTCTTGCTCTGCATTTTTGAAGGTTCAGCTGGACAGATGATACATGCTTTATTTGCCTTTTTGATTTGAGTTTGTTCAAATCAGTTGGCTGGATAATTATGCAAACTCAATTTTCTTTAATAAGCATTATACACAATATCCATATATTGTTGCTGTCGTAACAAAACCAAATCAGTGGACTATAAGGGGATGTGAACGTCTAAAAAGAGATTGCACCAAAAATCATGTTTTTTTTTTACACTTAAACCAGGAAATATACAGAAAATATAAAAATAAAAAAAAATTGGTTACTATTTAATTTGAGCAAATTTATGACATTGACAATGTGAATGGCTATGTAAATGAATTTGATCTACTGGTCTGATGCCAGTCCATGCCAGCTCAAATGCACATCATCTGTAAAAGAAAAGGGGATCCTACTGAATACTGGGAAGTTCTGAAATTCATGTAAAGGATTTCAGGGATAAAATAATTTGTTATGCAAAATGTTTATAAGGAAGGAATGCAATATCAAAGCATTATCAGTAATGGGCTCCGATTTTAGACTGTACATTTTTCACTTTAATTTAAATAAAAGGACAATTTCTATTTGTCTGTCTTTATTCAGTTTTCCATTTTCAAAATAGTGTAAAAAAAATAAAATCCAGAAACAAATGGGTGGAAAGGAGTTGATACGACAGCCACGATATGAAAACACTCATTTACCAGAGCAAAGAGAAGAATCTCTTACTACTGAAAGCAATTTTCTCTTGATGTTTGCTGTTGTAATCAGTTTCTTCCTGGTCTTTAGCTGCTTATCAAGCTGCAGGCACATAAGCGATAAAAGCACTTTACTTTGTATAGTACTTTTCTGCATTCTTTTGTACTTTGTTTTTGGTTCACCTTATGTTTACATGGTCTTATAGCTTGGTTTTATATCTAATATTGTATTTCTATACTATTAACACACAGCTTGTTTTAATTTGCTGTGCTTATATGTTCAGTTTGTAATTAATCCAAATAACTAGATATATAAAACCTGATGTACTATGCATGGCTGTACATAAAATGTCATTAGATTAATGTTTGGAGTGGGTGATGAACATGAAGTCATGAATATATGTATGGTTGCATATGACATATTGTACATACAGAGGGGCATAGTTTTCTGCTGGTTTTACTTTTAAACTTGTTTGTTCATTTAAACTGATTGTATCAGCTGGCTGGACTGGAGTATTTTATGATATGGAAGTTTCTTATGAGACTGTGATGAGTACTGTGACCAAGACAGAAGAAAATGCAACTGTAATATAAGAATTGAACAGCTGGGTGTATATGATCTACAGAAATATTGTATAACTCATAGAGTCATTTCTGAAATAATAGTTGATGATTTTTGCTTTTTATCATTGTTTATGCATCAACATGTCTTTATGAAGCATACCTTTCTGCTGTTTTGTATGCTTTGTATGCTGTTTTGTATTTTAATGGGGCGTATTTATAGCCCTCCCATGTTTAACCCCTCTAACCCAAATGACTAACCATTTCACACCTTGTCTGGTCCTCGTTCTTTTTCCACATTCACCTGTTTCCTATGAGTCTCGTGATTGTGTTTATATCCCTGCTCTGTCGCTGTCAGGACAAGCCTCCATAGTGAAATGATTTACTGAGAGTCATTTCTTAAACTGATAGCCTCTGAAGCTCCTGCCCTTGTCTTGCATTACAGTGGCTCATAGTAGTTAGGCGGTTGACCGTAGCTGTCCGTATGTCATGTCCCGGACAGTGATTGGATATGAGCGTCCTTTTTGACCACTGTTGTTCATTCTCTCTGCGATCTGTGTTCTGTCGGTTGGATGTAGGAGTGGGAGAAGGTAAGGAGGATACTACAAGTCTTGCATGTGAAGATAAGACCTGCCAGTGGGAGAAAGAAAAAGCCCTTCCACATCGTTTCAGGGTTACACTAGTCATAAAGCTAAATGCTATCATATACATGATTCATATAGAACCCAACTGACCCAACAGTTCAGAGACACTGGTATATCGTTATTGATATTATAAATGTCTATGATAGCATTATAGAGCTTTTCTATGGCAAAAGATCCAAATGAAATTTATCTATAGTACATAACAAGAGATCATCACATGTTTATTTTTAGTCTGATTTATTAATTTTACATTTGTTTCCTCAACCGATTCTTTTTTATGTTTGGCTGTTGAGTATCTGCTTACCTGATCACATCATTGTGTTATGATGTATGGGCAGTGTATGTTTACAATGGCTGCACACAGACGGTGCTCATGTGACACAGCGACATAAGCCTTGTTCACTGAGATTAAAACGACTGGAGTGTTCAGTAATTAACAACAGTAATTATAACAGACATTAGTGTTGCAGAGCTCAGTCAAATGACACCTTTAATTGCTCATGTTGTCAGTGGAACCTTTTGGTGCAGTTATGAATGAAATAAATGAAGAACCTTTTGTAGCTACAGGCTGCTATAGAAGCATTCATTCAGCCAGTTTTACCATGCTGGTAACTCCAACCTTAACATTAATGTTGGTCATAATTAGGATGTCTGTTAATTACTGGGGGCTCGAGTAATTTAATCCTTTGTGATGAGAGTGTGCTTCTGTATATCATAACTTCATACCCTTAATTCATGTTCTGGCTTTTGAATATTGAGATTTTGGGAATGACGTACCTGACATGCTTGTTACTCATCATGACATTCAGTTTTGCTTTGACTTGTACCTCCCATAAACCATGAATGGAACTGAGTGTTACATTGTTCTTAAATCTTTATTTTTAACTAAAAATATCACTTATTAATGAGTATATCGGAACATACCAGAACTAGAGGTGGGCGATATGACAAAAAGTGATATACTGATATCAAGTTTATATAATACATGATGCTGTCCAATTAAAAACGTGTCTCCATTTTTGTCCATTTTTTTTTTCTTTTTTAATTTTATCCATCCATTAACCACACAGCTGCTCTTTACGTTGTGTGGAAATTACGTGATGAATGAATCAAAAGAAATGGGCCACCATGCTTGGAAAAGGTCGGGTCCCTTTGACTTGCATTAAAATGAAACTAGGTTGTTGCCCTCTCCAGTAAAAATGGCTTGTTTTTCATTGGACAGAAACAATATGTTGGAACAGACAACCCAGTGCCACAATTGCTATGAATACATCCTGTTTAAATGCAGGACTAATTGTGCTCTCTTTGTGACGTAACAGTGCTCTTTAAAAACTGACAGCATCCATGATTTTCTCAGAAAAGCACATTATGGCACATTATAGCGATAATGAGAGATATAGTCATATTGCCCAGCCCTATCAGAACTTATATAAATAGGATCCTTATTTTATAACAACAACTGATGTGTATGTGCTACTAATGGCCTATTATCTTATTTTGACCTACATGTGGCACGTTGTTCTTGGTTATTCCAGGCATGTTGTTCACATCAATGTTCCATCTTTACTCATGAACAGCCAAGCTAATCTGTGTGCGACATCTTTCATCATTCCCCCCGTAACACCTGCATGTTATTTTCTCCTAGTGACAATGAGGACCATAAACCATTAAAAGGGAGCCGCACCCCGTCCAGTGGCACCGTAAAGCGGGACGAAAGTGACGACAGTTTAGTTGACTACGGGGAAGGCGGAGATGGACAGTTCAACGAGGACGGCTCTTTTATCGGGCAGTATAGCGGAAAGACAGAAAGGGACATTGTGCAGGGTCACGAGAGCTCAGAGGCCCCCTCACCTGTTAATGCCATGAACTCTTTTGTGTAAGCGCAGGATAACTAGGTGATGCAAGTAGGACTTTTTGGATGCAGTTGTTCAGCATGATTCGACCTCCTGTGGGTTGCCTGTTACAGGACGAAGGAATCGAAATGAAAGAGAGAGTCAATTTAAAGAGTTAAAAAAGTCTTTTATAAGATGCGCATGGAATGCACTTAATCTGGCATGCTGACGTGGACTGAGGACAGATGTGTTGGAAATCAATGATTGTTCATCGCATCGATTATGAAAGACGCTTTCACTAACGTCAGGCAGCCTTTCTGTTACTCCTAAAACACAGCTATGTCAGTGCTGCATGCATAACGTGCTACTATTACACAAAACATATGGTCGAAACTAAGAATCCTACAGTATAAGAAAGAAAGTAGCTCAGTCATGTGGGCCTTGTGGTGCTCCTCTCAGATAGTGGGTATGCCTTCTTTATGTCTGGAGTATTATATGAGAAATGTACATGCTAAATGCACCAGTGCTGCAAGATTGTGTGCTCAAATGTAAACTTATTATCATAATTACATGTCTGTTTTTGGCAAGACAGGAACTGTATGTAAATAGCTGTAGAAAGAAAGACTTTATCCTGTATAATGGATGGAATGTATGATCTAGTGTTTCTCAACTCTGGTCTGGAAGGCACCCTTCCCTACTTATTTCAGTGCTTCCTCTGCTCTGAACACACCTGATTCAACGTCTCAGCTCTTTACCCAGAAGCCCTTTCAGAGTTGCAGGGGCAGTGTGAAAGCAGGTACTCGGCAGCCTCCGGGACCAGGGTTGAGAAACGTTGATCTGAAGGATGATAGAGGTAGATCAGATATTTAAACTGCGTTCAGATGAACTCCACAGGTGCCACTGTCCCAACACTGCACCGCCTTTTTTGGCTTTTGGTTGTTTTATGTTCTTTGCTTTTCCTTTTGTTCATCCCAAAATGCATTCATACTGCATCTGCACATGCTGAGTTGCTCCGACATGCATGAGCCTCATTAGCTGTCCACTGTCACCACCTTGACCTGCATGTGAACCCGTGTGGTTCCCATGGCAACCAGAAACCATAGCAACCCAAAACGACTTTGATGCATGAATTCCTCTGATTGGAAATCGGGAACAGTTCCTATTCAGGCGTCCCTCTTAGTGCAGCGGCTGCGCTTATCCATGATAACGGGTGCTGATGGCCTTTTACTACATTGTGCCTTTCTTGAGAAGTGCAGTTCCAGCTCAGTTTACAGCAGCTATGCACGGGCAGTTGGGTGTAGAGAAAGAGGAAGAAGATGTTTATATGAGCTGGAAATTATAATTCATAAGGTTAATGGAAAGGGGATATGGCTTTGTTCCTGAGAGACAGAGCGGACACTAGCTTTGCTCTTTGCCTCATTCAGTTTCAGTACATTGGTTGACTGTTTAGTGCACTGGGTTTGTGATTTAGTGTGTGTGTGTGTGTGTGTGTGTGTGTGTGTGTGTGTGTGTGTGTGTGCGTGTGTGTGCGCGTGTGTGCGTGTGTGTGCACTAAACCTGCATATGTGTGTAAAAACAGTGTGTTCATATTACTTTGTGTAATCCCATTTGTCCATCATTTACTTTAAGACCTTTGCCCGTGAATGGATGGATTGTGATGAATATTGAGTTACTGATAACTTGCATCAAGTTTTATTTTCGATTGTATGTGTTTATGTAGATATATTGTTACATTTGTACATAATACGATGACGTGTTTGGCTGACGAGGAAGTCACGGAAGCGTACTGAAATCTGAGGTGTGAGGGGCTGTTGAGTGTGTTGTTTATCACCAGTATCGTCCTTTGCTGTGATCACTGTACATTGTAACAGAGTTTCAATTTGATTCATGCTCATTTACGAGCTACAGAGATTTTTCCCCCTTTTTCCTGCCATCCCAGCAGACGGAATTCATCAACAGCTTCATTATGCTTATTCCAAGCACAACGGAGAGGACTGTAATTTCCACAAGTGATGATTCATCATATTACTGAGATCTATATATTAGAATCATTACTCAACATCGTCATCTGCCTCCTCAGTTTTCTGCATACTAGATTGTAAAGTGTTTTTGTATTCTAAAAAGCGAAAAAATGTTAGTTTCCGGATTTTACTAACAGTTTTACATTTCATTTGTATTTAAGTTTCCCCACTTGAGAGTTCGAGAATGACATTTCAACAACTCTGAATTTAATATTGAATAAATAAATATTACTATATTACTTCTTCTCATGGTGTCTTCATTCTGTTCCACACATACAGCAGATCTGACTCAAATGCCCAAATGTATGGCAGCTGGACTGTGACATGGTTCTACATGGTTCTACATGGTTCTGGCGGTAAAAGCCTGTAGTGCCTTTTCTGAAAGAGCTTTACTAATAATGTAATAGAGTTAGGGTGTTTGTGAACGTTATAGACAGCTGTAAACCCTAGAATGTATAATGTTTCTTGTGCTTTTACTGTTCAGTTAAACACTACTTAGACTTAGCTTTTAGACTTAGGTTCTGTTTCCACTGCCCCACTTTTAACACATGCTGTAAACACATACAGTACTGCACAAAAGACAAACTGGCCTGCATTTATTGCCCTTAGTTAGCCAAAATGGCCAGCAAGCACAGATTATTCATATTTATACTTTTCAAAACGAGCAAATAAATTTCATTAAAAAATCATATTTTCTGTCATTTTTTATGTGTCCAAACTTCATGACAGTTTTATTACTTCTACCTTTCTAAGAAGACTTGAAAACACATTCAGTGATGTGAAGGGCTGGACTTTGAGGGTGGTCAGTGCATTGTTCTGAGAACACCTGCAGCTTTCTAGTTTAATAGATCAGACTCATAGTGTTGAGCTGTCTTCTCACAGTCGAGGTATGGACAGAAACAGCTGTGGATTTTTTCAGATATTAAGTGAGAGAGCGGAGTTTGATTTTCTCCTCTCCCCATAGGATAAAAGCTTTAAGTACAGTTTATCTTATGGTGACCGTTTTGGTGGTCTACGGGGTCTTGCACAATTAATAATAGTCCCATTTTACTGTATCTTTTACACACTGATTTATCTTGTCTCTAATCTCTGTAGAAATATCTAATGGGATGATGAATGCATGAATATTGTTTGCTTAATGGCTCCAAATGAAAGAAAAGAAGGGTGGTCTATGACTTTTGCACAGTGCTGGAATGGCCTGTTCAAGCACCGAATTTGCTTTGCAACTGTAAATGTGACAATAGTGAATCTGCCAGAGGTGAGCTTGACATATTTCCTGGCCTTCAGCAAAAACACTGGGTGTGGGTGTGTGTGAGCGAGAGGCTGTGTTTGTGTGATGAGTGGGATTTTTCCATTGTCCCCTGCTGTTCAAACGAGGGCTATTTTGAGAGCTGTGTGTTTTTGGACCAAAGATAAAATACAGAAAAGCACTGCTGATTCGCCATGGTGGTCACATAACAGCCCACACCCTCAGGGACCCTGAGAGCAGAGGGCTCATTCCAATAAAGAGATCGGATCAGCAACAAAGGACAGAATACCGGGTGTGTCAAGCCTGACGATGTGTTTATCTTTGTCATTGTTATATTTGAGCTGTAATCGAAGCAGGGAGAGCAAACCTTGGGCCATCTGTTGGATGATTACAGAGCGACTGTGTCAGGAAGCACAGACGTCTGGTGGGTGTCTCTTGGACCCTTTTTAACTGGTTGGCATGAGCTCTGTGCCTTCTGCTCCTGAACATTTATTTCCTGAATAAATGGATCCAGGGCTTTAAAATACGGTTTCTTGAAGTCAAGATGGCAGATAACCTACATGCACAGACAGAGAGCAGTGGAGATGTTGAGCAGAGCCCTGAGAGAGACTTCAGGTGTGGACAAACTTGATATCTTTCTTACTCTGATCAAAAAAAGCAGAAGGCTGAGAATGACTTAAGAAAGAAAAGTCCAAAAACACCTGTCAGCCGCCCACAAACTTCTTCAGTACTATGTTCTGAACAACCATCTTTGTGTAGTATGTTGGACTGTGCTTACGCCAGGTTTGTGAGGGCTTTTCCCAAGCAAATCCTAGGCTTGTTATAGCCTATGCACCTACAAAACTATAACATTGCTCTGGTCTGTTTTGATTCATCTCTAGAACCCAGGGCTTATTATTCAGCTATTAGCCTTAATACACTTTAATGAGTGTTCATTTCATAGTACAGTACAGTATTACAGTATTATTCTATAAGTACTATCAAATCAATACATATGTTACATAGTAATGAGAGTAAAGTACCATAAACATAAATAATCCTCACACTTTCCAAAAATGTATCTAATTACAAGATGCATGCATTACACCAGTATGTAAACATTGTACATATGTACAACACTGTATATAAGGTGTTGACTATATACTAACACTTCACTTCACTTTTCATTTTTAATAACAAAAATGGCCGGTTGTGGATCACCACTGCTGTCCTGTTATACCCCTGAACTAGTGTTCCACTGGAGCCACTCCTCTAGTGCCATCTAGTGTAGGGGTGTGAAAACAAGGCCTGAGATGAAAAATGCCAACTGCTTTCGTCTGTGACGTCAGAGAGACATTTCACCAACAAAAAATTGATTAACTGAGGTCGCAGCAGTCCACGCATTAGTAATGCAACAGAAGGAATTATTTTCTAATGCCCTCAAAGGCACACGCTGAATCATTTCCACCAGATACTAACATGGCAAGCTGAGTCCAGCAGTGCTCACACAACCTCCACTACATACTGCTAACTGCTTCCCATCGCTTTCATTAATTATCAGCGACATTAAGATTCGGAGTGAAGGAGTCCTTTAATCTAAAAGTTACATTTACTAACGTGATGGTAATTCTCTTAAGGCTTTTGTATCGCCTCTTCATCAATCTAATGGCCTCTCTGTGTTTCATTGTGCTTAATTGGCTTAAGCAGTCCAATTTTCATTTGTCAGCACAGCTAAATGAAAAAGCATGAGTTAATCTTATTTAAAATGCTGCTGAAATAACTCAGTGCTCTATTTGCTGGATTTCTGCTTTTGCTCCCATCTCTGTGTCTTAGCAACATTCAGCTCCCGGCGTTTAAACAAGCCAGTCAGAGTTCAAAGATCCACAATGCACTGATCCTACAGCAAAAACCCCATATCTCTCTCTCTCTCTCTCTCTCTCTCTCTCTCTCTCTCTCTCTCATATATATATATACAAATATATCTCTCTCTCTCTCTCTATCTCCCTCTCTCTCTCTCTCTCTCTCTCTCTCTCTCTATATATATATATATATATAGAGAGAGAGAGAGAGAGAGAGAGAGAGAGAGAGAGAGAGTCAGAGAGAGAGGGAGAGAGAGAGAGAGAGAAAGAGAGAGAGAAAGAGAGAGAGAAATAGAGAGAGAGAGAAGAGAGAGAGAGGGAGGGAGAGAGAGAGAGAGAGAGCAAGAGACAGTACTATTTTGTCCATTTAAGGCTTTCCAGATGGGACATGTTTTTTTTGGAATGAAGAGAATGACGGATGTATTCTGAAGTCCTGTTATACCAGGACTGATTGCTGATCATTGTCGCCATGCCAACATAGGGCCCCAATTGAACTTGAATAACAGTTGGACCCCCATGGCTCAATTACCCATGTCCTCTCTCCTGGGGCTGTGCATGTGCTTGAACGTTTGTGTGCATGCATGTCTGCAGGAGGGCAATTATGTATTATGTGCACTGATTCCTCTATAGCTCTACCTTGTGTACATACATAGATAAACCAGGCCTCTACATTTAGATGTGTAGAACTACCAACAATGCTCAGTGTAGGATATCACAATCATTGCATTAAAACGTTGGGTAATGGACTGAATGCTATTTCAAAGTGATATTTGATGTGTATTTATTCACTGCCCTGAAATACCTACATTTTATTTATGTTACTGCATTAATTTAGAAATAAAATATACACAAATAATTATACATTTCTCAAGTTGTAGTTCTGAATATAAACCACATATTTATTATTAAATACAAACTCAGTAATATCAATGTTCTGATCTGCCTTCAGCAGAGGTTTGTTTCTTGGAAGCAATGAACACTGACATCAGTAGTGAACAGCCTTAAAATAAACATGCGATTTCAGATATTCACAGAGCCTTAAAACTGAAAACTACAATTTTCTATTTCTGAATCAGAATCAGAATCATTGGACAAAAAAATTGGTTTCTTTCTCTGTGTCTTTCTAGTACTGTATCAGTATACACATAGCTTACTGATAGTCCACAACATACACAATGAGTCCACATATAAACACAGTAAATATAGACACTGTACAATATACAATATACACAGTACACACAATATACAAGCAATAAACAAACTATGTATGGATAAATAATATACAGTTTACAAATGACTAATTTACTGGCAAAACACAATATTAGCCAGGAGTGTTGAGGTAGTGTGACAGCATTAGTATACATACGTGGGGAAGAAATTGTAGTCTATCATTTTAGTGCCCATAAAAATCAGAGGATATGAATGAAAGTGATTGATTATTGGGAGGAATATTAACAACGGTGAACACTGTGGCGGGATGAGTAGCTGCAACAGCCTGTGTCTCAGATGTAATTCTCCCCCTTTGTATCTTTATGCAAATTCGGCCTTTTGCATTGGTGGCTTTGAGAGATGATTCAGCTAATTGCTTATGATTGCTCAGTGACATTTCCATATGGCAGATGAATGGCATGACAACAAGACACCGTCTGATGAAACAGGCGGCTTTTTATGATGCGTTCCATAAATTCTGTGCTTATGATGAATTCAAATTTAGAAATCCAGTCTGAGCTAAAAACGAGATCTGACCCGGAGTCACTGTAACAGGCTTCAGTATTCACAGGGGTGAGACAGGAGAGTCTGCATGTATTGCCACTGTGTTGGAGGTGGCAGACATGTTTGTGACACATAGTGGAAGAGGTGAGGTTGAGGATAAATCCTAGAGGGTCCTCACTTTCACCCCTCTCCTGATGATCCGCACCAGTGGGTGGGTGATACATAAAGTGTGAGCACTTTGTTCTATTGATCTGACACTAATGCCCTCCAAGTCTCTCTCCCCTTTCCATCTCTCCAGCTTTCCATCCCCCACCCAACCTCTCCTCTCATCTTTTACCCCCTCTCCGATGACAGGGATGGGATTAATGCCCCCAAAATCATGTCCCCCGTGGATTTCACTGAGAAAGAAGGGGAGAAAAAGGAGGTGTGATTTGTGAATGTGTGGCGTGGTGAGGGGGGGTTCGCCTGATAGAGGCCCTCCCACTGATGTGTGCAGACTAAATCAAGGATCATAACCCTTATGCCTCTCTAACACCCTTCCCCCCTTTTCTACTCACAAAAACATCTTTCATCTCAGAGATTTCCTTGACAGACTACAGCGTGCCCACTTGATTGACTGCTGACGTTCAGGATTTCTACTCATACAAAATATCCCCTGTCTTTTAGTAATACAGATATATCATGTATTGAACTGTGGTGTTGTTGAACCGGTATTGATGATATTGGTATTGACTGATACTGTCAAACCTACTTCATAGACTACAATCACACCCAACATCTTGTGGTGTGTACAGCATCCTAAAACCAGTGGTGGACAGTAAGGAAGTGAATGTAATTGGTTACTGTACTGACGTAGTTGTTTTTTGTATCTGTACTAAAGTGTTTCCATGGTGGGGGGCTTTTACTTTCACTGCACTACATTTCAGAGTCATTTATCTTTCCCCTCACTCCACTACATTCTGAGATGTCTGTCCTTCCTTTTGGCTTCAGTGTGCATAAAACATAGCTTGTTTTGACCTGTTGGACAGAGCTTGGTTCTACCTCATGTAAAACTGTTTGCGTTCAGTGTTTTGTGCTGATGGTGATTTGAATAGACATCAGTGTCAGACTAATTAATGACGTTCTATGACTTTTCTATTAGTAAAGTCTTTCCACCTAACATTTGATTGAGTCTTACTACAAAATGCCACAAGGACATTAGAGCCATAATAAATCATGCTACATTTACTTTCCATGCTTAAGTACATT
Organism: Prochilodus magdalenae; assembly: GCA_024036415.1. Classification (NCBI taxonomy): domain Eukaryota; kingdom Metazoa; phylum Chordata; class Actinopteri; order Characiformes; family Prochilodontidae; genus Prochilodus; species Prochilodus magdalenae. Next base: position 375,910 of record JAMWET010006631.1, on the reverse strand, counting down.
AAAATATAAATATGTACTTTTACTCCAGTGATAAATATGTGGTAATATTTTAGATTAGGCACTGAGGTGTATTTATGGTACATTTTACCATGAGGTGATAATGGTTGCTTGCTGCAGCCTTTATTGCGGTTATTCTTTCTTTTATCTGCCACCCCTCCATACATCTAACCGTCTTTGTGTTATGATGGTATGTCTTTGAAGGCTACAGTCATATACAAAAGCCTAAAGACCCTGACAAGCCCTTTGTACATTTCATTAATTTTCTAAATGAAAATAAGTTAACATCCTCTGCAGAGAACAATCTGAAACATGACCTTTTCTGTAAGATTAGTTCTGTTTATTTGAGTTTATTAGACTGGAAATATTAGCCATAAAATATAAAATGTATTTGCGTTTGCACATCAAACATAATAATACGTTTGTAATACCAAAACATGATAAATTCAGCAAATAAACAGTAACTTTAATTAATATGTCTAAAATAATGTGTCTAAAAAGTATTTAAAAGTATTGGGAAATCTTTAAAACATGTTATTTGAACAGGGATGCTTACACAACTGTACAACATGACCTCATGGTATTTGCATAAGCTTTGAATAACTTTAGGATTTATGGACAGCGTATGTCAGTATTGGTAAGATGATGTCAGATGTTTTGTAAAGTAAAATATATGCATTATGTTATATGAAACTTGCTGATGCCCTGATACTAATATAACATATTTCATACATATTTCTGTGTGAATTATTACTTTAGTTTGAGGGCATTTTCATAGAACTGATTTAACTAAGCCTCTTTATTGTAGTGATATAAATAAAACTGAGGCCCATCACTTTTTAGTTTAGTTTTGCCAACATTATGCCATTTACTTCACAAGCCTCTGATGTCATCTTGTGAATACTGACATATGCTGTTCATAAGAACTAAACCATTGTTTTTTAAAAATGTTATTTAGTGCTTACACATGCATCAGTAGTCCCTATATAGTTCAACTTTAAATAAATTGTTTCCAATAGTTAGAAGTAATTTCAGATCTGTCTTATTGTGACTTATTTAAGAGGTTACATGGTGTCTTCTGTAAGTATTATAGAGTCATAATACTGGTAGCATATGTCACAACAACAACAATCTCATAACTGGTATTCCATCAGGGTGTTCTAGAAATGGTGTCAGAATGGGTATATGGAATATAGAATATGGGTATATGGAATATAGAATATGGGTATATGTTATATAGAAGATGGTTATATGTAACATAGAACATGGGTTATATGTAATATAGAATATGGGTATATGTAATATAGAATATGGGTATATGTAATATAGAATATGGGTATGTGTAATATAGAATATGGGTATATGTGAAATAGAATATGGGTATATGTGGTATAGAATATGGGTGTATGTAATATAGAATATGGGTATATGTGATATAGAATATGGGTATATGTAATATAGAATATGGGTATATGTGGTATAGAATATGGGTGTATGTAATATAGAATATGGGTATATGTGATATAGAATATGGGTATATGTGATATAGAATATGGGTATATGTAATATAGAATATGGGTGTATGTAATATAGAATATGGGTATATGTAATATAGAATATGGGTATATGTGATATAGAATATGGGTATGTGTAATATAGAATATGGGTATATGTGAAACAGAATATGGGTATATGTGAAATAGAATATGGGTATGTGTAATATAGAATATGGGTATATGTAATATAGAATATGGGTATGTGTAATATAGAATATGGGTATATGTGAAATAGAATATGGGTATATGTGAAATAGAATATGGGTATATGTAATATAGAATATGGGTATATGTAATATAGAATATGGGTATATGTAATATAGAATATGGGTATATGGAATATAGAATATGGGTATATGTAATATAGAATATGGGTATATGTGATATAGAATATGGGTATATGTAATATAGAACACGTTATTAGAACATTAGAGCGCTTAAATGGGTCGGAACCTTATAGGTATAAAAACAAGACTTTAAAATGAGCTGGTTTTGTCTCTAACTGCACTAACCAAGCACATCACTATTTTCTAAATGAGGTCATATGTTCACCAAGCGTCATGTGACTGCATCCAGGATGTTGGGTGTAGGTCACTCAGGGACATGTGTTTAGGTGAAGGGTAAAGCTGTATAAAGAACTTTACAGACTTTTTAAAGGCTTGTGACACATATGTCACTGTGGGCTCTTATGGGTTAAAATGGCATCTTTATTATTGGCAAACCAAGATTCTGCATGTCATTTAAAATGTATGGGGTGTAAAGGGGTGCAGTTCCTGTCTGTGTAAGCCTTAAGCACTTTGCTCTGGAAAAGCAGCAGCTTGTGCTGAAATAGTGGACAGTGTACTGAACCATCTACTCAAAACACTCACAAATTTTCCTCTTCATCCAGGAAAAAATAATCAGTCTGGTGAAATAGGCAGAATAACCAGATAGTGTAAACAGAGGGTCTGAGCTGTCTGCTTAAGGGAGGAAATGTTCCACCCCCTATTCAACAAATTCACCTGATACCTTGTCATGGTGGCTCTTGGCTTCATGTATCCTCTTTAGAGATATGGAGTCGATTCCCTAGCTATGGAAAATTCCATTTCACCTTAAATAAAGCACTGCAGTTACATTCTAATGCACCCTGTAACTGCTACAACACTAAAGCTGGACTGGAGAAGTAAAAAGAGATGTTGGCGAATAAGAAGCTAACCTCAGGCTCTTCATTCTCATACACTCATGGGCTGTCTTGGTTACAATGAAGTGCAATTGAGGAATTGATTCCCTTAAATTACAGCAGAAAGAGTTGACAGTCAGAGTCGATACCAGAACAGCTGGAGTCATGCATCACTAATACGCAGCATCACTAATCCCGATACTGTCAGATCAGTGATACTTCTCTCTATCACCTTAAGTTACAAAGTGGTATTATACACAGGACAAGCCCGGGCTGTTGATTAGCATGCTTCAGCAGATATCTGTGCAACATGACACATAGACGTCCCATTGACATACCATCAATCCATATTTTAGTTAATGTTGGGATGGTGTCAACTCACAATCTTAAATATTGCTCCTTTAAGACTGCCAAATCTAAACGATATCTCTTCTCATTGGCGGGGCCTGATTAGAACAGCTGTCTGGACTGTTTATATTCTGCTTATAATTGTGAACAGACAAGCTGAACAGCTTTCCACTGAACTGAACTGAAAGCTGGCTGTTTCTCCAGCTTAGTTTCCATCCATGCACTATATTAACTGAGAAGTGACTGGGACATTAAATACTTTAACAATGGGCCCTTTAAAAGTCTCTCACACTTGGGTAGAATCCATCACAGGCAGCAAACTTCCAGACATGGAGGACATCTACCAGTCCCGCTGCTTGATAAAAAAAAAATCCAAAAGATCTGGTTGGACTGTAGCCACCCAGCACACGGCCTGTTCACCTTACTGCCAACAGGCAAGAGGGGCCGCAGCATCCAGACCAGAACAAACCGGCTAATGAACAGTTTCTACCCACAAGCCATCAGGTTCCTGAACAAGCTGTGAACCTTTCACCAATACCACCAACACTACCAACACCACCAACACCACCAATACCACTGCTCTCGGACACTTTATTATTATTAATACTCTTATACATGTATATCATCAATATGGACAATATCACTTTTACCAACAGAAATGTATATAAATATATATATGTGTATATAATATCTCTGCTCTCTCTCAGACTATCCTTGTCTAATATATGTACATATCAGAGAGTTACTACAGATCCCTCCTGTCTTTGTGTATTCTGTATTTTGTGTATTTATTTAATATATTATTATTTTATTTTAATATGTTTAGTATGTATATAATGTTGTCCTCTGTAGAGTACCAACCCAAGCCTCACCACAAGCATTCCAATGCACAAATGTCCTGAAATGCTGTGCAAATGACCAATAAACCTAAAACTTGAAAGAAGTGTCACTATATACACACGCTGGGGAGAAGTATGTACTCAATCTGTACTCGGGCACATGGGGAAATGTAAGCACCAGACAGACAGTCTTAATTACCAGTGTCTTCCACTCCTGGTGGATAATAGCGTGTTTGTTATTGCCTGCATTGATGTGCAGCAATGTGACAGCCTTCATGACGACACGCTCCACCACCGTGAGGGTGGAGGTCCGTCTCTCCTTCATCGACCCCACACCAGCTGCACGACCGCGAACAGAACATGGAAGCAGCGCGTTCTCAGCGGGTCAGCGCAGAAACACATCACTGTACGCCAAACAGCTATGTTGTGGGGTTTTGACGGCCCCACTGACTGAAGCGGCCGTGACCAATCACAGCGTTGCTGCCCGGGTAACCGCACGTCAGCGTGTCTGGCGGCAGCCGCGCTGGCCAATAGCAGAGCTCTGATAGCTCTCCGACATGAAGAACGTCGCTAAGTATCTTCCAATCAGAGCGCGCTGCGGAGACCGTCCTCCAATCACAACACCGTGTCTAAGCGTCCTCCAATCACAGCATCGCAGAGACCGTCGCTAAGCACCCTCCAATCAGGGCGCCCCGGAGCCGAGCAGCCCGCGCTGCGCGGCGGTGTGGCGACGCTGAGCTGCTGCAGGTGGGGCTCGGCAAGGGGACGCGCCGGACGGACCGTCCGTCTCTCGCAGGTAAGGACTCCTTTACCGGCCCGAGCTGACCGTGACTGCGTCCTCAGGGAGGGCCTTTCCGGGCAGAGAGGTGAGCCGTGCGGTCCGGGAGGATGGGTATGACGCTGGTACCGCAATGCAGAGCCGGGTGTTCTGTTTTCACTAATAGAGGTGGTTGAACTTCAGCGTTTCTCGTGTTTGTTTGCTGTGGTTGTGCTTGGCAGATCCGAGGGTCACGCTGACGGCAATGAGCCGGACATCACACAACACATCTCTATCAGATTTGCTGCTGGAAGGATCCTGATGTCTGGGATGTATTGGCTGTAAGGTTGAGGGGAGGGTGGTAGTTGGCTCTGGACCTGTCTGCATACAGTAGTGCTTTGAGCAGTTAAACATGATGAACCACCATCTCTCTCTCTCTCTCTCTCTCTCTCTCTCTCTCTCTCTCTCTCTCTCTCTCTCTCTCTGTCTCTCTCTCTGTCTCTCTCTCTGTCTCTCTCTCTCTCTCTCTCTGTCTCTCTCTCTCTCTCTCTCTCTCTCTCTCTCTCTCTCTCTCTCTCTCTCTCTCTCTGTCTCTCTCTCTATCTCTCTCTGTCTCTCTCTCTCTCTCTCTCTCTCTCTCTCTCTCTCTCTCTCTCTCTCTCTCTCTCGACACATGCATGTAGTAACAGCTTTTGAGTAGGACTGGTCCAAATACTCACAGGAGCAGGAGATGGCATATCACCTTCCTGCATAGCGAGTCTCTGTCTAGGTGCATGGGCGACTCCCAGGCAAGTGGACACAGCTCAGGAATGGACATTAGATGTAACAAATATCACAGGTAATGAAAAAGTGCCAGGAAGGAGCCCCCACCCCAGTGTCAGGAAGGAGCCCCATCCCACCAGTGATGACATAAGGTGACAGATTTTCCACATGAGCTCAAACAGGGCAGGTGTGATGCACTTAATGTCTACAGTCATCTCATACAGTCTGATGCATTCTCACACAAGGGATGCATTGGTTGTACATGTGTAGTGGTCTTGTATAAAAAAAAAAAGTTTGCCCTTGAAAAAGCAGGTGTCTGTATCAGTCATGCAGCCATCTAGAGGCAATTCTGCAATCAGTCAGTGCATGAGATAGTATAGACTGCCAGACTATGTTTTTGCGAGTCTCAGCATTGCTCTGTGAAAGTGCTCATCAGAAGTGTGTACACTGGTGGTGACGACCAGTTAGCCTACATTAATTGCTTACCTCTCT